>JAWQUT010000143.1:190879-261131 GCA_033807755.1 Ellobium chinense
TATCTTGCTGCTAGAACGGTCGGTTTAGCCAATACCATGACGTATAACAAAATTTCCCCAATATCTTTCTGTGTGCTTCCAACTTGAAAGAAATGAAGAAACTCTTTATGTGTGCTTTCTGCACTTATTCTTGAAACACTAATACTATGCTTTATTTGCTCCACAGAAATTGTAAATAAAGTCATTATGAACTCTGAGGAAGACAAAGGGCTCTTCCGACCGGACACTTCAATTCTGACATGTGACAATTATGTCATAGATTTGATGACGTCATGCTGGGCTGAGAACTCCGAGAGCCGGCCGGACTTTCATGCAGTATGGAACCGACTGAAGCCAATGAGAACTGGCATGTATGTCAATTTCATGTGATCTTTGCTTGGTGTTGCTATAACATATGCAAAATGAAAAAAGGTCTTCTTGTTGTTGTTGTTGTTGTTGTTGTTGTTGTTGTTGTTGTTGTTGTTGTTGTTGTTGTTGTTTCTCCGTGTGGAATCATCTCGTGACGGGAACAATCAGCCTTCACACACTGCGCTAATAGGGGCGCTGAATAAAGTACACATGGGTTACCCAGTGTCGCCTCAAGTTACTTAAAATGAGAAGAAAAATATAACCACTATCTGGGACGTTAAGATTCTTGATATAGGATAGGATAGCTGTGCTAAGTTATTCTGACTGTGTCATGCATTGCCATTTTACACACGCTTAGTCTCACAATAGTGATGATGATGCTCCAGGGCTAGATCTAGTCGAGTAATGACATAGAAACTGAAGTATCTACAATCTGTTCAGTTTAAGGGAAACAAACTTACATAACTACACATACGTACTTATCATTCTGTATGAAGAAATACAGATGAAACTCACCTTTTCCGAATGGTGTAACCGCTCTGGGGGACTTTAATATCACACAGCAGGGAACACCAACGAAAAGGGCAATCGCTCTAAGGGACAGCAAATGGAATTAAACGCAAGACCCATTACCGACCCATTACCGACCCATCACCGACTAAATGCAAGTCATCGAAAGAAAAACTTGCATCTGTCCTTGAAAATAAACTAGCCTGCTTCGTCTAAAAATTAGAATGTCTTCTACCTTCACGCTAACTGATTCACATGAAGTTTGCAAAGACAGATTAAATCCACAGGAGTCCAAGGACGATTTTAATATGAGCTTGCCAGACCAGTCAGTGAGCTGAAACTGACATGAACCGATGTCTTAATGCGACGTATGAACATTTGCGACTGCATGCCAACCGAAGCACGTAATGAAGGTATTATTAACATGAACTAATTTGTCAGTCTCAAGCAGGGAAACATATTATTTCGATTTTGGACTGGTCAATCTACAGCTACTCCGTTGGAGCATGAAATAATATGTTCTTAAAAGCGGTTCATACTACTCAACAGATCTTTTTGTTTTCATCCTTTATGCAGTAAGACCTCACGGTCTCAAATCTTGGGTATTCGTAAACCGGCTTCCCTGTTATCAAGGTCTGCACCCGCAAGCCCTAATTTTGTTTATTAAGTTCCGCTCATGAACTTCAACTTTTAAACTGGATCTTGGAGTTAAAGCTGATGAGGTGTTGGCTGTATTCTGCTTTCTTTAAAAAAAAAAAATCTTGACTAGTCCTAAAGTGAGATTAAGCGAAGTGAAAGATTGTTGCCTAAGTGCAAATCTTGACTGCATACAACTTTTTTCCAAATCTCCACTGGTTTTGCTCATTCATGCAACAATTTGTGGAAATTTGTGAGTCTCCCGTTGCTCCCAAACGCTACGAGGACTTCTACCCTTTCTTAGAGACGTAGGCTATTTCTAAACCTAGAACATGTATTTTGTCGAAGCGTTACATTCGCACTTTTCTGCGTATTTTGGATACAAGTTTGGATCTTATAGACGTTTTCATTCAAATTTAATGGGAGAAGTAGAATCGTAACTTTGCGTAGGGAATTCACGGATTTTGTCGAAGACTCGACCTTTTACATTTTCTCACATAGGCTCAAAAATGTAAAATCTCTCGCCGTGGGAGATGGCGCGCGATGTAAGATCCTCCACATCAGTGATGGATCTAGGGCATGTCCGTTTTATAAGAATAGATTGTATGATATAAACCTCTAAGTTTATACCTTAGAAATATTCATAGCGATAAATAAAATTATGAAAACAATATCTTTGGTGCGTTCTATCTGTCCAGTAAGAGGAACATCTTTGACCACATGCTGGCCATGATGGAGAAATACCAGGAGCATCTGGAGGAGTTGGTGGACGACAGGACGGAACAGCTCAGCGAAGAAAAAAAGAAGACGGAGACCCTGCTATACAGGATGCTACCTCAGTAAGAAACAGCTTGAGAAATTAGTTTGGAGTTATAGTCAAGGCAAGGCGACACTTGTCAGAAGGGAAAGGCAGAGGATTATGGAGGAAGGAAGAAAGGAGGGGAAGAGGGAAGAATGGGAGGAATGAAGACAGGACAGGAAGGAGGAAGGGGAAAGAAAGAAAGAAAGAAAGAAAGAAAGAAAGAAAGAAAGAAAGAAAGAAAGGAAAGAAAAGAAAGAAAGGAAAGAAAGAAAACTGTATACAATCTATTTCACTCTCATCCCAACTAGATGATAAAGTAGATTATAGAAAATTGGTGAGCACAAGAATAAAGCCTTTAGAAACTGCT
This sequence comes from Ellobium chinense, assembly GCA_033807755.1. Taxonomy (NCBI): domain Eukaryota; kingdom Metazoa; phylum Mollusca; class Gastropoda; order Ellobiida; family Ellobiidae; genus Ellobium; species Ellobium chinense. The sequence continues at coordinate 193,543 of JAWQUT010000143.1, forward strand.
TTTTATCCCAGTGGAATATCCCCTAGTATACGGCGGAAACACTTTCGCTTTACTGATGACTGAAAGGTAAATCTGGCGAGGCTGTGGAGCAGAACAGCTACCTGTAGGTTCGAATCTTCCAGTTCCTGTTCAAAATAACAAGGACGGGAACATCTGGAATCATGAGCTATGACATACAGTATTAAACAAAGCCAACGAACAAACCAAATTTGTGCGAAGTGGATGCTTCTCTTAGGATCTCCTGTTGTTAGGCTATTCCCAAAAGAGATCTGTCAGAAAGGAAATCGTTTAATTCCATGGTATGATTGTGTCCTCTTTCCAGCTTCCTTTCTACTTCTATTTCCTTGGAAGTTTGTTGTCCAACCTAAGTTCGATTTAGCCACTGTGTGTAGTGTGCGTCAGATTGATTTCACATAATTTATTCTCATCTATTTTTTGTTGGTTTTTTTTTTGGGGGGGGGGGGGGNGGGGGGGGGGGGGCGTCTCTTGAGTACTATATTTTTGTTGTTATTGTACTTTAAAGTTGATATCTACTGATTGAGAGGGGAAAAAAAAGTGACTCCACATTTTCAGCCTCAGCTCAACCCGATCCTTTTTTTTTTTTTTTTTTNCTTTTTTTTTTTTTTTTGCAAACCAGATCTGTTGCTGACCACCTGAAGAAAGGGGAGGCGGTCATTCCCGAGGCCTTCGATTCTGTGACGATCTATTTCAGCGACATCTGCGGCTTTACCTCATTGTCAGCCGAGAGTACGCCTATGCAAGTAAGTCTCTCCTCTTTTCTAAGGCCTTCTTATCCCATGCTATCATCTACTGAGTCTTCTCTTGCGCTAGCAGGTCACCATTGTCTGTTAGTTTTATTAAAATAGACAGCAGCGAAGGTGATATACCAGTCTTCATCTTTATAAGTAATTAATTTCTTCTTACTTAGTCCTAAAACTGCCATCATGGAGTAGGGGATACTCCCATAAGTTCTCCATCTCCTTGCCAACAGCCAGTGCACAGATATTTATGATGTTAGTTGCTACTTTACAAGAAGGTTTTGTATTGCTCATATGTTTATTGTACGAAACATGAGCTTAATAAATTTATTGTTATTGTTGTTATTGTTGCCAGCTGGCACATCGCTTCCCGGGTCTTTTCGCAGAGGCATGATGTGTGCTCCTGGCGGCGTCGCTGAAATTCAGAAGTCCCTCCATATTTGATGACCTCTCATTGAATTCCTCCTCAAGGCATTCACGAAACATTAAATTTTAATTTTCTGTTCAGGTTGTAGACATGCTGAACGACCTCTACACATGCTTTGATTCCATCATCAAGAACTTTGACGTCTACAAAGTGGAGACCATTGGTGATGCGTACATGGTTGTGAGCGGCCTCCCTCTCAGAAATGGCAATATCCACGCTGCGGAAATCGCTTCCATGGCATTGGCGCTTCTGACTGCAATCAAGTCTTTCACAATCAGGCACAAACCAAATGAGACGCTGAAGTTAAGAATTGGACTTCATTCAGGTAAGCATGGCTGGTTCACATTTAAAACAAAACTCCAAAATTTAAAATTTGTCAGTCACTTTGATATATTATTATCACTGAAATTTAGGAGGAGTTTTCCCAGCGTAGGTTTGTTGGATTTATTCACTGAAGTCAGAGGGTTTTGCAATTACGGCTGTATTCCTTAAATGGGAAGCTGAAAGCGTAATGGTATGTCCTAAGTGCAAGGAGGTCAGACCATTATACAAATTGTCTGACAAAATGTTTCATTAATATTACGAGGGCAACACTAAAATAGAGTAGCCATCAAGACATGCCAAACCTTGAGTGTGTTAAATAATGCCCCTAAGGGAATTTGCTTTTAATCTGTTGCAACTGACAAAGAAGTATCACTTTAGCAAAACGGGTTATTCCTGCAAGAATTTGTACTATATAGGCCTATTCATGTACGTTGTATTCCGCAAGCTGGGCACACAATTTACATTGTCCAAACTGGGGCCCATTTCATCTAACGAACTAGTATTTCTTCAACGACTTCTCTCCCCTACAGGTCCTTGTGTTGCAGGAGTGGTGGGTCTCACCATGCCAAGATACACTCTGTTTGGTGACACAGTCAATACAGCCTCTAGAATGGAGAGCAATGGAGAAGGTACGAAAAGGACTTCTAATATGCTCTGTACTTAAAGCCAAACATGTTTTGGAGCCAGAAACGTTTTGAAAGTAACAAAGTCATTCTCAGCGCGTTGTGTAAGTATAAATAATGCCTTACAGAACCTAGGAATAGCACCTTAAAGCAAGGTTCAGTTAGACACTTTACGGAAAAAACGTCCAACCGTTGGTCTGTCAAGGATGTAAAATGTCCTGCGAAATTCTAAAAAGAGGAACTGTAAAGTGCTTTGTATTGTTCAGTGTATTATGAAATATCTACGCTACTAGATATGGCCCTTGCAAGTTTACTAAACTCCTAAAGTTATCCGCTCGCTTACACTTGTCGGACATCTTGCTCTACAGTAAACTTACGATGAGATCTAAACATCTTCTCTTAATGGCACAATAATAATTATATAATATACTTTTTGCTGATGGAAGTTTAGTCAGAACTATCAAACATGAGCATTATGCAAGAATATCCAAAGAACATCTCCTAGTGACACAGTCATGTCAGATATTTCTCATGGGATATAATTTGCTATGCCTGTTCATTCTGCTTTCAGGTCTACTTTTTGCATTTAAATAAATGAGCCGAATGACGGTTTGCTTTCATTTCAGCCTTAAAAATTCACTGCAGCCGTGAATGTAAGAAGATTCTGGACACCATAGGTGGCTTTCATATGGAGGAGCGGGGCTATGTAACCATGAAGGTGGGTAGTTATTGTTCTGAATCAAAGGCGATTCTTAAATCTCCTGCATGGCCTGCATCATGCAAGGAACACTCCCGTGCTTTTCAGGCGGTGTTTGGGAAGGGGTTGAAAAGATATGACTCTTCCTTCTTGGCAGTGTCATCAGCCATATTCAACAGCCTGTTTATTACTGTATATGTTTGACATTAATAAACAAACGACATTTTGTGTTTTCGGTCTCAATGGTATGGCACAGAATTTTTGCTACAGATACACCAAGGTAAAAGAAGATTGCATGCAGTATTGCAAATTGTGGAGCACTAAGTATTAAACAAAGCTTTGAATATTTGAGTTGAAAATTTCTCGAGACGGACTCCTCCTCAGTGTCAAGTTATTACTCTGCCTCCTGTTTACTGTAGAAATACAGTTATTCATTTAATTTGTTTCCAGGATTCCTGATATGATTTCAGGGCCCATGAAGAGCACCTAGTAAGGGTAATATATGTTTAGTAGAATACAGACTGAAATATGCAGTATCGTGGATGATTCTTTATCGTTGCGGTCATGCCCTAGGAAAGGCCGGGGACGGAGAGGGAGGGTGAATAATGAAGAGAGAAATTGCAGAACACAAATAATTTGACCATGACCTTTTTTGGGTATTTGTTGTTGTTTTCTTTTTATTGAGAGAGAAATTGCAGAACACAGGTAATTTGACATGACCTTCTTTGGTTATTTGTTGTTGTTTTCTTTTTATTGAATGACAAACTCGATTTCGAAGTGCTGGACTTTGACTTCCGAAGTTATGCCTAGGAGAACTTGGCTTAATAATGCATTGTACTTTGTATTAGCAGGCATGTGAAGATGCATTAGAACTAGACTATATTTATTATTGGAAATGATATTCTTCACATACTGCCTACTTTAATATGTAAAGATGCAGGTTTGAAAGCAGCTAGTAGAGTGTAGTTATACCAGATCCATAGCCGCTTTTACAGGACATCAAAGCATGGCTGGTTCCTCATTTTCCCTCCAGCAGTATGTAAAACAGAGGACCAGTTTCTTGTCCAAGAATCATCACTGAAATTCTGGTACCGAGTGATCACTTAAATCGAACGGCGCACATAAAGTTGCTTTATGGTCTTTGGTTACATCGTCCACCACAAACTACTCAGCCCAAATCGATTCGACAGTTTAATGTTACCATCCTTATGATTATGACACTTTTGCTCATTTTCTGTGAGTATGGCGCCAGTGATCTTTTTTCAGACTAGTGCGGATCAGCAGTGCTCTATATCCATCTCAGTCTCGGCTCTTCCGCAATCCAACTCTCCTTTCATCTCGGGGAGAGAGAGTGGCACCGTCTGGTTTAGTACAATTCCATTTTTTCTAGTGCTGAAGTGCTAATGAAAATTTGCATTCTATCCCCTATTGGTTAACCCTTCAACCTCGAATTCGCACATTACCCTCGTTTGTCTGTCTGCCACAAAACCCCGGTCTCGACGCGCCATTTTCAAATTAATGACCTTGCCTGTCGGTCTGCGGTGGTGTTCAGGGTTAACAGAAATGTTAAATACAGTCTTCTGGACATCTCCGTTTCAAGAAAATTAAATGCTTGCTTTATACAATGATCAGTGTCTTGTTTCCGATGAAAGGGTGTGAAGAAAGGAAGCTGATGACACGAATACGGATTTACTGTGAAGAGAGGGTGGCCGGCCGATCAAGACGAAATGCAAACTGTTGCGAAGCAGAGAAACTGTGCCATTTCTTGTTCCGTTCTTCTTCATTGTACCAAGATGAAAATAATAGGCCTGTTTGTTAGGGCAGAGAGTGGGAAAGAAATCAAGCATAGAAAGAAAGAGACGTTGTATGCTTCTCCATGTTCCCTCACGTCCACCCCTCTCCCCCCGGCATTCTCGTATTCTCCTAGAGATGTTGTTATCAACTCCTCGTTTACAGCGGACATCGGTTAGAACGGTAAAACATATCTGGTCCCGATGATCCCGTTATAACCGAGATTCACTGTGCAGATCACTATAAGTTTATTGCAGTAAATAGAATCTCTTGTCATGTTCTAATTGTGAGGGCATGAGTCCTGTGCATAGTAGCCTGCAGATAGGCCCAGTGTAGGAGCATCTCTGCAGAAAGTCCTTTTCCACTGTTACAGCATCTCTGCATATATGCAGATAATCCTTTTATGCCACTGCATTTGCATCTCTACAGGAAATCTTTCTTTCCACTGTAACAGCATCTCTGCAGTAAGTCCTTCTTTCCACTGTAACAGCATCTCTGCAGAAAATCATTCTATCCATTGTAATAGCATCTCTGCAGAAAGTCCTTCTATCCATTGTAATAGTATCTCTGCAGAAAGTCACTTTTTCCACTATAGTAGTATCTCTGCAAATAGTCCTTCTTTTCACTGTAATAGTATCTCTGCAGAAAGTCCTTCTATCACTGTAATAGCATCTCTGCAGAAAGTCCTTCTATCCATTGTAATAGCATCTCTGCAGAAAGTCCTTCTATCCATTGTAATAGCATCTCTGAAGAAAGTCCTTCTATCCATTGTAATAGCATCTTTGCAGAAAGTCCTTCTATCCATTGTAATAGCATCTCTGCAGAAAGTCCTTCTATCCATTGTAATAGCATCTCTGCAGAAAGTCACTTTTTCCACTATAGTAGTATCTCTGCAAATAGTCCTTCTTTTCACTGTAATAGCATCTCTGCAGAAAGTTCCTCTTCCCTCTCAATGACGGATTAGGCATGGGTTGCAGGACCCGCACTTTAAGGAGGCCCCGCTCAGGAGGACAAGATAAAAAAAAAATGAAAAAGAGTGTGAGAGAGAGATAGAGAGAGAAGGAAGGGAGGGGTGGGCAGAGTAAGATGATGTTCATTTTTCAGTTTTTAAACTGGCTGATTGTACCTCAAATATGTCCATCTTACGGTACCTTGCAGCCGTAGCCAAAGTCTTCTTGCAGGGCTCCAGTAATAACGGGTGACACAAAATAACGGGTGACACAAAATAACGGGTAACACAAAGTACCTAAAAAAAGTTATTCTCTCTCTCTCTCTCTCTCTCTCTCTCTTTCTCTCTCTCTTTCTCTCTCTCTTTCTCTCTCTCTCGCAATGAAAAGTGTAATGGAACCTTTTCCCGGCACCGATGATAAATCTTTATTTTCCGTTTATTCACATCTGTCTGAGGTGTTGTTTTTGTNGGGAGAGAAGGGGGTATCATTTTTTTTCCCTAACATTAACAAGTCTGTGGCATGTCAAAATGGCTTCAGAATAAATTGACACTAAATCCTCACCATTTTATTTTATACATTTTGGAGGAATAATTGAATCCAGAGGGATGTTAGAGTGCCAGCCGTAAGCAAAAGGTTTCCGTGAGCTCTTGGGTATATCGTTGATGCATGTTACGCTAAGATCCACATGAATGAAGTGTGGAAACAGTAACATAGTGGATAAAACAGGAGCCTTCCCTTTTCCTTTTAAAAGATAAAAAAATATCTGCATACAACATTACTCTGTCAGTGTGTACCAAATTTATATTGTATAGTTGCTATTTACGACTTTGTTAAACTTTCAGATAGGTAAACCTTTTGGGACCCACCCGATATATTAGTATGTGATTCGGTAAAGAAGGGAATTATTTTTGTCCCGTAAAGAGACAGGTGATCAGTTTCAGGCCCTTGCGTTAATATGATTATGTGATAAAGGTATGGTTTTGTCGGATGAAGCGGCCTATGTTCATAAACTTTCACTTCGGAGAGAGGAATGTGTGAGGGTGAAAAGGATCCTATGTCTTGCAACCGTCAAAATAAATGAGTCTTATGTTAGTGGACTAGGAACAGAGATACCAGGCTCTGAATGTGATAGAAGTCATCTAATATTGTTTGTTTGTTTGCTTGCTTGCTTGTTTGTTTGTTTATTTGTTTGTTTGTTGTTTGTTTCAAAAATAGAAATGAAATAATTTCTGTACACAAAACGTTTATGGCTGAATGGTGCGTAATTATTTATTGTAAATAAATTTTGTGAAGCAAAATGAATGATTTCTTTAGTGAACAACTATTTGTCAATTATAATTTTCTCAGAATATTTTCCAGTGCAATTTCCAGCTTTGGTCGTGATGCTGCTCGTTCAAAACCTTTTTTCCCCCATTTGATGAAAGTACGAAAAGTAAGCCTTTTATATATCACATCAGTAATTTGAATTTGTCAAAAGCTACTTATGCCTCGTTTGGACTGGCTGCACATTTGTTGATGCGTTATCCATAAAAGTTATTCTTGCTAATTACAGGGCAAAGGAAGCCAGCTGACCTACTGGCTGTTGGGTGAGGACCTTTCAATGCGTTCCCAGCGGCAGCAAAGTCGTCTATCGCAGAACCTTCACGGAAGTAACCGAGAGTTGGCATCGCAAGACAAGACCGATCGTCCACGAGCCCACCACGACCAGCACCATCACCAACATCATCAGCATCAGCAGCAGCAGCTACAACCACCGCAAACCCCGGCGTCACCGGCACCACCGCCATCCTCGCCGACCCAGCCTCAGTTTCCGTTCTCGAACTCGCAGTATCAGCACCACTCGTTCTCCAGCCACCAACCTCACAACAACGTGAACGTTCTGCGATACAAAAACACGTCCAAATCGGGATCTTTCCCCGAGGGCATCAACGGCATGCAGAGACAGTTCCTGAGCCCGGCATCAAAGGAACGGTCCATGAGATCGCCCAAGGGCTCGTTAATGGATGTTATCACGCCCAAACGTTCGGATTCTTCGCGAAAGTCACGTGGGCATTGCTCCAGTTACTGTGATATCAACAGCAGCAGCACCCCCAATGAGGCGACAACATTGTTAATGGACTATCTTCCTTCCTCTTCCGTAAATGGGACACATGTGTGATGATAATCTGTTTTCAGAAAGAGTAAGACTTGCTGTTCAAGCAAATTGATTAGTCGAATATTCTGATCTGATAAGAAGACACGAGACATCCTCTAGGCTAGTGGATAGCATGTGATGTGCCGCACTGGCCATTTTGCATGGAGATATCTCCGAGGCAGCATTCATCATCGGGTGATTATTCTGAGGACACCGAGCGCGAAGTCACTGGGTTTGACATGGCATGACACGCCATATCGTGAACTTGTATTTACAGTATTTCCATATGCAGATGGCGTCAAGGTTAGGACATACAAATGTCCTGGCAAAGTAAAGAGACGTGCCCGACAGAGACGACTCACGTCGCAGGACTCTTAAAAAAGTACTAATGTCGTACAATGCTGTCCCGGGATAAAGAATTTCTTGTTCCAGTTCCTTTTGGGTCTTGCGACTAGTCTTCCAACTTCCTCCCTGACAGATTAACAGGCAGAGAGACATCGTCTTCATTAAAATACGATGGAACCTATCTGTTATAAATAGGCGCGATAGCAATGTTTAATCCACCACCCTCTCCTATTATCATTGTTATAATTGTTAAGAAAACCCTTTCATAACGAGACTGAAAGATAGAGAATTCTGTACCATCTTCCTAGGAGTTTTTGCACAAACAGACTGGTTGACAGCCTTTAGGCGGGTGAGATCATCTCGCTAAGTGTGTACGGTCTGACTACCAGCTTACTCCACTTGCACCAAAGGTCAAAAGTGATTGCATGTACCATCCCCAGTACCAAGTCTGCATGAGTTACGAGAGTACATATCTCTGATCTCCAAACCCCAGTTCGGGAACAACAGGACATAGTATTTTTGGTAAAATTCTGAGAGAATTATCACCCCATTATTATAAAACACCTCTGTATGCACCTGGTTTGCTGACCATAATACGGGCATCCTAGCTCAGCTTATACAGTGGTTGCAGAACTATGTCAAGCTGTTTTGACTTTGAGACAAAGACGTTATAATAGTATTATAACCTCTTTATTTTGAGATAAAATCAAATGGGAAGCTGATCTTTCATCACGAGTTCCCGGGCTGGTTAAAGTTGAACATCAGATACCTTCCACGTGACCCCTCATCAGAGAAAGTTTTGGTAGCTTTCTAATCGCCAAGTGTTAAAAAATTGACGTCCTCTCTGTTGAACAGTGGGTAAATAGCCTGCTTCCTATCCGGAAGCTTGCACAACCCACTCTGCACAAAACATGGGCTATGGAAAAGATGTTCTCATAGCCTTGACTATATTCACACTTCCAGAAATCAGACAATTTGCATCTTTACTGTGGTTATCTGTGTTGTAATGGTGAGAAAGAGACTTTCTGATGAAGAACGTAATGATTTGTTCTGAGGTCGCTCGACTGGAAATTTTGGTGTGTTACCACTTTTGTGTAACGGGTTTTAAATATTTTAAACAAAGGGCCATAACTGTGATAAATTATAACTGCATGGCACTGATATTTTGCACACGTATTCAACTAATCTATTCCAAAAATCTTCTATTAGACCACAAGCTTCTTTTTCATGTATCTTTTCCTCTCTCAGAGCCGCTGTCTTTTGTCTAAATAATTACTGACATGTTTTGTTTACTTTGTTTCATCTCAGGTAAGTTTTCAAGATGTTTTCCCGTCTTTTACAGAGAAACCAACTACTGTAAAGCCTCACCACTGTGTCCACATCATCATAATAGAATGCTTTTCTTTTCATGTTCAGATCTTATATTGACCATTCTGGCAGAGGTTGACAAGTGCATATCGTACTGCACGTTATAATCTAATTGTGATATTGACATCATAACATGCAATATGATTGTAACACCAGGAGATGCCATATGGTCATGCCTGCCTCTGCCATAACGGTCATCGAGACATCCAAACTTGAAAATAACAGCTCCCAATGTCCTGTTCCCAAGTCCCTTAATTTCTACATCAGATTTTGTTTACAAATTTCAACACTGTAGAAACCAACAAGTACAGACTGGTCCCCTTAAACTTGAGCTTGTGGAGTCTACTGTATATTGTCACTTGGATGCAAAACCTCGGTAAATATAAAAATCCAAATTCTACAGAGGTTCAAAAATGTTTCGTTTGCAAAAAATTGCACTGAGTAAAGTGATTTTTGATAAGTTAGCTCTACTGGTGAATGCCATGTAATGTAAAATAAATTTCAATCTGTAGAGCTACCTGACAAGGCAACTGCCAAAAAAATAGACATTTGTCGATCTTTGACACAGACATTGCCTGGTGCAAGTTTGCCATTATCTCATGTCAGGTAACAGCACCAGATTTTTCAAGTGCACAATATACTTTTTAATCCTACCACCAAATTTAATAATTTGGAGCTTGAGGTTTTGACATAACATTAACATGCATGGTATTATTGTAAGACCCAAGCATCAAAACCCACATTTGGTGAAATCGATGTATACTGGGGTATTGCACTCAAACAACAACTGATGTCTATCGTATATAGCAGTATTTGCCACCCACACCACATAAGGGCCACTGACGGATCTAATATGCCTTGTAAAAGCACTTGAATTCAATATGGTGAGGAAAAAGCACAAAATCCTGGGACTTCCCTAAGGACATGTAAACCTATTAAGGTTAGAGCTGGGGTCAAGTTTAGGAGTAGGTTAGAGGTAAGGTTGGGCTAAATTCAGTTTTGGAAAAAAAAGTCTAAACACAGTCTTGACAAAAATCCCTACATGTAAATATTGCTAAAACTAAAAACTCTGTAATAGCATTCAGAGGAGTGGGGCTAATGCTAACTCCATGCATGGGGATGCAACAAATTAGTTACAGCTATGCATATACTCGTACGTTAACATTCAAGTCTCTCTGATGGAAGAAATTAAGGGGCAAACAGATAAATCATTTAAGGGCAAGAGAGAGGACCAATCATGTGTTTAAGGCTGAAATAAATGGGTCTTCAATGTGATTTCTGTTTGAGGAAAGGACACTATCATGGATGGACCAAAACTGATAACTGCAGCAAAAGGCTTATGGGTTTTCTGTGTTAAAGTGATTTACATTTAAAATTATTATTGGTACTAACAAAATGTTATGATTATTTTTGTTGCATTTCATTTGTCATTCATCTCATACTGCACTAATTTAAATTTCTTCCCTTGAGTCATTTCTGCTTAATTTTCTAAACGCAAGTCACAAGAAATCGCAATCTTTTTGATCGCTGTTTTTTTTGTCATGTTCTCCACCGGTTCCAATTTAGCAGAGATTGTATAAAATGGTAGTGATGGTGGAGTTGAAGGCAGAATGATGTTAATATTCATGATGTGAAAATGTCTACCACAAAATACTGCATACATCAAAGAAAATAAACCAAGGGCATATGTTGCTCTAACTAAAAATTTATTTGATATCTTAAGAATTCCAGAAATATAAATAAATTGTATCACAGCTATTTTCTTTCAATTTGACAACAAAGAGATCATCAGTTGACCAAATATGCTTGTTCATCAATTTCACTATTGCACTTTTGCATAATAATCTTAAAATGTAGAAATGGGGAATAGCAAAATAAACACATCAATAATATAGGATACTATACGGGGTAAATTGACAGGAACAGTGTAAATTAAACTTGCATATTGGTTATATTTTGAAACAATAAGTTTCTGTGCATCTGGACGGAATATTGATTGGGAAGTGGCATAGGAAACATTACATTTACATAAAAATACGGCTGAGAGATCTGAATGATTTGTCAGTAACTTACTGCTTTGATTTCAGGTATAAGATCTTTCAGTACCCAATTCATTGTAGCTTTTTGGGAGTGCATCACCTACAAAAAATATGTACTGAGTAACCTGTATTTGATGCCAATTTAAATGACGCCAATTTAAATGACAAAGCCTTCTGTCAACCACTACTTTACAGGGAATGTAACAATAATTTGTGAATTTAGCTTAATCGAGATGAAGCTATTGAAGTACTTTGGATTAATACTAATTTCTGTTTATGAGTATGAAAGCGTCTTTTGGTAGTCAATAAGTATTAATACTTGTCCCATTTTCATGCAAATTTTAATGGGTTTTTTTGCATCCAAATCATTAAAGATCAGTAGGTTTCTTGATTTCCATTAATTATTTAGGATTTTTGTATTATCTGCCCTTCTAATTCTGGAGGTATACAACATCAATATACTTGCAATCACAAAACCAAAAAGATACCATTGTGGAACTCTGATGGTTCCAGTCGTTGATTTAGCTTAGCACGCAAACTAAAATCGAGTTTTACAAAATAAGTGAAAGAACAGTGTAGTGGGATACAGGAATTCAGCAAGGGCAAGGCAACTGAAAACCCAACTGCAAGGTCCTACTTTTTCATATAAGCTTAGCCTACCACAGTAAAAGTTGGTCAAAAAGACCAAACACATCTTTACAGAACAGAAAATAGAAAGTATGCATTTATACAGCTTAAGATTCCATTGTCAAGGTGATTTAAATACATTCAGCTCAATCATAGAAGTTGTTTCAATCAATGACTTCAAATATGGAACTATGCATGTAAATTACTGGGTTTTGGGTTTAACAAAATTTCACAAGTTTATCCTAAAACAGAAAAAAACCTGTCCACTGCAGATAATTCTCAATTTCAAAACCTTGCAAAAGAGTGATGAAGTTGTTTCACTACAGCTGCTGCCCATCAGCACTGAAACATTAACAAAAAATATGAAAAGCACAATAACAATTCCCCACTTCTAACACTGAAACATTCCGTCAAAAAGGAATCGAATTCACAGGGTCCTATTAACTGGCCTATACTTTCATATACCTAACAATTAACCTTGACTAAATGGATCCCAAAATATGTTGGAGTAATTAATGTGTATGGACCCTGGCCACCACGTCTGAGCTGTCTTTGCGCCTGGGCTGACCTGGGGCTGGTGATGGAGTGCGACCAGTCCTCATCAGATTCTTACTTGCATTCTGTGAATCATAGGGCTTCTTCTGGTACAGGGCTGACAGATTATCCTGAAAAGTGCCAAATTCAGAGAGGCTTTGTGAGACGGGGTGATAAAATATTAACCATCAAGTTCAAAATGGCTGGGGTTGGGAATTTTTGGAAGGCAGAAAATACAACTGCAGACCCAGGAATAGAAACAGACCTCCATATTAGCATTAATGCTGATTTTATATTAATGGTTTTAATAAAAAGTGACAAGACTACACCACAATCATAAACAGCTGTTTTTCACTAAACATGTAAATTTCTGAATGTGCATTCAAATGACCTACCATTTTTAGTCTTATTCCTATCCACCTCTGTATGGCCCACTTTCAAGGGTAAAGGTGAGCAAACAAGCGAGGATGTGAACGGAGGGCTACCAAGGGAAACAAATGTTTCAGTAAAACAGAACAACAATGCCTTTTCAGCAGTAAAGGAAAAAGGACAGTTACAACTCACATTGTCCATGTAGACAGAGCTGATGGACTGTAGAAGTCGCTCAATCCTGTCTGGGAAGTCTTGGACATGATCTGTTGTGGTCTGACCACCTGCCTGGCCATCTGGGCGATTGTTTAGGTCATTTGGCCCTCCAGCGTTTGCACTGGCTTCTTCACTACTACCAATACCGGTCCACTTTTTGAATCTAGTGGAAATGAAACAAAAATGCCTCTTAAATTCCAACCCTGAAATAGCCAGGCCATGTCTGGAAATTATAATCACAGAGTAACACTGCAAGAGTGTTTGTTTCATTAAGATATTAACACCCATTTTTGGGCACATTCATATCTACATTAGAGACAAGGCTTCAACCTCTATTTGGTTGCTGTCAAGTGAGTGCCTTTGAAATACTTCAAAACATACCCCAGGAGAAATCTGCCACTGGCAGGATTCAAACCTACGGCTAGCATCACGATTCCCACCATCATCACTCCTGCCGCAGTTCCACCCATATCGGCATTTCAACTCATTATCCCTACTACATTGCAATAATTCTAGTCCAAGCAGCACCAATGCCAGCACATCACATCTATTCTCCCTTGCTGCTGTTACCTCCACTATCAGCATCATCACTGCTACCATACTAACCTCATTGTTGTGATACCCAACCATAATCACAACTAAAGGGAGCACACCAACTTTATTATCACTTAGCCAGCCCATCAAATCTATTATCCTCTTCTTTATCAAAATTTCCTACTGCATCTCTACCTTCTGTGCTGCAACCTGAAAGGTCATAGATTTATAACATTGTACATAAACACTGATGAAATGTGCTTACACCTTTGAACCCTGACCCTCCCAAACATGTAAATCCTGATTTTGCTGGCCGAAGCCATGTGATCTTTACAGATTAAGGGAAAGACAAAAATTTTGTTTAGTTCATAATTGTAACAATCAATTTTACCCACCTTGTCAGCATAAAGTCCACAATCTCATAGTCATTGCCTTGTTTGTTGAGATCTTCCCGCACTGCTGAGAATGTCTCATTCAGGATGGAGACAAACATGTTCACAATGATGAAGGTCACAGTGACCACAAACAACAGGACAAAGATCTGCAACGTGTCAGGATTAAGATCTACATTAACACAGGATACTGGCATTTCTACAGAAAGTCAATGTTGCAATTTTATACTGCTGCCATTTGCTCCCAAATATAACGAAACTCAATGACATTGTGTTGTGAATGGTTGAGGAAGGGTGGGTAAATCGCGGAGTTAGTCCATCTGTCTGGTGCATTATGGACATATCATATACACAGCAGCACATATTCTTAACCCTGCCGCTCTTCCTTTAACAAAAAAAGAAGAGATTCCATTTGACGCAAAGACTCGCCATATCATAACATTATTAGTGTTACTTCCACATGCAATACACATTTATCTTGTCAGCTTACACTGGTACTGAATATATGCAAGGTGAATTCCGGTAGAAGTGAACACATTTCACTGCCCATGCTGTCAGCCCTCATTATTCACTTAAATGGACTTCGTAAGCTCACTCCAATTAATATGAAAAAAAAAATAGCTTAAACACCTTTCAACAATATAAATATGTTTTCTACATTCAATTATCACTGTAATGTTTTCAATTCAACTTTCTAAAAACCTCAAGTCGAAGTATGTCAACAATTCCTGTGGAAAGCATGTTTTTAGCATTTCTCTTAGTTTAACTCCCTATATGACCCATCAACCAACCTGTGTCAGGATCGGTTCAGCCATGATCATGGTGTAGATGTTGAACTTGCCCATCATCATCAGGATGGAGGCCACCACAGAGGCGATGAACGTTGAGTAGTCAATATCAATGTGCATGTAGGTCAGGTAGAACAGCTGGGCAAATCCCATAAAGACAATCACGAAGATGATGCTGAAGTGCAGGAGACTTCTGGCACTGTGCTTGAGGGTAGCGGACAGCATGGAAATCTTCTTATTGAATCTGCAGGGGACAGATAGTAAAAATCTTAAGATAACAGAGCCAGGATATATATGGATATAATAAAAGTACAAGGGGTCACTTTCAGATTAATTATGCCTGTGTGGGTCTGTCCTATAAATTAGTGATTTGTTCTTTGTTCCTTCACTAAATGCAAACTAAAACAAATCAGTATGTATAGTGATCATACACATCATGAGAATTATTCAAAGTGACTGCTCCTGTCATTGGAAATCTGGATTCAGTCTTGCCTAGTTTACGATAACTCAGTAGAATCACAGACATATGTCCCATTCTTTTGACTGCCATTCTACAACCATACATGGCCCAATGTCCACTAGGCCTGGGCAAAAAGTAATCGGGTACCCGGGTCCCGAAATACCTATTAGCCGCCAGGACCTGAGATTACTTTTGAAAAACCCGGGATTAGTAATCATGTAACCACCAGAGAAAACTAGATAACCCGGGTTGTTTAATCGTTTACTCACCAGGAGATACTGGATGTGTATTCATGAGGAAAGACGCTGGTAGAGTAATCATGCCTTATCAGGTTTGAAACAACAGAATACTGTGTCATTTAATTAACGTACAGGTAAAACCAGCTAGCAACCAGCAATTCCTCCCTCAAGTCCCCTTCTCCCTCTCTTTCTCCGTTCTCAGAATTTATTGCTGCCATGTGATGATTTCTGTATCCTTACCATAGACAATCCAAAGTTTGCATTTCCGAAAGGTTATAGTCTTCTCTATTATTACTATATGTAGTTTATATATATCCTTTGGATTTTATTGTCTTGCCTTCGCATAATAACATTTCTTTTACAATTTCTCTGTGTATTTTGAAGTCTAAAGGTTTACCTACTGTTATATCTAAGATGATGAAACAGTGAAATAAAACAAGAACAACAATAAAAAAGGCAGAATTGAGAAGACAACAAAAAATCCATTTTTCTCTGTTGGAGAATTGAAAGCAAAAGAAAAAAAAAGGAACAAAGAAAACAAAGCCAGCCTTCCTCACCACATTAGAACAGCTAAGGGCAGGATGCTTGGAAACGGGAGGGGTAGGGTTGGTCCTGTTTCAACAATAAACAACATCACGTCATTGTCACTGACCTCAAACCCGAAACCCAGACGAAGCCCGGGCGGGTAACGATAGATACCTGAACGGGTACGATGCCTGGGGTGGGCGGGTTACAAGTTTTACTAATAGTGATAGGAGAGGCCATAAATAGCTAATGTATCTTGCCAGCTAGGTTGTAATTGTGAGTGGTCGGGTACCCGGGTTTTGAATATGGAAATTACTATTTCCCGAGATTACTTCTTGGACCGGGTTTGGCACAGGCCTAAATGTCCACTGAGCAAGCAAAGAGAACGATGATCTTCATGGAGGGTTACAAATGAAAAGAAGCTATGGTATTGGCACTGCTGGTAGAGCTTAGATTAAACTATAAATAAAACATCAAGAACCTTCACAATGTTGTGTGATTTCTTGCTGTTGATTATTATTGGTTTACACTGCTAACCCAGTATTAACTCTAGTCTCACTCTCCATCACAAATAGTCTGTAATCACCCTACCTCAGAAGTTTCAAGAACTTGAGGGTAGCTAGGAATGCCAGGAAACCAATCATGTAAGAGAACATCTCATTCCAGTAACCAACATACTGGAATTTGACATAACCATTGCCATTTGTCTCCTGCAATTGGAAAAGAGGAAAGCGTAATGCAATCAATGATTTACAATGAATTACATGGATGTTTTATAGTGGCCAACACACCACACCTGCTTTTAATCAGTCTGCTTCNGCTGAAGTGCAGGAGACTTCTGGCACTGTGCTTGAGGGTAGCGGACAGCATGGAAATCTTCCTATTGAATCTGCAGAGGATAGACGGTAAAAATCTGGGATAACAGAGTCAGGATATACAGTCACCTGCCCACCTCGCGGCCAGGCCGAGGTGCGGCCACTTTACAGAACTAGAACTCAAATTGACTGTATTCACACAAAATTTCAGAGTAACTTCTGTTAGTTCAACCCGGTACATCTCCTACCGTTAGAGTGGAAGAGGCGGCAAATTTTGGTTTGCCCTTTGTAAAATAGACTCCAGTGAAATTTTCAAGTAGATTGACTCAAACATTTCTTCTCATTTATACAAGAATTTATTGCTGTGGTTTTGTTGTGGGTATATCTTAATATGCTTAAAGTTTAATATGGTGAGATGATTATAAGGCAAACTGGGGAGATACGGGGGTGGCCGCATCCAGGCCAGGCTAAATATTACATTGGGCTTGGTGCGGCCACATATAAAGCAAAAATTGGAGGAAAGAAAAATCCATTTAGAGTTAGCCCTAAACTTTCCAAACTGGGACTATGAAAGCCGGCGCTTTCAGGCCCACTAGATCTAGTAGTACAGTAAAGATCATTAACCTTGACCCGGACGCCAACACTATAGTACATTATGCTCATCCCAGATGTAGGTCATCTAATGCTTTGAGGGCCTACAGTATACACTAATAGACCAAATGAAATATTATATAGCCTACACAGGTAATGTTCAAGTTCAAGTTCAAGTTTATTTCAATTATTATTTTAATGTATACGCACTCTGGATATGGTACAATGCATACGCTTGACGGGATTCTTTGGGCATCAAAGTAAAGCCCCAAACGCCGCAATGTTGTCTGGAGATGAGTTTAACAATAGCATAAAGCCTCCTGTGGCTGGTTACCATTACTGGTATCTTTGTAAGAGACTGCTGGTTTCAACTAAACTTCTTCTGGATCTAGCAATTCCGATATGCGGCCGGGAAATAGGCCTAACATACACGCCAAACGGTGCCGGTGAAAGCGAAACTAAGAAGAAACGCGCGTCAGCATCGATATTGCTGTGTACTCTACGGCATAACGGAATGCCACTATGTATAGTACTGTGCGAGATGACTTTTAGTCGCATCTAGGACAGATGACCGCACTTAGGGCTTACCAGTGACCGCACCTCGGCCAGGTGGCCGCACCTTGGCCATTTTTCCTGACATTTTATTAATCTCTGCCATAAATAACAACAGTGAGTGCCTCTCGCCACTTTCAATCCACAGTTATCTTCACATGTTCTAGGTGCGGCTAACAAAAAACGTTCTAGGTGTGATAGCTGAGCTAATATAAAGGGAAGTTCGCTCGTGGCCACAAGTGGGCTGGTGACTCTATATGGATATAATAAAAGTACAAGGGGTCACTTTCAGATTAATTATACCTGTGTGGGTCTGTCCTATAAATTAGTGATTTGTTCTTTGTTCCTTCATTAAATGCAAACTAAAACAAATGAGTATGTATAGTAATCATACACATCATGAGAATTATTCAAAGTGATTGCTCCTGTCATTGGAAATCTGGATTCAGTCTTGCCTAGATTACGATAACTATTTCAGTAGAATCACAGACATATGTCCCATTCTTTTGATTGCCATTCTACAACCATACATGGACCAACGTCCACTAGGCCCGGGCAAAAAGTAATCAGGTCTCCGGGTCCCGAAATACCTATTAGCCGCCGGGACCCGAGATTACTTTTGAAAAACTTGGGATTTATAATCGTGTAACCACCAAAGAAGACCTAGATAACCCGGGTTGTGTAATCGTTTACTCACCAGGAGATACTGGATGTGTGTTCATGAGAAAAGACGCTGGTAAAGTAATCATGCCTTATCAGGTTTGAAACAACAGAATACTGTGTCATTTAATTAACGCACAGGTAGAAACAGCTAGCAACCAGCAATTCCTCCCTCAAGTCCCCTTCTCCCTCTCTTCCTCCGTTCTCATAATTTACTGCTACCGTTTGATGATTTCTGTATCCTTACCATAAACAATCCGAGATTTGCTTTTGCGAAAGGTTAGTCTTTTCTATTATACTACATGTAGTTAATATATCCTTTGGATTTTATTGTCTTGCCTTTGCATAATAACATTTCTTTTACAATTTCTCTGTGTATTTTGAAGTCTAAAGGTTTACCTACTGTTATATCTAAGATGATGAAACTGAAATAAAACAAGAACAATAAAAAAGGCAGAATTGAGAAGACAACAAAAAATCCATTTTTCTCTGTTGGAGAATTAAGAGCAAAAGAAAAAAAAAGGAACAAAGAAAACAAAGCCAGCCTTCCTCACCACATTAGAACAGCTAAGGGCAGGATGCTTGGAAACGGGAGGGGTAGGGTTGGTCCTGTTTCAACAATAAACAACATCACGTCATTGTCACTGACCTCAAACCCGAAACCCAGACGAAGCCCGGGCGGGTAACGATAGATACCTGAACGGGTACGATGCCTGGGGTGGGCGGGTTACAAGTTTTACTAATAGTGATAGGAGAGGCCATAAATAGCTAATGTATCTTGCCAGCTAGGTTGTAATTGTGAGTGGTCGGGTACCCGGGTTTTGAATATGGAAATTACTATTTCCCGAGATTACTTCTTGGACCGGGTTTGGCACAGGCCTAAATGTCCACTGAGCAAGCAAAGAGAACGATGATCTTCATGGAGGGTTACAAATGAAAAGAAGCTATGGTATTGGCACTGCTGGTAGAGCTTAGATTAAACTATAAATAAAACATCAAGAACCTTCACAATGTTGTGTGATTTCTTGCTGTTGATTATTATTGGTTTACACTGCTAACCCAGTATTAACTCTAGTCTCACTCTCCATCACAAATAGTCTGTAATCACCCTACCTCAGAAGTTTCAAGAACTTGAGGGTAGCTAGGAATGCCAGGAAACCAATCATGTAAGAGAACATCTCATTCCAGTAACCAACATACTGGAATTTGACATAACCATTGCCATTTGTCTCCTGCAATTGGAAAAGATGACAGCATAATGCAATCAATGAGTTATAATGAATTACATGGATGTTTTATAGTGGCAAATACACCACACCTGCTTTTAATCAGTCTGCTCCAAATTAAAACTGAATATACACAAAGTCATTAAAAATCAAAATCAAGGTTTTTCTAATGAAGTATCTTCCCTTAAATGAACCTGTCCCATGCAGTAGAGACATTATAAATGTGTATTGAGAAACAAATTCAAGAATTTTCAAACTGAGTCACTAAAGCAAGCAAGCAACACAGATTTCCATGAAGAAGGGTAACACTGAACTGAGATAACTTATATCACAACTCAATCAGTGAAAGTTAGTTTGTGATTGTGAAAAAAAAACCCCATGTAATTGGTGCATTTTACCATTCAGTTTTATTTTCACCTTATTTCAGCTACTAAAAAGTCAAGCCTGATGTGAGTGAATGACATAAGTCAATGTATCTGAAAAATTGAATTATTTTCACTACACAATGTCCACCCACCTTGAAAGCCTTTGTCAGGTCACTAGTGACAAAAAGTCTGTAGAAGAATATGACAATGGCAGCAATGCTCATGCCAATGATGCCAAGCTCTACCAGATTCCAGAAGCTCTTGAAGTACGCAAGTCTGGTTTTGATCAGCTCTCGCAGTTCACGGATGATGAAGAACAACACAAACAAGATGTAAACCACCTGTGATAGGACAGTGAGCACACTCATTTCAAGCACTGTCTTGTTTATATTTTCTTAGTGAATGAGACTGCTCAAGCTAAACAAGTGAAAGGATAACGGATGATTAAATGGTTTCAAAACTTATGAGGCAAAAACTTGGAATACCATCTAGGTGGGAGTGGTCATTATATGTATCTACCATCAATTTCATTCAAAGGCATGATATGTTTCAACACATGAACAAGGGCCTAAGATGATGGGCTTTTCTGACTGCTCACTATTCATTCACAGAAAAGAAACTGTTAAATTTCAGCTCGCTTATCAAAGAGAAGTAATGATGAAAAAGTCCATGACCTAATGGCTTATGAAGTGAAAAAAAACAACAACTAAATGCCTGTTGTTTTTCATTTCAGCAGAAGTTCAAAGCTCCATGAAAATATTTTAGAACAAAATCCCTTTATAGTTTATAGATGTAGCACCTACAATCAGTCAGTTTCCACAATGCAGAACAAACTAAGTGTGAGCAGTCAGGAAGTTGTTAGGGTCACAGGGTGAACACTAGGTTCACACATAAAAGTTTTGGACCAATTCAGGCAGTAGGTATTTAAGAATTAAAAAGCTGTGAAATAGTGGTAGCACATTCAGACTTGCAAGTTGAGAGACCCTGGTTCGATTCCCAATAGGGACAGGAAATTTTGTGGTGTAGATTTTTTCTGCATTTTCTCTCAAAATTGATCCATCACAGTAATTTGGTAAAATCCCTGGTGACACACATCCCTAGATATTGCGCAACAACATCAAAAAACTTATCAGACTGGGCTCGCATTCCTCGCCCTTAATGAATAATGAATACTACTGTATATGCCTTTCCACCCGGTTACACTAGGAAAAGATATGAATTCAGCCCACATCAAACCCATCAGAAGCTCAGATCACTAGGCAAACTATTACCTCACAGACAAGCTGGAACAACATTGCTGATGTCATGTAGGGCAGCAGCATGGCTGGCTCAAACCTGAAGGACACAACCAAACCACCACTGGGATGGAACTCAGCCAGGATGGTGCTAATGGCAAACAGATTCACCTGAGAAAAACAGCAACGTCATATAATATCTGATAAGGCTGCAGCTGCCCATCTCAGCAATTAATTCTGAATGAAACCAACATCTTGCATACTTTCGGCATTAAGAGGGCAGTTACACTCAACATTTTCTTGACAATTTTGCCCTTCTCTAATTCAAGTGAGACTGGTGTATCTGTCTATTCACTTCTCTGGCTCTGACTTCTCTGAATAAATTCTGTATCAAATTTTCATGTGAGAGTGCCTTTATTCTGCAAACATCCAAATATTTTAAAATACCCTTCCATTAGTTGCTAATGACAAAAATAAAACCCTAACATACAAGTAACCAGAGTACAAGAAGTAGTAATGTATAACAAAAGCTGATAACAAAATAATAAAACTACACATAAAAGGGTCTCTTCCTCATGGTGAGACAGAATGAAAATAAAGAATTCACTGCCACTATAATCATCATCATTATAATGCAAACATTATCCTCATCAGGACTGCAGCCTCTTAACAGTAGGATAACATCTAAAGACTGAAGATCTACAGAACATTGAGAACAAACAACAGCTATAACCACAACGTTGCCTTACCTGAGGATTGTAAACAGTGAACTCTACAAACACAGCCCTGGTGTATCTGTCTATCCACTTCTCTGACTCCAGCCTGTTCATGATGTTGATGAGATCTTCCTTGGAACCCACAAGAGGAACAACATAACCTCCACCAGAATATACACTCAGGGTGCCCCAGTAGGGATAACCGTTCAAACTCTTGGCGGTCCTGAAAATCAGCACAGAAGATGCTCAGTGTAGTTTATGTTTTTCCTAAATTTTATTTCTCTATAACTCTACTTGCATCTGAACAAGAAAGCTGTTGATATCATATGTGGTGACTTTTTCTCTTCCTTCTGAAGTTGGTAACACCTATATATATGAGAACAAAGTGACTGGTGAGTGCTTAGTAATTCTCATCCATAATAAAATCTCTGTATGCCTTTTGGCCTCTTATCATGTCTATTTCTTAAAGTTTTTATATCAGAACCCAATACCCAAATATTTCACACATTGCTCTTATTAATGACATTACAGAAAATGATGTTTACAGACTTAAGTGACAGCAAAATTATCCTTAATTATGCTCTGAGCTCAACACTCCCTATTTCTAAATGTAAACACAGTAATGGAATGAGCAGAGTTTTGTTTCAGGTATGATGTTCCGAACTCAATGCACATACATATCTAGCTAAACCTACTTGTAGATGTATTCCTCTCGCGTATCATTTATTGTGTCTGTTGGTCCCATTGGCTCCCAGCCCACTTTGAAGTCACCCTCCTCCTGATTAAACATCTCATATTTGTCGTTGCACTGGGAGATGAGGCCTTCAACCTTGTCAGGGATTTCACATCCAGCTGCAAGAATGGAAGAGATCATCTTACTCTACACAAGATAATGAGGAACAATAGGTCATCCCATTAATACTATATGAGCATGGAATTATGTACATTAGTATATCTGAAACCAAAAAAGAAAAGCAAAAAACATCAACAACCTGTTCCAACTATAACAGAATACAGTGTGTTCTTCGTAATCAAGGTTAGTTTGGATAATTAAATAAATCTTGTGCATCTCTTACTTCTGGGTGAGATGAATACTGATTTTGTTGGGTTTTTTTTTTTACTAACTAAGAAATTTAATGCACAATTTGTGAAAGCAGCAAAATAAATGCTATGCTTACACATACAAACTCAAAATGATTACTTCATGTCTGCAGTCTGGGACTGATTATACTTTGGGGCTGTAATATGTGGTGCTAAATGAACATAAAACCACAAGTTTATGATAGAAACATTAAGATAAAAGAGAATCTCAGCAGAAGTAAAGTGTCATAGTTGAGTTGTTACAACTTAAGGTGACAGCAGTCTGTCTTGTTATGATGCCTTCGTGTACACAGAGTATAATGATTTATAAACATGCATTTATTCAAAACAACATTAAATTTCTTACTGTATAGAATCTGAGTAACCTATATACACTTATTCCGAATAACTGTTATAAAGATGCATGCAATGTACTTGTCAATGCAAGCAGCAGACTTGCTTGGTCTAAATACTCAGCTTTGTCTACATGCAATCTGTATTTTCCTAATCATTGCAAGATATGGCCCCACAGAATTTCTGAAATGCCTTTCAAATCCCTGCATTGCAGCCTGGCAAAGCATGTTCTGTGTGTAACAACACTGAGGTTCAACTACTGGCCAAACAGGTTAGATATTAAATAATTCCTCAACATTTTGATAATAATACAGTACTGATAGGCTAATAATATATGTCATTTCATTCACATACATGAGGCATAATCTCATGAACTAGACAAGGCCTAGAGTTTGATGGTAAAATATTACCATCAAGCTGAAGACATCTTGCAGCCAGTTAAAATGAGGCTGCACCTGCTTTTTGTCTAAATCAAGTTAGTGGTAAGACATGACAACTTGTATGCATGCACATTTATTAGATGAAGAAATGTATGATGTGGCATTATTAAGGCCACAGATATAGTTGTTTGAAATGACATGGACTGCAATGGTAAACAATTCTGAGAAAACTGCAACTGGAGAACAAGTTTACATCATGCAGTATTCATCTAATATGCCTCACAAAATCTTAATTTGTCCACAGTTACTCACCATAAAATCAATATTTTTGTGAAAAGGACTGATTTCACCTTTGATTTCCGCTATAAATAAAAATTTGGGAACAGATGACCATTCTGAGCTCAAGATCTCAGTTCCTACTTTAGCGACATCAGCTTCATTTTGACTGGCTGCAAGACATTCAATTTCATACACCTTACAAACATTATACTGAGACATAATCCTATGGACCAGCTAGGCAACTTTTATTGAACCACACTGACAGAGCACTGAGAAGAGACTCCCTAAACACAATGATATTATGATCATGTCCATGCATTCAAGTTTGGCAAGCAGACAAGCTTGGGTGCTGACCTGTGACTAAAGACATGTTCTACAGACCATCTCAAAGTTCTGCCTCACAAGGTAACCTAATTTATTGATCACATTATCATGGTCATTCAAATATCCAGTGTGACATCAAAGTACGAAATCCTAAAGATACGAAGATACAGGATCCTGATACTAAGCAGGTCTCCAAAGTAGTCCAAAAACCCCACAGGGCCAACATGCCAGGTTTCTGATTACCTGAAGAACCAGTGCTCAAAAGAAACAACTGGAGAAATAGAAATTCACTACTACAGTTATGCCATATGCAGTGAACAATAAACTGAGGTCAAGAAATTGTGGTAGATCATGTATGGACCTCTTGACATTAGATTGAAAGAGACATTAATATTTGCTACGGTACATGCATTATTGTCATCATCTTACACGGACATAAACTAGTTGAGTTCTAGGATGTGGTAACTTTATCATGCTACGAAGACAGGTGTGATTTAAAATAATTGTAATAAATTGTAATAAAAACAGGCTTTTGGCATACATAACCAACACTACTCCACCATAGAACATGCATGATGCATTCTTACCACCATCCCACACTGATAAGAAAGTTGAAGAACAATAGCATGAAATAATATGTCAACCAAGATAAGGAACATAACCATATTATTATTCCCCAAACTTGAGAGTAAGTTAGAGGAAAATATACTGTAACATCAGAGAACTCACAGATTTCCATGCAGCATCTTAACAGTGAAATTTCAGTAATGCTATAAGTTTATCATTCTTCGCAGTATTTTTCACAACACTCAACCATACTCTGGCTTCAGACCAAAGGCACCTTGTCATCTAATTTGCAACCGATGAAGTCCTGAGCAGTGACAGAATCTTATCTATAGGAAAACTCCAACACTTCATCATAAAGACTTTGCTTTTACCTGGTTGGACCCGCAGTTGTCTCATGGTGGCATAGCCAATGATCCGAGACACCTTGTCATTGATGAAAGCCCTCAGTTTGAGAGGAGGATAATCATTGTAATAGGAGCCTGCACGCAGTCCATTCACCATCCCAGATTTAGCCCAAATCCAATATTCTTCAGTATTGCGAAGCTGACGAGAATAAAGAGAAAGCAACAATTGTATGGAAGGCTCAAGTATTTCATACTTAATCAATTTAATAAAATAATTATTCAATGACCAACCATTTGGAAGTACATGACCTAGTCTACAAGGACTTGTCACCAGGTCAGGAATTTCTACCCACTGAGTTGAGTGTAGTTCATTGATGTAGGGATTCTCCTATTTAAAAAAAATCACTATTAGAGAAAAAAACATCATGGAAACCTACAGAGTAGAAGTCGATGTCTGTTTCATTGTTGGCAATGAAGACTCGCTGCATGGTATCCTTGTACAGGAAGTTGCTAGCACCCAGCTGGCGGTAGGAGATGACCATCAGGATCCACAGGAAGAAGGTATAGATGATCACCTGAAATATTAAATCAGTTTTGGTAAATGGGATCAAGGTATCAGAATCCGTGTCTTAAATTTCCCTAACTTTCACATATTCATAGCAAAATTTTATCAAAACCAAAAACAAACTGTAAGTTTAGCTTGAGGACAAAATAAAGAGTTGTCTTTAAGGTCTGAGCCAGTCCAAGTTTTATTGAAAATGTGATAGTAATAAGATCAACCGTAATTTTTTTGCTTTCATTCAGAATATAATACAGCTTGATTTGTGGAGCTCTGTAAGAGTTATGACACTTTTAAATAACTCAGAATACACTTGTGAAGAGCAAAATACCTTTATTTTCAAGAACTTCAATATCATTCATAACAAGCATAACCAGTTTTTGGAAACCATTCTTCTGTCACATTCTACACTGCATGGGTTCCACTATCACATCAAGCTTGGGTATGTGCAAAATAAACACTAAATTCAATGGGTGTAAATGCTATACCTCTCGGATGATGGCCCACATCTTGAGCTCTTTCAGCCTCTTCTCCCGAAGTTTCTCCAGTTGAACAGGATCAGGTGGTTTGTAGCCAATCTTGCGAGGCCTAGTCACACCCACAGCTGTAATAGTACAAGAGTTAAGAAAGAACTGATGGAGGAGAGATTTTTTGGGAATGTTGAAGAGTCTTACCAGCGAGCAAGCCATAAGTGATGTAAGGCAGATTACACCTGTTAGATGAGACAGTAATGTTTCAACCTTCTATAAGTCCCTTACAACTTTATAAGCTAACCAATCAAACATGTCATGAGATGTGGATGCTGCAACTCTCTGCATATTTAAATACATAAGGAGGAAGTGGGAAAGTCCTTTTACCATACATTATCATAAGAACAAAGAAAAACATTTAACATTTTATAAATAACTGTGTACTTCCAGTGAACTTCAGCAACCTGACAAACATCAGTCTCCAAAATCTTTTGTCTGTACTGAAACCCAAGCTGTGCACATAATTTATAACTGTTTTCTTGTAATTTCATGTGTCTACTTGCTAAGCTGATGCAAATTTGTCGCTTCTGTTAAGTATTCTTTCATTACCTGCACACTGCAATTTGAGTGTGTACAACAGGAGTAGGGTTAAAAGTCCTATGTGCATCACAGATCTCACCCATAACTACATTTACTCCAACACAGAATTATTGTTTTGCCATCATTATCAGGTCGAAGTACCAGCTTCTTTTAAATAGTCAGTGTTTGTGTATAAGAAGAATATGTCTTGCTTTTTTTCTCTGCCTTTTGAACTGTGTATTTACCTTGTGGACTGTGTATTCACTATATGCCAGCGTAACGTTTTTTTGGCTCATGGCCTAAACTTTTGAACTGAATAGAACCTGACAACACAGCAGTAACATAGCTGTTCAGTGCTCCTCTCCACCAACCATCTGAGAAAAAATCTGCTTATACTGCCTGTCACCATCTGACTAGAGGCCCTTCAAACCTTTTCTAAGTAGACTTTTCATTTTGCAATCTCCTTCCCTCATTTCCATTCCTTTAATCTGTGGGTTTACATGATGCTTTCATATTTTTCTTCCTCAGGCACTTTGAATTTAACCACAATATATTTTATAATGTTTCCTTTGTCTGTTGTATGGATAGATGCAAACTCCTGACTGCAATGCAAAGCTCTTAGTCCTAAGCTTACCACCAACATCACTGTGGAGAAGTTCATTGTCTTGATCAACATGTGGCATTTCTTCATCCTCCTCCTCATCTTCCTTTTCTTCACCAGGGTTCTTGATGATCAAGGACAGGATGATGGCAAAGAGGAATACCTATACAGGGATACAGGAAGAATTTATTTATATGCAGAATGGCAATTTTTGAATGAGATGAAGCATGAACTTCAGGTCAAGGCATAAGGCATATCTGTGACTTGACAATGCAATGGTAGATCAGATACAATTTCAGATCATGTGATTAGGGATGATGTTCCCATTAAAAAACAGACATGCGAATAAGGTGAAGCACTATGTATAAAATACAAACCATCTATATTTTATCATATTATATTACAGTATGGTATATTATATTGCCATGCAGTAATCACAATAATATGTATGCTTCACAAATCAGTTCTCAGCTAAAATAAAAAAAAACCAAACAATTACTCTCTACCCAATAACCCTGCAAATTTACAAACATTGCTAATGCCACATTGAAAAATCAATACTGACAGTCTTTGCCTTGCAACTACCTATTTCCAGTGGTCATCTAACTAGAGTGATCTAAGGAAACTGAGTAAAACCCTTCACATCGGCAAGTTCTTCCTGATGCCATACTCACGGGATACAGTCCTCTGTATGACAAGTAAAAGACTAATCTGATGGAAGATTATGTTTACTTACCTTGATGGGCTGAGTAACAAAGACGGACATGAAGAAAGACACCAACATGGAGGAGATCCATTTCTTGCAGGTCTCATCCTTGAAGGAGATGCCGTAGAAGATTACCATAGCCAGGGCACCAAGAGTGACCACCCACAGGAGTATCCAGGCAATGATGGTAAAGTACCATGGCAGCTCAAACTTCCTCTGTGAATAAAAGAGTAGAGATGGAGTGATAAGCATTTTCCTTGCTAGTTACTTTCCTTATGGTCAGTGTAAGAACATGGAAATAAAACTTCTGTCATTATAGTCATTATAATTGTTAATACTTTGCTACTGAAAAGCAAATACCCATGTGGTAAACTATCAGGCTTCAGCTCAATTTACTGTGCTGCTGAAACATGATACATCCTTGGTATAATAGACAGTGAATTTATGGTTACTTCCCCTCAATCATACAACTACATTCAGTGGCTTTTGAGGCGATTTAAAACCACTGTCTGGAAAATTGGGATAATGTTTCATCTCCAGGGAATATCAATGCTACTAAGGTATAGAAGCAGAGTATGTATCACTGACAAATTTCATTTTACAGTGCTCATGCCCTAAACGGGGTCCAAATGTTTTACAGATAATACTCGGTTCTGACTTGTGATTATAATATCATGATCATCACTTCTTTACAGAATGGTAACTTCTATCAGCTACAGCATTATGCAATATCATCATTATGTAAAAAAATTAAAGTGTCTTATCATTTATCATATCAGTCAATCTTTACCTTCTTCTTCTTGCCTGCGAGCTCCTCTGAAGAGGTGTTGGTCATAGCAGTGCCAGGGCGAGAGGCTGAGGTATCTGGACGGTGTGGATCTTTCGGAATGGTTGGTGACTTAGAAACACTGAAGATGCTGCTCACCTGAATGGAAAGAAGGAATGACATTTGTTTAGATAACAGGGTTAAAATGTTTGCCTAGCATTGCACAACAGCTTCCAACTTTACAGCAATAAAATATGTAACTCTTACTTTTCTCGAAAGTGACTGAATGAATAATATGTGTTATTGAACAGAGATCTCTTTGTCACATCTAGTAATAATAGAATTACTTTTCACATGTTTTGTTTCTGGTGACATAGTTCAAAAAGAGTACAATTAAAAATGGAACCATAAATTTGTAATTATGCAAAAAGAGACGAGGAATTTCCTGCTCCAAGACTGAAATATGTGATGACAAGGTGATGCTAAATCAACAGTTGCCTACACATATCTCTTAATGCTTGGTGAGACCAGCATCTCCTTGAAGACATTTTCAATAAACAACACTGGAAACATGGAAACAGCAAATATCAAAACACTTGAAACCATCACCACTGCAGAGACCAGCAACCCCATTTAAAACTAATATGGACCAGTGAATATATCCAAAATGCATAGAAACTATGTTAAATTCTTTTAAATATTAGTCTCTGATTCCAGTATTAACTGACATCCCACACCACTAAGTTTGTATTTAACCTAATCATAATTTCTTAAGTCCAGTCTTTATTCAGTTGATGAGGACTTGGATTAAAAAAAAAAAACATACCTCTGGTTTGACATCATTAATGGATGCTTGCTTGTTCTGGTCATACACTTCCTTAATGGCGCGGTCAATGCGAGATGGACGCTTATGGTGTGGGCGGGACTTCCTGAACAGGAAGATGAGCAAGAAGTTGACTGGGAACACAATCAGATTGCTCACGACACCAATGAAGATCTGGGAGTGAAGAAGAGGAAAACATAAAATGCAGTGAGTGAAAAACACTCCAATGGACATCCTTAAGCAACACTGTTTACCAGCACTGCACAAACAAATGATTGTGCTCTTGTTGAAATGCGATGGTGGTGGTAAAAAATAGCGTCTATGAACGCTTGCAAATCAGAAAGGATTCAAACACAACGGCTGCCTGCCTTGTAAAAAATGTGTTGCATCTTATGACATTCTGACATTCACTCAACACATTCAATGGCCTCCTGTATTTCCCCCTAATATACCATATTTAAAGTCTTTGTCACACTGTCCACCATTTTCACCTCCAACCCACCAAAAAGAGCCCCCCCCCNCCCCCCAAACCCCACCCTCTCCCATCAACAAACAACCTCCCACCTTGCCCACCCCAAAGCTCATAATTAATTTCTTCACTGTGTATGATGAAAATGTATGTCCTAGTCTTTGATCCAAAACATCTGAAGGTACAAGTTCATTCATGTACATTCCAGAAATAACGTTCTCAATTATATTCGACGTATCCTTGCTTCCTATTTCCAATGTAATGAACTATTCCTGCAGACATTATCACACTAAAATGCTATCAAATCCTTACCCAAATAAACTTACATACAGGCTAAAGACTCATGGTAGTTTGGTCTATCAGCAGCACTTGAAAGCATGATGTAACAAAACGGTTCACGGCAACAGTGAGCGCTATGTTATATGTACCTGTTCAGGTGACACAGAGAAGGGGCCTAAGGCGAACGAGTTGTTAGAGCCTTCATCCTCACTTGCAGTGTTGTAGAACATAGCGTTGGTCAGCATGGTCACATACAGCAGACACAGACAGCAGGAGACTCTCTGTTAAGGAGGGAATGGATGGAAAGCAAATTTCAACATCAGTGTTGGTGCTTAAAATGATTTCATAACTTCTTTCTTGTCAACTGCAAAAAATGTGACAAACTGATTTGTACACAACAGAATTTTTAGAAACTACCTGGCAAAGATTCATAACTTCCGCAATCCAGCCAGAAAGAAGAAAAAGAAAACAGAACCAAGTAACCAACCATACCTGTGTTTTCAAAGTATAACAATATTCAAACAATTTAGACACAAAAATGATGTAATATGTACCTCTGGAAGTAAGAGTGAAGGGCATTATGACATTAGGATCTTTCACATGCGAGTACCTGAAGACAGTGCTTTTCTTGACAATAAAGATCCAACAATTCATTGCCTAGCATGGTCAACTCCATGAAACATGTCTACTGAGAAATTATTGACCCCTGTTCAGACACCAATTCTGGATCAGCATATGCCCAGAAAATGGAATGCCCAGAAAGGGATGAAAAACATTAATTTTACCTCCACAACTATCTTTCTTTTCCCCTCTCTGCCCCAAACCTACATTTATCATCCATATTCTGTATCTACTCTATACTTGGTCTTAATCACTGCATAGAAAAGGTTTACAGACACAAAACAGGTACACACCTGCAAACAGGTGAATCTAGACTGAGGTGGTCTTGCAACAACAGAGAACCACAGATGTCCATCAGCCAAGTTCTTCCTGCTTCTCTCACCAAACTGGTAGCTGAAATCAGACAGCTGCTCACGGCCAGCCACAGGGACAACACGGTCAACCTGAAACAGAGGCATATATCATATATATACATGCTGATTAGCCTAGGCGTGCCAAAGGTTTCATATAAAAAGGCAAACATAATTTCATAAGAATGTCAAAGATTTTACCAAAAGTTAAGTGACTTTTCTTTATGTTTCCAAAAATTGATTTATGTTTTAATTCAGCACGTAGTTCAATCACGAATAGCAGAAACATGACGTGAATTTTAACTAGGGTGCAACAGAGAAAGGAAGACCAGATGCTGATTCATTTCACATATTAAGCACATTATATGTGCCTAACACACAATATCAAGATAAGAGAACAGTGAGCTCCATTTTCCTCTGTGCCTCTAGTCTGGAAAAATGAAGCATTTCAAATCAATACCCAAAAAGTGAGACAGAGAAGATGACATAGTCGAGATGATCATGATGATGAGAAATATTTCTTTGTCTTACCTGCCCATCATCTTCCTCCACAGCAAACCATCTGTTGGCGATGAACACCTGTTTGGAGTCAGTCTGGACATCTCTCACAATGATATAGTTCAGGTACCAGGAGCCAAACTTTCCTCGGCCGGAGTTGTCATGCCAGACTCGCATAAAGTTCAAGTATCCAAGTGGCCTGAGGGGAATAGAAGAGGCAATTCTGTCGAACTGGTGCTCCTAGAAAATGCTCCTCTTTTTGAAAGGAGGAAAGATATCAAGGCATTCCTTTACACAAAACATTAAAAACTGGATTCTTGCCTAGAGCAAGCAAAATCTGGCAGCTTAGGGCAGGCTGGAATGAATGAGTGTATGAATCTAGCAGATATGCCATGACACAAACTAAATCAGTCGAAGATATTGACTCTACTATCTAAGTCATTGTTTGAAAGCATCAGATGGATTGTAAAAGTGTCTCTGTTTTATGTTAACATCTATCCCTAAAAGTTCAAGCTACTGAATGTTCTATGGGTTCATTTCTCATAGCTCCATCAGCCTGCATTGGTTAGCATGGTACACGTATCTGTTTTACTTCCGCACCTACTTTCTCACACTTATTCAATAATTAAAAGATTGAATACAGAGGATATAAGGCAGCTATTTTAACTTATAAACTTATTAATAAGTGATATGAGTTTCTTTTTCCTTTCCCTCTTCTCTTTTCCTAAATTTAGGTGCAGCAAATTTCCAAGAGACACAACTGCTGATGTGTTTGTGGAGAAGCTGTTGTCCAGGTCTTAGTATTATCTCCCTATGAGTTAACATGGCCCACCTTGGAACTGCCATGAGGAATCCATCAACCTGTCCTCTCCTGAAGATCTTTCTCTTGCTGTCTGAGAATGCACGCACATCTGTCTCATCATCCTCTCCAGACAGGATGAAGCATACCTGAGAAGGACAGACAAAATTTGTTGCAGGAAACTTGGGGATTTCAAAGATGAGACCTTAATATGAACAGTACTTCAACCAAGCAAGAATCTTTATAAATGCTTTGAATTTGTTGATTAGATGGTCAAGCAACCTCTCTCAACATTCAAGACAAAAGCAAAGCTGACACATCTGTTTGGAAGACCAAGGTACTACTCATTTAGTGGCAATTATCAGCAATGTTTTGCTAGATATATTATGTACTTGGAAGTATTCACAAGCAACAGTACTCTTCACCTGAACTTTTTAAGAAGTAAACAAAGTTTATCTGAGCTGCACATGTATGAACATGCCATACCTGTGAGTCTGTACCAGCATTCCGCCTCATCCCTGTGCTCACAATGATCTCATAGAAGTACTTGTCCTTAGGGTCATTATCAGCCAGTGGTGCAATGCCCAACTAGGTGAAGAGGTCAGTAATCAATTAACGATAAACAATGAATATATTATGTGCAAACTGTTTTCCTTTCTTTTTTTTTTTTTCTCTGGTACTTTTTCTTTCCCTTGATTCTGTTCTCTCTATTCTTCTATCTGTACTTCTCTGTCAACTTCTTTCCGCTCTTCCCAATTCCTCTCAATTTTTACAATAAACCATTGTTTGAGTGACTAGCAATGTCAAATACCCAAAGATGTTCCTATACAAAGAACAGTGATAGAGACTGTAAATGAACCCAACTGACAGCTTCATGGATCAGGGAGGGGGACAGGGAACTTTGGCAGGTCAGTAGGAGCTCTTAAATTATGGCAACACTGAATATAAATGAATGTAAGATGAACCTCTGGCTTCCTATTATGTATGTCAGACAAATCCAATCTCACTACACAGCGAGCCTTAATTCCACCTCATAACTTGGTAGTGACTAGCTGACAAAGACTAAAAACAAGCAACAGAGAGCTGTCTGTAGACCCAACCTCCTCATCACAATATTCCTCCTACCAACAAATTACTGACATGATTAGCTACAGATACTGATATCACAATAAATACTGATAAGAAGTATGCCTATGTGCATGGAAAAACATGCTTATTGTTGAGGTATACTTATTTTCAAGGTTTAAACCACAGAAAAGTAATGAATGCTTTCATGTGAATCTATTCTTAATAACAAGGTATAAATATTGCTGAGGTGCGTATGGAAGTTTCACTGCACTCTTTCTTGGCTCTTATGTACAGTATGTACCTGCTCAGCCATTTTCTTGTCATTGTAACGTGCATAGATGGCAAAAATCAGGTAGACAACAGCAGTGACAATCACAGTGATGTAGATGGTTGGGTTTTTGAGGAAGTCGGCATTAGCAAAGACGTAGCTCCAGTCTATGGTGTTCGGGACAACCACCCAGCCACCAGCAAAGGTAGTCAGGTGAGTGCAGTAACAAACCGTCTTGCTCACATCTGTTTCTTTGCCAACCTTTAATGGAAAGAAGAAACATAAATTACATGAACTTTTGAAAACAACAAGATTGGTTTAATTAAGTAAAAGATACAGAATATTAGAATGACAGCACAATGACACCATACACTACAGTATTTTGCTGTGCTGTACAGCACTGAAACTATATTACTTCGAAAGGAGTGATTTGAAAATTTAAACATAAAATTCCAAAACAGTGTTCAACATAGCAGAAATACAGTGATACAGATTTGGAAATTGAAATGTAAAACTGCAAAGGAAAAATTCAACAGAGTAAGATACCTTACATCATGCAAGGAAATTAATATCACTTTGATGCTAAAGAAGAGATAATCTTAGGTCATTATTCGGCTCTCAAAGACCATACACAGCTCCACACATCCCAAGATTCCTGAAAAACATAATGGTTAATGCTTTCTTTCAGCTAAATGGCATTTGGTTTGACTTGTTAATTTTATGCTTCTGATAAATAAAAGAAATACTTTAAGAGTATAACCTTTGATAACAGAAATTCAGGTTCCATTTGTGCTGTAAAGTTTTTGCTTAGGTGAGTGGTCATGATTACCATATGATCAATTCTAATTAACTTGTGCACTTACCACACACCCATCGGTTGCCCAGTCACTGTCTGAATCACTGATGGCCAAGCACTGAGAGACATACTGTCTCAGGCTGAAATTGCCTTGGAAGTAATCAGTGCCATTCTCATAGCGGGGCAGAGAGGAGCATCCCCCACTGATGTCCATGTCATACTCTGTCGAGTTCAGCTCCCTAATACCAATGGCTACTGTACCAGTGAAGTCACCAAGCTGTGTGTTGTCCAGATAAAACCGGTAGCGCTGTGGGTCAGCTGGGTCTGAAAGTAATGCAGATGAAAAAAAAACAGATATTCAGGTGGAAGGCAGTTCAAGTTCAAAAGGCAACTGAGAAATACTATGACTTATAAACAAAGTTTGTTTCAATTCATAAGGTAGGCACAAAAAGATTTGCTGATATCACTGTAGCATCAATTAAAATGACGGTAAAGAAACACTGAGATTAACAGACAGTGTTTGTTTCAATCCAAGAGGTAAGCACAAAAGCTTTGCTGACACCGCTGTGGTTTCAGGAAGAGGATAAGACAATCAACAGATGTGAAAGATAAATTTAACACAGGAAGCCCTATCATTTCGAGGGTTGGCATTGCCCATAGATGAAGGGCTATACATTTTGTTTTAACTGAATAATGGTATTGACAATAATGGGGGAGCGTGAAAGAAAGAAGAGAGAGAAAAAAAGAGAGAGAGAGAGAGAGCAAAAGAGAAAAAGAGAGAGAGCAAAAGAGAAAAAGAGAGAGACAGAGAGAGAGAGAGAGAGAGAGAGAGAGAGAGAGAGAGAGAGATGTCAGTAAGTGTAAGTACCAACTGCACACATGATTTTTTTTTTCTCTCTTATATGGTTGGGTTCAGCCTAACTATACAAACTGAACTGAACTGAGCTGAGCTGATGATATACTTACCACCATTCATAGACTCTGGCATCAGGAATGCAAAATCGCAATCATCATCAGCAGGATCAACAGCTATATTAGCCAGCCTGCCTTTTTTCACCACCAACAGGAACTGTCGATTTTCAATATTTGTAAAGTCCAGGTGAATAGAGGACTGGGTGCGGTTAATATCCACCACAACGTTCATCAGGTTACTCCATGATGAAATCATGGGATTCATCTGGATGTAGGTTGGCTGTTCCATGTTGGAGTCTCGAGGGATGATCACCTTCATGGGCTCCGGCAAGTTGGAAACACTCAGCTGATGATGTATTGAGGGATAATAACAAATAATAATAATGCAGTTTATAAGTCTTATATTCAGGTTGATGCCTGCTCACGCAACCTCACACTATTATTACCCCAGCAGGCCAGTCACTCCAGAACTTTCTCAATTCCCTGAGGTGTGTACAGTGCCACTGCCATTTACAGGCACCGATCACTAGCATTCTGACGATGTCTTTGACAATATCAATAAGAAACAACATGAAATGTATTGTTCTTCTATCCAAGCAAATGTCTGCTCATTACATCTTCATTTCTCATCTCAGCAAGCTATTTTTAGTGTGAGATATTTCCCGCTACTTTGACATGAGCTACCTACAATGAATTCCACATACCAAGTCAACTAAACTATACCACCGAGCCGTGAAAATGCATCAGTATATAATAAATTGCTTTTCCCGAAAAACAGTGTTGGTGGTGGCATGATTTGTTGTAAGTTAGAGAACAAATCCAAGGCACACAAGGAAAGACAAAAAAAAACAAAAACAACTGTACAACAATAACATAAAGAAAGGAAGAAAGAAAGAAAGAAAGAAAGAAAGAACAACATTCACTCTGCAGCACTCATCACAGAAAAGAAAGTACATATAAAATAATTATATAAAATGTAAAGGTGTTTAGAAACAAGATTCAGCAGTAGGAATGTAAGTAATACTTTGTTGTCCCATTAGTATCCATGAGATGCAGTGGTAGTACATTCAATTTGCAGGCTGAGAGGTCATAGCTTTGATTTCCAATAGTAAATTGTGTAGTGGTAGGTGTTTATTGGCCTTCCTTCTCAAAGTTGATCTTTTTTTGTGATTATAAAAAATCTCTCATGGCACATTTCCTAGGTAACTTATAACAGCTTAATTATCAATTTACTGTTCATATTTCCTCCTCTTAAGAATGTAATCTGCCTTACCACCTGGTCAATCACTGATCAGCTCAGCTAGACCAGAAACTGGATGATGTTTTGAAAAAAAGGTGACAAAGACATACATAAATATAATATTATATCAGTGACAAAGTGTTTCAAATCTAGGCAGTGGCTACTCATGTGACAATTCAAAATAACAGCATCTTACAAAAACCCTAAAACACAGTTCTACTACCTGTTCACAGTCATCAAAATACAAACAAAAACTGCTACCCACCTTGGTATTTCCTTCATTGTACAGATTGATGGAGATAAAGTTGCTGACTGCACCTATGCCCTTCGCTTTCTCTGAGTATTTCAGAGGGTGATTGGTTGCTTGTGAAACCTATAGAAAAATAAAAGAAAAGCAACGTTGGTACATGTGGAAATACAGTCGACTCCGCTTAATCGCCCTCCGCTTAATTGCTTTTCCGCTTAATTGTCTTGTTTCCCATGGAACCAAATTTTTTCTATATAACAGTCAATAAATAATTGCCTCTCAGTCCGGATAATCGACCACTCTTCAGCGCCCGTGAATTCAAAGATCAGTCGTTGAAGGGTTACAGTTGACAAACAAATAATGTACACAGACGGTTTGACTGCGCTACAGATGGCAGACCGGTTGACTGAGTGGCAGCTGCCACCCCGAAAATAGGTGTGATAAGCCTTTCCTCCCCACTTCCTCCTCCCCTTGTCCCCCTTCGTCCACACTACGCATCACCCCCTTCGCCCGTCCGATAATGCTAATGCACCAAAAGGTGTCAATGCACGATATCAAACCACAACATCAAAGAAATTTAAACCCATTACCAAAAATATGGCTGAAATTACCTTCTCCGCTTAATCGCCCATTTTTTTCGTGATCCCAAGGAAGGGCAATTAAGCAGAGTCGACTGTAGTAGAGTACAGACAGGGAACTGCCCCCCATGTTTGCAAGACAGTTTAAGCCTCTGATGCACATGAGCATGTAAACATTCCGTTGTCATTTTCATAAGCTTTCCATTTTTTAATCAGAGACTTTAAGTTGACTGACTGAACAAAACTCCTACAGTAAACAAAGGGGATAAATAGCTCAGAATGTCATCAAATTCTGTAGGTGTCAAAATTATAATTAATGTATGTCTTGTAATGTCCAAGTGGGAACAGGCTAGGCTACTCTGTGAACCATTGCCTGGGAATTTCTGAAGTAGTATTCTTGCTGTGCTAAACAAGAGATGAAGGAAGGAGACAGTATGCATATAAACTTCAAAACTGATAGCTCTAAGGATGATGATGATGCCCTTTATGTGATATCAGTTGGTTGAAGTATTAATAAATCAACATGAAGACAGTCAGCTCCTTTCTATCCCTCATCAAGAACTGTATCCTGCCTGGCCTGTGTGGGATCACCAACCAGAGTTTCTCAGACATGTGAAGAGATCATCCCACCCCATTTGCACTCCCTTCCTGTCCCCATTCTAAAGAGGGTCTTGGGAAAGATACAGGGAATCTTTAGGCACCTGCACAGTACTAAGATAACAGGTCAAGGGAAAGGCAAGGGAGAGTAGGGGTAAGCAAGGCTACTCAGAGAATCACTGCCTGGGAATTTCTGAGGTAGCATCCCTTATTGAGGTCTATATGAGATGAAGGAAGGAGCTAGCAGGCATTAAAACTTCAAAGCTGATAGCCCCAGGGAAGATGTTCTTTTTGTGAAAGTAGTAACAAACTGAAGTGGAAAGCACCAGCTTCTTTTTATTTTTTTTTTGCCTCACCACGAACCCCACCTTGTTCAGCCTGCATGAGATTGCTCTCTTCCTTACCATCACTTGATACAAGCAAATACTGTACTAGAATGTCCTGAATGATTAACAATGGTCCTCAAGCTTTATCTTCTCTCTTCGATGTTCTTACCGAAATAACCACAGGATCATCACCTCCAAGACCAGTAAGGAAAGTTGTATTAGGAAGTTCAACTCCTCCTTCTGAGCCAGGAGCTGTGAGTGCCTTCCCTTGCAAGACATCCACATTTGTTTTCTCCATGATGACCTTCATTTTCCTGGACTTCATTTCCAGTGCCTGCAGGGACAAAGCAATGTCAGAAAAATGTAAGCCTCATCACATGAATGTTGCTTCAGAGCCATTTATATGAAAGGAGGATGGAGTCAGAATAACCCCACAACAAATGTACAGGTAAATTCCCTTCATGGAGATTTCTTTAGAGAACACCATCTATGAAGACAAATCTTCTTGATATATATTTACTCCACTTATCCTTAAAAACTGTTTTATAACTGAAAATGAAGTTTACTGTTTTTTTATTTCTTTATATTTAAGCTCTTATTTCAGCACAAGGTATCCCTGCTTGGTAACAGCAAAACAAACAACAGAAATATGTAATTCAAACACTCTACTGCCTCTAGGTCTTAATCATGCATTATGTAAGGATACTCACCTGCCCAGGCACACTGTACCGCGAGAAGCATTGGGCTTGTTTATCCAGAGTTGCAATAACTTTTTCACGAATTTTCTCTGCCTGCAAAAAAAAAAAAAAAATGTGAATGTAGCTACTGCGCAATCTAGGATCGATCCTACCTCAGCTAAAATGCGAAGTACATTTTACATGTGTGAGCAGTCAGAAAATGTATCAGGGTCATGGGTGAACACTAGGCTCATACTTGGAAGTTAGGGAACAATATTCAGGCAGCAGGTATTTAAGAATTAAATTGCTGGGAAGTTAGTGTCCTTGTGGTGGTATTGGTAGCACATTCAGACTTGCAGCTGAGAGACCCTGGGTTCGATTCCCAGTAGGGGCATGTTTCGGTTCTTCTTAAAACTGATTCTTCACAGTAATTTGGTAAAACCCCTGGTGACACTCCCACTGATAATGTATAACAACATCTGAACAATAATTATCAGACTGAGATCACATTTCTCCCGTTTAATAAAGAATGGATACAATATGCCTTTCTACCCGCTTACACATGCACAGAGCCTACATTTAACGATTTTGGGCTTAAAGACTCATCAGTGCATATGTACAGCTTAACTGCTCTTGTCTCCTACCATGTGATAACAGTAGCAAAGATATCACAGAAAGAGAGTAAACCTGCCTCTGCTCTCACATTTTTATATCTGAGAAACAGTTTGGAGGTGCAGGAACTGATCAAGATTATGGAAGAACAAATCCCTGATCTCCATCTTGTATTCTGCTGACTGTGAGAGCTGTAATTTGGCACTTTCACCCCCTTGGTACCTCTACATTACACAGTAGAATAATATAGTATAGCACTAGAGAATAGTTTATGTTTATCAATGGAAAGCCTTACCGTTTTGGCCTGTCTGATTTTGTGAATCCTGGCAGTGTGGATTTTCATGGCTTCTTCGTAGGAGCCAGCTGAGGCCATGTCTAAGAGAGAGAAAGTCATCAGGTTCCGTACATTATTCTTTTTCAGGAACTCAGCTGTACATTACTTGTTACTGTTGCAATTATTACTTGTACTGTTGTTAACTCATTTAAGCAAGTTATGTTGATTTGTACTATCTTCCATGTATCTGAAAAACCACCAGGACTACTTCTAAGCGATGCAGTTCTAAATTTAGAACATGCACATTCCCATGTGTTTACACACATTCCAGAGCGTTACATTTGATCCTTTTGGTCTGCTTTGGATACAAACTGGGTTAGTGTAAGATGTTTCATTCAGAGTAGAAATAAAATCTCAGCCATGTGTAAGGGAATCCATTAATTCTTGATGGCTCAACCTTTTTTATTTTAATTTTAAGCTTAGAAGTATAAAAAAATCTCCCCAGCTTCCATAAATTTCCTTACCCGGAATCTAAGATTTTCCATATGTTGGAAGTTATAATGGTTACAGTTATTCAGCCGTAATGGCTGCAACAGTGAAAAACCAATTACTTCATCCTGCTAAGCACTCACAGCAGACACTACTCCTATCATTTCAAATTATAAAGCGTGTCATCCATTACCGACTTTCTACTGACAGAAGCCTATCTTTAAGAAAGTTGAGTGGAATATATGAGGTGCTATCCACTACATCTGACACAAATGACTGTCACTTACCATCCTCACCACCCAGTGAGTCAATGGAAGTGTCATATTCAAA
Source organism: Ellobium chinense (assembly GCA_033807755.1). Taxonomy (NCBI): domain Eukaryota; kingdom Metazoa; phylum Mollusca; class Gastropoda; order Ellobiida; family Ellobiidae; genus Ellobium; species Ellobium chinense. Next base: position 235,105 of record JAWQUT010000143.1, read on the forward strand.
CCATTCCACATCATCTGTGGCTGCCTCCAGCTCATCCAGAGTGCCAAAGAATCCATTGTTGCCTGCAGCCTGAATGAGCACAAATATGATAGGTTAAACGACAAAGATAAAACATGATGAGGTAAATAATAGTGTCCGAATTTATGACTTGCAGTACTTTTTCTGAAATCAAAATCTCTGTCTTTAATTTTATCTATGATGATGATGGAGATGGAGGTGGTGGCGGTGATAATGACATCAGTAACAAAATCACTGACAAAAAGCCTTGAATCTAAAAAAAATGTCAAGTTATGCTCTAAAAGTGTTTTTTTGGGGATTTTGTGTGTTGTTATTTTGCAAGGATTTCGTCAGCAGTTTCAATCACAAAAATTAAATCTTGTAAAAAATAGGCTTTGCTGAAAATCCACATGAGGAAACAGTCATGCAAGGTTTGCAAAAACTTAGATCCTTATGAAAAGCCATTTCCAAAAAGGAAGAAAAAACAAAATACAGTTATTTCTTTCAGAAGAAATGAAAAAGAAATGCAAAGCACTTATGGTCAGACGGAGTGTAAGTGTTCACTACAAAGCCCAGTGAGGCTCTACCATGTTTTCTTCCATACATTCTTTTCTAGCCAGAGTTTGTTTTAAATTTGAGTAACTCAGTGGGTTACACCAGACATGCATGCTCAGCACAGCACGGCTTTGCAAGATGCCTGTGTCTGAGATCGGCTCTCTGCTTTTGTCACTCCAGTAGGAGGAATCTATCCTAAACAGTTTATTCTGTGAGGTTACATCCGGTCAAGTTTCATGACCTAGGGTGACTATATCAATACTTACATCCATAATGTTACCAATAGTAGATATTCCATTTTTCATGGCTGTCTCAATATCCTCTGGGGGTACTTGATCAACATTGGCAGGGTCGGTCAAGAAGGCTGTCATGTTTTCTAGAGCATTCATAACATTTTCCTGTAAAATATAGTATAAAGCATGGAGAGAGAAAGGCAGGATGATCAGGAGAAAGAGAAGTAGTTGTGGACTAAAGGATAAACTGATAGCTGGGTGAATGGACAGATAGACTGATGGACAGATAGAGAGATAGATGGGGGAATGTATGGAATGAGAGGGGATCAGATAGTGAAAAGAAGCAGACATGGGCCAAATATCTGTGAAGACAGTCCAGTCACCTGACTAGCCTGGTCAATCTCATCTCCATACAACGTGGCCTCAGCTAAGAAGCTGGTTACTTGCTGAATAGCTATTGGGGATGCTGCTTCTAGCTGCATCATGGAGGAAATAAGAGACCTTCGCACCTGAAACATTCCAAAAATACACAAGACAACATCAGAGAATTGATCAAGATAATGCAGAACAAATACCTCTTGCCTCTTCACCTCCCCATTCCTCCTATTTCAGAATTGGAAATTTCTTACAGCCAAATAAGGATACTGCCTGACAGCACAATAGGTAGATGTAAAAGTTATGATGTAAATGGGCATGGTGACAGATTTTCATTAGTAACTTTACTTTCATATGAAAAGTAAAAGATGGTAGAGAAATTGAAAATCAGCCCTATGTGATCCCATACTAACAATAAGATAAGAATGTGCATACTGGTAAAGCAAGGGCTAACCATCATGCTCATTCCATATTTGCTTAAAACACTCTTTGAGATTTTGAGAAATTTAGCATCCTGAACTTATTATCCAAGGCAAAACAATGAGACAGATGTGGTGTATCTTAAGGGGGGGTGCGCCTTCTGAAAACGGGGTCTAGGGGTTAAAATATCGAAATTGGGCTTTTGGTATTTTTAGACACTCTGACCTCTTCTGCTATGAGAAAAATAACCTTTGAGGCCAGAAACATCCGTTTTATGCCCTGAAAGGGCACCTCTAGATGGTCATCTTAGCCTTGTATAAACGCGCTATCAAAACTTCAAATGCGTTTTTCTCAAAATGTTGTTTTTCTCCACTTTTTTCCCTAAGGCTTTTTTATTTCTGCACCGACTGACTTCAAATTTGGAATATATCTATCCCATAGAATGTGTTTCAATAAAATGCATCCTTTTTTCTAGATTTAATTCACGTTTTTGAAAAAAAGTCGATTATCTGGTGGAAAATTGAGAAAAATACATATCCATCAACACATATTTCAAAATTTTTTTACTGACATTGTATGATAAATAAACAAAAAACAAATGCATTTTATTATTTTTATAGGGCTATTTTATAAGTGTACAAAATTTGAAGTGATCACATTCAAAACTCTAGGAGCCTTAGGCTTTTGTAAATAGCTCATTTTCAACACATGAAATCCAATATGGCGGCGTTGCCATGGCAACCGTACTCGAAACAAAAAAAAAATCCACATTTTTCCTCTAATTTGACCATGCTGAATCTGAATTTCAAGCTTAAAAAGTCCCTAGTTCAAGCATTTACGATTTCACTCCCAGGAGGCGCACCCCCCCTTAACAACTGGGAATATAATACTTAAACTAAATTTTAGAAACAGTGAAAAAGATAAGCGGAAGATCTTAGTCGTATAAACAAATCATTAAAAAAAATGCCTTATACAATTTTGGAAAGAGAATGAAGTAATAATAAAAGCAAAGATTAGAGGAGGATGAAATAGAAAACCAAGAAAAATGAAAACGGCAAACAAAAAGCAACAATTACCGCAGCTCTGTCATTTCTTTCAGATTCCATCTGGAACTCAATTTTGGCTTCTTGTATGGACTCATCCTGAAATACCAGTCAATAATCAGTAAGTCAATATATCAATCAAACCGGTATTCTCTATTTCAGTATACAAGCGAGCTAGCTGTACAGAACTCTTTACCATTTGTAAAATTATTATCACTGTATGGACACAATTCTCAATTCATGCTAATGGATGTGTATATGGATGAAACAGAGGGGAAGGGAATGGATTGGGAGCTGGAAATGGGTGCATGGATGGACAACTAATGGACACATGCATGGACATATGGAAAATACAAACCTCTTGCTGGTAAGAGGGCCTGTCTGTGTCGATTTCTCCATACATGGAGTTGGCAAAGTTGCTGGCAATATTTTGACCTGCATACTCTGTACAGCAGAATGAGATGATGTGTTAGTCTGTGTTCACATAAATACTTGTATATTGTATGCTTCTGTCACATATTATAATATAAACAGCAGGTCTATATATCATACATCAGCATATATGGCTACACTTTTAATGAAAACAATTTTTACCTGAAATTCACAAAGTACCCACTAAAACATGAATAATATCTTTCCAAATTTTTCTTGCAACTTCCTGCATATCAATTTCTGTCGGATTGCAATCCTGAAACCTTTTCCTCCATATCACAAAATGTAACTGTTGAATTTTCAACTAAAATTTTTACAGCAAATACTCAATGTAAAATAGGCATTTATAAAGGAGTTGGTATCTCAAGCCATCTGCATCTGTACAGAAAATCATGTTGTGCTCTTTATTAAACTTCTTGCTTTCTGTTTGTTTCCAATTATGTCATATAATTTGCTGGAAATCACTTCCTAAATAATTTCTTTATTTACTGCTCTTTCCAAATAATTCTTGTTTAACGAGCACTGAAGATAAAGCGTACCAAAAAAACACAACAATGTTAGAGGGGTAAGACTGCTGGCTTAGTAAAAGACCAAATTTAGCAGTAGTACTCTTGTTTTGCATATGGTTCTGGCTGACCATACATAACAGTGAACACTCCAATAGGTCTCCAAAATGTGAGGAAAGTTTCTTTCAGCAATTTATTGTGAAGAATAAGAGGTCAGCTTCATTAGCAAATTTCTTACAGCTACAGTACTGCAATCAGAAAAATATTTCTCTTGTGAGTTTGGTATGTTTCTCTGCTGTCCCTCAGTTTAATTCATTAAAGCCAAAAAGATGTCTTCCCCAGTATCTCAGGCTACTCTCAGCCTCTCATCCATATAACAATTAGTATGTCTAGCTACGCCTCTTACATCTTCGATTTAAGCCTGGATGCTGCACTAACTTTAATACTGTTATTGTAAATGTTGACTCAGTTGATGTGCAATTCACATAGGCAGTATTACAGTATGATGGTATGGTTAGTAAAACAGCCATCATTCTTACAAACAGCACTCATAATGGCATGCAATTAGTACTATACCTTTTAGGGTTGTAACTGCACTGTAAAGGGTTAGGCTCATTCAAAACAAAGATAAAATCTAATTGTCGTAGTTAACTCCAGAACTTAGGACTCGACATCTCAAATTACTGGCCACTCTGTGGCTCTTTGCTAAGAAATCTTGCAATTCTCCCAATATTTAACGTCAAAGATATCAATACAGAATCTGCCATGCCATACTGATCTCATTCCCTTTTCCAGCTCCATGCAATCCTTTACTTTCAGGTTAAATACTGCAAGCTACAAAATAAACTCATATGGTACTAATCTACTTAAAGCGAACTGCTCTTAAGGATTTTGATATATCCCATGTTTGTGTAATCCACAAGCAATCATCAGATTAAGCCCAACCCCTTGCCTTGTATGCAGCTAAAAGTGCTGAGGGTTATGAAAACCAATAATGTGCTTTGTGGCAATCTGTGCCATATAACCATACATAAGAGGTGTAGGATTGCTTATCAAAATCAACATCAGGTTAAAATTGTGTCAGCATGCAGTTAGTACTTTTGGTGTGACACTGTAATGTGCATGAAGGCTATATGTGCCTACTGGTTTCATTTGTAAGAACAAATAAAACTAGGCTTCTAAAGTATCAGTGCTAAAAATTATAAACACTATAGTGGTCTCATTAATAACATCACAAAGAGCAAAGACTTCTCAGGTATTTAAAGGCTGGAACAAGATAAACAATTTTCCTATATTTATAACAAATTATATTAAGCTTAAGTAGACAAGGGAAACAGAGGAATTTATAAGTATGTGTTACTGTTTCAGTAAAAGTTCATCCATGCCTGCTCTTTGTGATACTTCAATTTAAACTACAGGTTAATGCATGCACTGGTAAAACTATTGTGATGGTTCATAAACATCACAATCATTCAACATCATGCAGTTAACAAATTTTACATCAGTATGTTTGATTAGATCTCTAGCAGATTTTGTGAACAACTCACAAAACAGAAAATGGAATTACCTGTAAGGGCGCACGGCTGTGCTTTAAAAGTTTCATAAGTCAGGAACATAAAATTGTTCCTGCCTAATCTGTTAGACAGCTTATGTTTTGCAGCATGACACTTCTTCTTTTCAGGAATATTTATTCTGTCAAAATGACTAAACTTTCTGGATTAATGTATTTTTGCCAAAAACATACTTGAGATAGCAAGATCTCGAACTTTTAGTTGTATATAACAGCTTTACAAGCACAGCCATGGCCTATAGAGCAGCTGACGATCTCTCTAGACTCTTGATGTTTCAGTCGCACATATCTCTTTCCAGTAGTATGGATGCTGCACTGCTGAAGCCATTTTCACCATGAATGACGCAGCTGAAAACTTGTAGACTTCTTGTTGGGCTATGTTGCCATTCCCATTAAAGAGGTCACTCAAAGTCATAATAAAGCTGAAAACTTGCTTAACCCATACTATTATTCTTCCATTTGAGAGAATCTAGGCATACAATACTGTTTGAGTCATGAATCAAAATTAAAGAAATTAGCCCCAAATAGGATCAAGCTCCACATATTCTTTGCAGGCCCTGAATTATAAATGTGAGGAAAAATCTGCAGTAATTTCTGCATTTGACATCTGTAGCTTTTCCATGCCCGACAGAGCAGATCTGTCATTACTATCAAGGAATTCAGCCTCTGGGCAAACCAGCAAGATGCCATCAAAGCTCAGTTATACTTGTACTGGTTCTACATTTTAGATAACTGCTTCTTTGATCTGGCAGTGCAAAACAATCAATACAATCTAGATCAAAACTACAGCAGCAGCAGACTGTTCCTTACTTAAAAAGTGGAAATTTTATAACTTTAACTGCAGATACTATAACTTGATCTTTCAATGTGACTTTGACTGACCTCCTGGGCAGCTGTGGAAGGGACTTGGTGAGGTTACATCAGCATATCAATACATAAAGTGTTAATCGCGGGGTGAGTCACGAAAGCGAACGAGTCATGCAACATGCACCTGATCGACTTTGCTTACTATCAGCGTTGAGCATGGACACAAGATTGGTAGACACCTCAGAGCACGTCTTCTGATCCCCCTCAGCGAATAATCGCTGCATCTCATGCAGCTTGTTTGTCTTGATATCCTTGGCCAAAGCTCGGATTTCAGTCACTGGTAGAGGTCGCACCTGGTAAGAAAAAAAAACAAAAAAAATTGTGTTTAGGTCATGCTGTGAAGTGTATAAAGGTGCAGTCACATCTTAGCAAGTAGCTGATGAATGTATCTACAAATTAATCCAGACAGCAATCTAGCTGAGGGTGACATTTTTGTTTGTAAATAAAGTACAAAACAAACTGACATAATGTCTACCTGCAGTGCCAACACAATGACAAGACAGTGAATTTATATTAAAGGAAACTATCTTGTCATTATGTTGGCACTGCATGTACCCATTATGTCAATTTGTTTTGTAAAACTCAAACTAGTTTGTCATGTTTGTCGGCAAATGGGTCCTGCTGAATACTGATCCATGACAAGGTCAGCAGATATATTGCTTAGAAACCGGTGAACTGGCCTTGAGCTCAGCATACACTGGGATAGTTTTCAAATCACATTAATATAATTTGCAATGCAATCATAACAGAAATGTTTGCTTATGATGAGTATCAGTTCACATTTAAAAGTGCATGAGCTGTTGGTTTAAGAAGCTATAACATACAGGTCCTTGAAATAGTATTCTCATATCGTCACCGTCTCCTAACACTGTCGTAACTGATTTTTGGTAGATTTGCATTTACGACAGTATTAGGGGACGGTGACAATATAGTCTATGCGTCTATTCATTTCTCCATATAATCCCTGGTTCCTACATCCTCACAACACATTAACTGCTTTTTTTTTTCATAAGCTGTAATGGCACATTAGCTCTTACTAAGTGACATCTACTTGATTAATCTACTTTAGACTGTACTTAGTTCATGGCGTTTTTTTAATTATTTTTTTATTTGTATTGTAACCTTTTCTACATGATCTGTAAATACGTAGGAATTGGCCATAGTGCTTAAAATAAACACTGAATATGAATTTGTTTGGTGATGTTGTGCTCTTGCTGATTTACACTAACAAAACACTTGGGAGTATGCATCTGATTCTGCTGAAATAATTATCACATTATGAACTTCTGACTACCAGGTCAACTCACCACAACAGTTCCACAGTCAAAGTCCTGGATTGCCCCGAGAGAATCCCTGACTTTGACAATGACACTCTGCTGATAGTTGTTGTAGTCTGGGCCCTGGCTCAAGCTCACACGCATGACATACTGTCCCAGGTCAGTCTGAACTGATGTGATCTGCTTGTCCACCGTGTCATCATCTTGATGGACTGGAAATCAACATGTACAAGGTTGGAGGAAGATTGAAATAATGCATAGGTATCATCCAAGAGACATACTTTATGTCTATAGTTTTAATCAATAGCAATTAATTCAAATACAGCCTTTTCTTGTGAAATTGATCATGCAAAGTGGCTGAGCATCAAAATCAATTTGAATGATATAATCAAAACAGCACAAAAAGAAAAAAACTGGATAGAAAAAGGACAGATGAAAAGAGCCAAACTAGCTCCTGAGGTTGCTAACACGTTTAATCTTTTGCATTCACCACATTCCTACAGAGACCCAGCTTTACTACAACTAATACACAGCATGTGACTTGTTGCTAAACCCTTCACACTACTCTGGTGAGAAAATTGGTCAGTTTGCCAAGCAACCAGCACTAAACTGTGAAAGGACACTATGACAGGCAAGAGCCGTGACCACTGCAATGTGAAATGAGTAATAAAATTCTCTATGAAACAAACCCAAACATTCCCTAACATTCGAATTCATTTCCCACTGAATAATAGTAACAATAAGGAATAATGTTGCCCACTTACATCCATTAAACACTAATATCATCCAAACAGACCAGGTCACCCCATAATTTCTCACTTCTTTGGTTAGCAGATAGTGCTGCTGCCAGCTGACAAGCACTGAATACTAGCACATGAAGAATATCAACTACAATTCCGGTCCCTAAAATCTCAAAGTTAATCTCAGAAACAGAGATGATAAAATTAGACTAATATCAGCGTCACTGTGTATAAGCAATAGGCATCCTTACTAAAGAACTGATATTCTTCTATTCCGTCATCATCACCCCATCCTGTCACTTCCAAGGTCCAGGCCTCATCTGTGGTGATAGTCCTGTTGTAAGGGGTGACAGTGCAGTTTCCAGGAGTGGGTGGCGTATTGACCTGAGCAAGAAAAACAGAAACAACAAAAAACATGTTAAGAAATGCTCTCAAAGCATCAACAGCATAGTATCAATAGAAAACACAGCCAAAACCTAGCAAGAGTCAAATGGTGGATAGGGAAGAGAAGAAGCAAAGTAGAGTATACTTTAAGCAGCAATGGGACAGGGAGGCATGCATTGTCCATGGTGCTTACATTATCAGCTCTATCACTGTTTATAGCTATGAAGAGCAGCATGTAATGCTACATCTATGACATGGATGTGCTTCCTCTCCTCCCTCTATTCCTTCTAACTTCACTGTCCCTCTCCAGTCAGCTATGTGGTATCTTTAGGTGATGCATCTATATAATATCAGTAAAGTCACAGTTGCCTGTGAGGAGAAAAAGAAAACGATGGCTGATGTTCAAAATATCAAATTTATGATGGACACCTTGCTTTACAGGCTATTTTAATAATTGTTTTAAATGCCATGGACAGAAAAATATCTTTAAAATGTATTGCTTTTATGTCCTGCTAATTCACTGTGGCATAACACTGAAATATATGCTATTGCATCAAAAAGGACATACCAGTAAGTTAGTTGACACTTTTCCTGGCTGCCCATTCCTGGTGATGATGCATTCTGCACGCATTTTGGTAGCCCCAAACGTGTCAAACAAGTCAGAAGTAATGGAAATCTGCTTGGAAGCTGCACCTGGAATGGGAGGCCATACATGATGATCAGTGATGTGTCCTGGGTATACTAATTACAGTAGAACCTCATAGCCTCAGCTGTTTAACTCTCAAAGTCTCGATGATCTCATTGCAAAGCTCCAATCCTGAGCTCAATAATTCTATATTTAATTTCCTTCATGTTCTCGTATTTCCAAGCTGGTTTCCTGGAAGTCAAAACTGTGAGGTTCTTCTGTACACTGTTCTTTTCAATGTTGTTTTATTGCAGCTTTGCAGCAACCAGCACCACTAGACATGACCAAAAAAAAAAAAAAATCAGTGGCTGAATGGTGTCAAGTTACAAAAATTGTGTTCATTTTATAATATGAATGAAGTTTTTGACAACAAGGATTTTATGCTATCTTGGTTTGGGTTAGTTTTCCAAGAAACATGTTCTTTCAGTATGCCATGTTTAAATGACATCCTGATTAACTCATAGCTGGATGTTATGCCTGAATCCAACTACTTAACTGTTCTAGAAATACTGATCAACATGGGATAATCTGCTGTGGAATCATTTCTATATCAGGTTTGTTCAATGCTCCTTCCCACAGTTTTTGTTCAGTTTTGGATAGTAATTATCAAACACATGCATCAGCAAAAAATGCATATAATGTATAATAAACTGCACATGGAGAAATAATACTGTGGCTCTTAGAGTCCTATTTCACCAAAAGCAAGAAGATAAAGATTCTAATTGTAACAACTAAGTCCATGAAACATAGGAAAGTGTATAAATAAATGTTGTAAACTTAGGGTTTACAGATAGTGAAGTTAACACAAACAGGGTTGTATGTGCAGAATACTAAGCAGTTATTATTATTGTTATTCTACCAAAACTAAACTGCAGAGGCTAAATGCAAAAGACATTATATACTGCTCTTAATGTGAGCAGTCGGAAAGTGTGTTAGGGTCACGGGTGAACACTAGGCTCGCACGTGGAAGTAGGGACTAATTCAGGCAGTAGGTATTTAAGGATTAAATTGCTGTGAAGTTAGCGTCCCTGTAGTGTAGTGGTAACACGTTCAGACTTTTGCAAAGCTGAGAGACACTGGTTTGATCCCCGGCAGGTAAAGAAATTTCAAGTGTAGGTTTTTTTTGGCCCATCTTCTCAAAATTGATCATTCACAATAATTTGGTAAAACCCCTGGTGACACACTTCCCTAAAATAATTATGTAACATCATAAAACATCAGAAAAATTATCAGACTAAGCTCCCCTTCCTCCCCCTTAATACTAAAAAAAGAATACTACTACAATTGCCTTTTCACCTGGTTACATTAAGAAAAAAGAAAAAAGTAGCAGAGAGAAGTACAGAAGTTAAGACAAAATTTTTTAACACATTCTGAAATAGAACTATAACAAAGTTTTGCTCAGTGCTGTTCTCTTGAAAATGAAAAATTGACAGTGAAAACGTGGAATGTTATATGGGAAGCAAAGACTATGCCCAAATATTTAGAACAAAGTATTAGCTTATGCTTCAGCACTCCCAAATCTACGGTAGTAGATTTAAGCCGCAGCTCACTGTAAAGTCACTGGTGTGGAATTTGGGCTTCTCTAACGTACAGTGTAAAGAGACACATCACAAACTATAAACAGTAAATGAAATGAGGACTTCCATGACAAGAACAGGCAAAGTAACATCCAGGAGTTTGAAGTAGGCCTGAAGGAAAATAATACTTTAAAATATTATCCAGTTCTTGCATACAACCTTTTAAATGAAATGAAAAGAGTTTCAAACTTTCACTGAAACCCAGAAATCTGGTTCTGCTGGACCCAGTTCTATCCCTGGGCAAAGTTTTACCCCTACCCAGCTTCATCTAAGGGGCAAGACACACTGGTCATCAAATTAGTAAGCCTTAAACTGCACTGTGCTGGACTCAGAGAGAACTACAAAAGCATGGAAAATGAGTGGACAGAGTTAACAACGCACAGTTTACCAAGTAAATAAAACTAAGAATAGAGAGCACCGCTACAGACTATTTAAGAAAGCATGAAGCCAGTATGTCATGCACCTTATAGAGATGGAACATAAAACTCGATTCAGATTTCTTCCTCTCTTGAGAGAACCCTTCCTACAATGCAATGCTAACACTGAACTTCTGAATAATATTTTTATAAAATTAATATCGGTGTTACAGGCCTTATTCTTTCCTGGAATTCCTCATTGATATCATGCACCAGATGACCTAAAGAGTGATAATATGAACACAGAAAAGGAAACAATAGGATAAAAGTCATGTCCAACATTATTTACCATCCAGAGCTGAAAATCATGCACGCATTGAATCAGAAGAGTCATAAAGCATCGCAGCATCAGTGAAGTGGTTGCAATCATCATCAAAAGATTTTGGCATGCCACAGAAATTCAGAACATGCGCAGCAGCAGCCATGTCAGCATGCAGCAATTTGCAAAAAAATACAAAATGACATTAGGTGCCAAGACACAGTATGATTATTGAAACACCATACACACAATTTAATGTTACTGTACTGGAATTTGAACAAAATAGTTTTACTTATAACCGAAATGAAATATTATGAATATTATCTATTCATATTACTTGAACTTCTACACAAAAAATTCCCTCACTTACTCACTCACAATTAAAAAAACATCTCCAAATCTAGATCTACGGAAATGTATAAAAACATTTGCAAAAACTTTCTTCATTTTTGATACATCATGGTCCAGTGCATTTAACACTTCACAGAATGTGGTTTCCACACATAAAATAAATTTGCAACAAACATATATTACATCAGTCTGGTAATGTGTCTAATCTCATTCCAGTTTTGCTTTTTTTTAACTTTTTTTTTTTTTTGGTTTTTCTTTCAGACTTTGAATTGAGTAAACTTTTGCTTTTGGCCACCCAACATAAATGGTGCTTGTAAGGAGCATGCAAAAGATGAAATTATCTTCAAAATGGGGTTATACATGACAATAGTATGATACGATGAATACAGTGATGTGATCAGGACGCTGCTGTTTGTTATAGTTATCACTGTTGCAATTATCATTTGTTTCGTTGCTGCTGATGATAATGATGACAGTGATAATGATGAGATATAATTGGAAAATAAACTTTAAAGTATTTTAAAAACTGTGTCAGAAAATTGCAGATTTTGTTCTGACATCACATGTTCCTCATAGTTACCTGTAACTCAAGATTCATTTATCAGTAGCATCTGTCTACATCTTGATTTACAATAATAATTTCTTTAAAAATCTCATTCTGCATCTGCTTAAAGGGGGGTGAATGCTTGAACTAGGGACTTTTTAAGCTTTAAATTCAGATTCAGCATGGTCAAATTAGAGGAAAAATGTGGATTTTTGTTTGGTTTTGTGTACGGCTGCCATGGCAACGCCGCCATATTGGATTTCATGTGTTGAAAATGAACTATTTTCAAAAGCCTAAGGCTCCTAGAGTTTTAAATGTGATCATTTCAAATTTTGTACACTTATAAAATAGCTCTATTAAAAATAATAAAATGCATTTGTTTTTTGTTTATTTATCATACAATGTCAGTAAAACATTTTTGAAATATGTGTGTTGACGGATGTGTATTTTTCTCAATTTTCCACCAGATAATCGACTTTTTTTCAAAAACGTGAATTAAATCTAGAAAAAAGGATGCATTTTATTAAAACACATTCTATGGGATAGATATATTCCAAATTTAAAGTCAGTCGGTTCAGAAATAAAAAAGCCTTAGGGAAAAAAGTGAAGAAAAACAACATTTTGAGAAAAACGCATTTGAAGTTTTCATAGCGCGTTTATACAAGGCTAAGATCATCTAGAGGTGCCCTTTCAGGGCATAAAACGGATGTTTCTGGCCTCAAAGGTTATTTTTCTCATAGCAGAAGAGGTCAAAGTGTCTAAAAATACCAAAAGCCCAATTTCGATATTTTAACCCCTAGACCCCCTTTTCAGAAGGCGCACCCCCCCTTAAGTTATTCAACAAACTTCTGTTAAACGTGACTTTATTCTTTTCGATCATGTTTTTGAGATAATAGCATATTGCAAAAGCTTACACTGATGATAAAAAACTCTTTATCTCTCAAAATGATGAATTCAGTTTACTCATAAAGTGAAGTCTACTGAGTCACATGTTACTGTTACTTAGTTAACATGGAGATGTTAAGATAAAAACTAGTCATGCAATTGTAACATAAGAAACTTGTCCCCAAGCATGTGGTCCTGGCATTCTATCATCCAGTGAAACATAACTGGCTAAAGAAATTCAGTAATACAAAATAATCATGCAGCTGAGTCAAATCATGCAGTTCTGTATCATTTATACATGCCCATGCCAAAATGGGGAATAACCTTCGGGTTCTTTTTTTTTCTTTTTTTTTAATTGTTAGTAAAGCAATACATGTATAAGTAAGAACAAACATTTTTTTCTATTTCCACACCCTCCACTGATCAGTTGCAACAGCAAAATTTAGGAATCAAAGATTTCCCTTACCTACCTTTTAAAAACCACTAACTAGCAAGAAATAAATCTTGAGACTTTCCAATGAAATAAGTTTCAAATTTAAGGTGTCTCCAGCAGTCTCAAAACAATATCCTGAAACTTATTACCCATTTTAAGGGCCTGGTCAGGTTTAATCACAAAATGAAATATCCGTCATAACAAACCTGAACAGTAGACAGATGAAATTCCTTCATCAATCAAATTTCATCAGCTCTCATCATTTCTCCTGTACCATCAATGGCAATACAAATGAAAGTTAACATGGCTCAGGTAATTCCAATGAAAAAGTTCAAACAAAAGGACAAAATCAAGTCAGAGAGAAACCAGAGGACCCACCTAGTATCCGGCCTTCCATATCATCTTCCCCTAAAGGACGCCACTCATCAGGCCATCTGTAGTCATGCAGGAAAATAATCCACAGGTAGGTGATCTGGTCAGAACTTGTGCAGTCATCACAGTGGCAGTCCAAGGCCAAGCGAGAGGACTTGAGTACCTTGTACCCATCAGACAGCTGGTAGTATACTGTTCCTGGGGCAGGTCTGTAGATAGACCAATAATATTTAACATTAACAGGCTGTCTATATTATTTCAGCAATACATCCACCTTCTTGTCTACAGACAGGAGGCAAACATATTTCTAAATACAAACATACAAGGGAATATTCCCCCAAATTGGGTACACAACAGAGATCAGGAGAACATACTAAATACTGCTAAGAATTCTGCTATTACATTTCCCTTCGGTTAATTCTGTTCCACTCATTCTGCTTCTCAGACACTTTACTGTTGCAGTGGCTGCAGCACTGGTTAATCCCTTCACTATGTCATTTCTTTTATGCACTGATGGCAATACCTAAGACTTTCTCACTTACTGCTGCCCCAACTCTAAACCAAGCACATGGTGGGAGAGTGCCAGGATATTACAAGTAAGGGTAAGGGTACGCGTGCTTCATTTCTAGTAGGGGAGTTAAGGTAGTAGAGAACTTCTCAAGCAGAAATCAGGAGTCAGTATCAGGACAGTGGTTATCTTTAGTTGTGACTTGATATGAGCGTAATATTAATATGTACTTCAAACATGTAAAAGAAGGAATCTTGCCAAGAGATCCGTGAAAGCACTGTGAATGACTAGTTCTGTGTGGACCAGGTTCATTCCATTTATCTCATGCATCATCTCATTTCAGGCTGTGGCAGACATACTGGTTTGCATTGTGCTGTCATATGCTCATTTCACACACTTGCTAGATATTGTTATGTGAGAACTAGTATGACATGGTAAAGTATGTCATATTTATTTATTAAGAGGAAATGTCAGCACCAACTGATATCATAATTAAGCTGTTATAAGTTTATTTGGAAAGTGTGTCGCCAGGAATTTCACACAATAACTGTGAAAGATTATAGTTTAAAAGAAGAGCCAAAAGACATTTAACATTAGAGAATTTCTTGTCCCTGCCAGGACATGAACCCAGATACCTCAGCTTACAATATCAGTGTGCTATTCCATTACATTACAATGATGCTGATTTCATTGCAATTTAACTCTTCTAATCCCTAAAACAGATCACATCTGGGTACCATGACAGCAAGGGTGGTAAAATCTCATAATACTTATGTCCATATTCAGGCATAAGTTTTCCAATTGTTATTCTAAGGACAGACATGGGATGGGCCTCTGACCCATGTTTGTCCAATGAACAGATGGGAATAAATTAAAAAAACAAAAATTCTCATCCTACCACTTTGACACTAATACACTAGGCATCTGTGATCCACACAACACCCTCACCACCAGTGTTAGCCGTCTTATTGTTTCACCTTGAATACTGCCACTTCCGTGACTGTGAGACAGCTGCATGAGTTCAATAATAACACCTTCCAGGTCGAAAATGTTCAACATTAGTTTTGAAAGGTTTAGCATTCCAGTGTGAACTAATCAATACTCGCTTTACAAGGGTTAGTATTATTCCCTAGCTTTCACATGTAAACATAGTGTTGACCTGTGATCCTAGCACATTTCTGAACTGCTCTAACTTGTGTGTGGTACACTTTTCCCTTTCACATGATCAAATTCTATATTTAAAGAAGCATAACACATGATGCAATTTAAAGCTCATTCAGAGGAACCATGTCAAAATCTATGACATGACAACAACAACACAGACAAAGCATGAAAACTTACAAGATGGATGCCACTGGAGGTGTTCCACTGACCACTTTGATGAATATCTCTGTGCTTGTTGTTCGTGTGTCTTTCTCAAGGTAGGCCTGGATCCTGTGCAACATTTAGAATCAATGTGACATGACTGTATGTGATGATTCTCTTTAATGGTTTTTTTTTACTGTCTGTGTCTTGCTATATAAATGGAGAAGGGAAGTGGTAGCCAAAACTTGTTTTTCCCAGCAGAAATTACAGTAGTGCTGCTCCAATACAGAAGGATACTGCATTTGCATCTCTAGGTCACTCACATTTCTTATAAACATTTAAACAACAATGGGGACTATGACATCAGTGAAACATCAAACATATAGCATCACTTAATGTCAGGGGAATACGACAACTCTTGACTATGTGGGGAAAAATTACTTTCCTTAAACACGAGGAGAAATAACATCCCTTAAACATCAGGGGAATGTGACATCCGTTAAACATTTGGGTAATATGAAATAAAGAGGCACAATGGGGACTCTGGAACATTTTTTAGACATTATTTTTGTTAAATTTGAGAGAACAAAAGCTACTGCTCTTCACAGTCTACTTTTTTCCCTAATACCTATAAGTCTTCATGCTCAGAGCACCAATGTTGAGAGTCTGAGTTTGTCCTGTTGTGCTGAAGCCTGCAGCACTGCAGCCGGCAGTATTGCCATTCTCATTCACAATCTCACAGGTCCAGTTTGTGACAGACAGTCCCTGGTGGTGGAAAAAGTGATGAAACCGATGATGATGACGATAATGGTGGTGATAACAATGATGAGTAGGTTGAGGGGCAACAGTTATAAAAATCAATGAAGGGGAAGGGAATTGGAGTAGTAAAGTTGACAAGTTTGAGCATGGTATACTAGAAAGAGGAGCTGTAAGTGGGTATGGGTCTGGTAAGAGTAAGCAAGAACCATGGCTCAGGAAGATGGTGCTGTTGCCACTAATAATAGTGATGCTCAGTAATGCTTTTTTTTTTTTTTTGGAAGACAGGGGGCTCATTCTCCTGGTGAATTCAAGACATAGCAGTCACTGAACTCCTCTTGATACCCTACCCATAATTAATATCAGAATATAAAACAAAGATTGAAGTTAGAAAGGTGGGCGGATGGATACTGTAATAAGTAAACAGAGCAATAGAATGAGCTGTTTGGTCGTTCTACTACAGTTCAATAAATGTAAGTAAGATATTTAGCGATGCTATGCTATGCATTTAATGCCTACAACTCTCACAGTCATGAAATTTGACCAACCATTTCTTTTCCAAGAAACATGTTTCATAGAGGCCTTATTCTATAAACAGTATGAGACTACATTATGGTAAACATAATGGTACTAAGATGACCTTCAACAATCACTGTAACACTTACCCAACCATCCAGTCACATTCAACTTATTACCTATCCACTCAAAATGTACCTGAGGAAGACTAGGATCAACATCTGGATCCAAGGAGTACTGCGTAGGATCCAAAGTTACAGTCTGTGTTGGTCCTCTCTCTATCTCACTGTTGCCACCAGTAACCATGATTCCAATCAGATCAGACTTTTTCACCTGTAAACAAGCAAAATCAGTTAATGACCTAATCAACAGCACAAAAGCAGAAAATGCTATGTGCTCTGCCCCACTCCCTTACCCTCCAATCCCCTAGGTTCTCCTATAGAATAAAAACCTACCTTTAGCTCTCCAATTTATTATTAGGAGCACTAAGCATCTGCAGTGCACACAATACTCTCACAGCATGATCCAGTAATAGCTGTCCTATCATTCTGCCTTAAAGACTGCTGTTCCCCTGACAATAAGGCAATATATGAGTGCAACCTTCCCCTTCCTTGGGTTGCCGCCAACATGCAAAAGTATCTGATGCTTGCATTTAAAGGGGTAGTATTTCAGTGAGAATTTATTCAATGCTTGCTTAAAAAGGATTAAGACAGTAATATATCTTTATTGTTTGCCTTGTGAGTTCACCATTTAGGTCCAGTGAGACTGTCACATGAGAAGGAAGCGATTTTCCTTAGCCTTACCCTGGTGCATGCCACAAATTAACACTTCTTGATGGTCTATAAAATAATTAGCTGATGCCAACATTTTGTTTTACTTTGACTGTCCAACAAGGTATGTCTACTTACAATTACCAGTACTTTTCTGTAAATACCTGTGGGGGACTAAGAATTCCTGGTGACTTCAAAGGCTTTTCAAAGTCATATACATTGATTGTGTGACAATAGTAAAACAAACCAGCAATCTGATGTTTACTTAAGTTTAGCGCATCTCATGGACTCATTGTTGCATGTTGCTCTATCAATCCTCTATGGATATCACTGGTATGGCTTGGGGCCTTAAGAATGTCTGCCTCTATCCTATATTCAGGGTGTAATGCTTGCCTCAGGTGTATTGAGTCACTATATCCTCAATAATGGCACCAACAAGTAACAGCCTACATCTGAGGCAACCATCATTTTCATGATAGAGCATAGAGATGAATAATACTTACATCCCTAGGCTATACCAGCTACAATATAGCCATTGTTGTTTTTGTTCAACAATACTACACAGACACAGTTCTGTGTACTTACTCTGACATATGTGAAAGTTGTGGACTCAAACTTGTTGCTGCCATAGGAACCCTTCATGGTCATGGTGTAATAGATCTTGTAGAGACCCAGAGCTAGAAAGCGGCGAGGCAAGTTCAGCTCAGCCTTGGTGGTGTCCACTCCAGACAAGGAGATGTTGGAAATTACCTGTAAGAAACAGCCATGAGATTGTTGGGGTGGCAACTTATGACATATATTTCGATGTGATGATAGCTGATAATTCTTTCATCAGATATTGCTTCCACTGCTGAAATATTAAAAGGAAATATTGAAAGTAGCTAAAACTAAACTAAGGACTCTGTTTCAATTCCTAACAGTGTTCCACAAATGCTGAAAATAAACATTGCTGAATATGAATGATTAGTCCTCATCATTCAGCCCCATGAGAGACCATTTGTCCCCAAGAAAAGTAATTCTGACCAAGAAAGAATTTAACTCTATATAATGGCAGAAATGTGAAATCAATTTACAGTATTCAAAGTTCTGAGGTCACCTTGACTGGGAAGATGCTTGTAAAAAACATTTTTTTTTTTAACATTACAAAATGTGACTCATTACAAGTTTGTATTAATCAGATAGTGTTGAATCTAGGGGGTCTGATAATCCCTCTGACCCAGTGACATCAAACAGCTCTGTTCTGCTTCCACTGTAGCTGCTAAAATGGAATTTGCAGGAAGTCTCACTTTCAAGCTCTGCAAGTAAAAAAAAAATCCACAATCACACCCCTGAAAACTGTATTGACAGTTTGTTTTCTGCATCTCACCGTATCATACTGATCATTCATCTTCTGGATTCTCCACGACTTGGTATTTTCATACGAGTCAACACACATGATGTTGGATAAGCCTCGTATCTTGATTTTGTCACTCTTCTTATATATTACAGGGTTGGTGAAGTAGTTTTTCCTGAGGAAACAGCAAGGCCATAAGTGTAGCACTTTAATTATATCTTATTCACCAAGCCCACACTTTTCAATGCTCCAGACTTTTCATAAAGCTTCACAAAATTATTACTAATATGCTAGGCACCTGCAGTTTACACTATGCCCTCACCAATATACTCCATTCTAGCTGTATTGCATTTCATCTTGAAAACTGCCACTTCCCTGACTGAGAGGCAGCTGCACAAATCATCACCAATACGCAAAAAAAAAATATGATGCTTGCATTTAGAGGAGTAGTATTTCAGTAAGAACTGAGGTGACAATTGCTTCCCAACAATTAACTATTCCCCATGTTGGAATCATGATACTGCTGTTGATGAGATACTACACATCAAACATTACAAACAACTATATCTTTTCTTGTCCACCCTCTCACAGTTATATAAACAAGTTATCAGCTCTTGTACTGATAGGTGCTGCACGTGATAGGTGCTGCACATGATAGGTGCTGCACGTGATAGGTGCTCCAACAAAAGGCAACACCAGGAAAGCAACATTACAATCAACAGCAACAAATACAGTAGAAAATACATTATNTATATATATATATATATATATATATATATATAGTAGTGATAGCAATAATAGACAAACCATAAGGAAAACAGTGACATCAACAATATTGATAACAGCCACTTCATCATCAATAATGTTTTCTACCATTAGCCTTTCTCTGTGAGAGCCAGATTTAGCCACTCTTAACTACTATCTTCAATGATGAAAAGGTTGATTTAACTCACTACATTTACTGCCCTATTCAGAGAAGTGAATGATGGACCAGACCATCTGGTAGCAAAGCACTCAGTCAGCAAGTAACACTATGAGACAATCACAAAGCATAAATCACTGACACCATCGGGCGCTCTTGCCTTGCTGGAGGTTTAGCTATACAAGAGTTATTTCAACTCCAATAAAAAGTCAAACCTAAACCACCTTCTTACCTGTTGTGAATGTCAACTTGTGGTTTACTACAATCCAAGCCAGTGATGCTGAAGCCAATGGTCACGGACTCCTGTGACTGGCTGTTCTCAGCTATGGCCAGCACTTCATAGTATCCCTCTGCTGTATACACGTGCTGAAGTTGCGTCAAACCTGACAGTGGTTGTTTGTTGACAGAACTGACTGACCTGGAATATGAAGACAATATACAGTATCAAATTGGACCACTCTGTGCTCAAGTCAGAAAGAAATGAACACTGCATTCCTGACAAGGGAGCATGTCTGCTGCAATCTTAATCTAGAATGTAATGACAATTGGTAACATTTTTTTTTAATTTTATGCTGCATATGTTTTTTTAATGACAGTCAGAAATTATCAACTAAAGGTGAATATACTGAAAGCTATAAGGTGCAGAGACTAGACTGGTGGAATGCTAATCAATGTTTTTTTTCTCAAGTCTAACATTCTCTTCATTAAATGGAAAGTGGTATTCCATTTTAGACATTCACTGAACAAAATACTCCCAGACTGGCAAAAGCCATAATTTCACACACACAACGAGTTACCTCTGTACACCTAAATGATATCTTAAAACAGCATTTTTCCTGAACCTGGCATCTTTTATTGCCCTACATAACTAATAACTATCTGATATTTAGCTTAAAATTTCATTAAATTTGACTTACGTGAATCCAGCTCGATTGCAACCACTAAGTGCATCAGAATAAATCTTCTTCATTCCATCGCCAAAATCGATATAGAGGCATGTGTCAGTCCCCTGCTTATCAAAACTCACATTCAGAGCTTTGATCTCATTCATTTTGACCTACATGGAAGCAAGCATCATTAATGTTAAGATTAAAAGCAAGTTAAGAAAAGCTGATGCTGGTAGCATAAAACCAAAAGAATTAAAAAGCAGGTGACGAACCACTCTTAAAACAGGAAACTGAATATAAACCAGAATTATGGAAAGCATGTTCAAATTCATGTCCACTTGTGGTATTACACAACTCAGAACAGGTTCTGGGGGCACAGGTAAAACCAACCATGCCATGGTATCACAAATTTGAATAAAAAGGGGATTAACTGCATAATCAATTAAAATCATTGTGGAGAAACACATATTTCAAATTAATAGTGCAAAAGTTTGTGAAAAGAAAGGTACCAATCACACAAATCAATATCATTCTCTGGCTGAGGTGTTTTGGCACTGCCTAGGAAAGGGGAGAGGAAGGAGAGAGGGCAACCAAACTAATGCCACATCGATATGCATTTATACTGCTCCTCTCATGGCAATATTTTTGTGATCAGATCTGTCAATGCATTTGGCCTCATAACAGTAATCTGGCAACTCTGGGTTCCACTGTGATGCACTACTTCAGTTACAAATGGCTAGCATAACTTAAGACTCCTTGCAAATAGGATTTCTCTAAATATCCTGGGGCCCCAGCGGACACCTGAGGCCAATGATATATGTCTCAGTGATCCCTCCTTGCTCATTATGGATGATCTGCCAAATTTGAAACCACTTTTTATGCAATGTACATTTCTATAAAGGACTAACCTATAAACACACAAATCCAGCCACAGGTATTCTATGTACAAACTATAAATGTAAAATTACATCAGAGTAATTGATGCACTGATCAGTCATGGTCACATTTTTTCCTCAGTCCCAAAACTTGGTCTATCATAGACTCTCACCTCTCCCTTCTCCATACAAGGAAAAGAGCAAAGATGAAATAGAAATATGAGATAGAAATAGATGCGGGGACAGAAGAGAAAAAGGCTCAAAGACCTCCGCAGATACCACGGAAAAACACAGATGGGATGGGTGAAGCAGAAATAAATGCAAGATAGGAAGAGGGAAGAGACAGGAGCTGACATATGAAAGGGAAATGAGAGAGACAGATGCACACAGAAGACAGAAAAAGGGGAAAGACAGAAGCAAAAGCTAAGACAGAAGGAAAGGATACACAAGGGACCAAAGGGAGAGAGCAAGAGAAAGAGCAAAAGGATAGAGAGAGAGAAAGAAAGACAAACCTTTGCCTGAGCTTCCACAACACTGAGACCTTCGACCAGCTCAATGAACTGGATGGTCTTTGTTGGGATACTGCTGCTGTAGAGAGGATTCCTGACAGTGATGTCAATTTGGTAGGTATCCGTCTGAAATGAAAGTTAACAGGTTCAGAATCTATTTCAGTAGATCCACTAACTGTACTGATGTAACCGGTTGGAAAGGCACATAGTAAGCCTGGTCTGATAAGTTTTCAGATATTACATATTATTTTAGGAAAGTGTGTCACCAGGGATTTTACCAAATTACTGTGAAGGATCAATTTTGAGAGGAAAGACCTAAAAAATCTACACTAGAATATTTCATGCCCCTGCCGGGAATCAAACCAGGATCTCTCAGCTTGCAATCTGAACGTGTTATCACTACACTACAGGGACGCTAACTTCACAGCTCGTAAGTGCCTGAATATGTTCCCTAACTTCCACATGCGAGCCTAGTGCTCAACCGTAACCCTAACACACTTCCTGACTGCTCACACAGAGAATGCTGTTTATATGCCAGGAATAGAACAGGACAGCTGATATGGAAAAATAAAAAGATGGGAGAGAAAAAGAGTCACAAGTATACATGCCACACCTGGCTAGTGTTAACACTATTGGGCACTTATATAAATGGATCACTTTTAGAGCAGTCAACTAATTAGGTATTTTCAGTTCCATCATGGGACAAAGGGATTGTCCTTCATACACTGATTTGTTTGCATGCTCTGCAAACTGCTCACCATTCATCAAGAACAGCCAGGAATGAGTGGAGCACATAAACAAACCAATATATGAGCAATGACTCGTTGGTCAGGTGAAGACAATTTCAGAGTAAAACTTTTTATCGCAGTACAACACAAACAAAATGCTGAACATACAACAAGTGGATCCAGTATCACAAAGACATAAGAAGTCAGTGACCCTCATTTGGGGGATAAGACAGCAGTAGGGACAGAAGTGGGTTGAAGGAGATGCTGTCGACAGTGTTACAGGAGCTAATGGAGATCTGAGCTTTTTGTACCCACCTCATTGAATTGTAGACTGAAATCAGACTCTGAGTGAACGCATGTGATCAAACTTCCTAAATTTCCTGTGGCTGTCAGCTCATAGGCACTGGCATAAGCTGGAAAAATATACAGAAGATAATAGAACGTATTTGTCCACTTTCAAACAGGGTTCAGATGTGCACAAAGGTGACACAATATGGAGCTATTATTTTGAGGCTTTAATCTGTTGCAGACTGTTATCGCCAAGCTATAGTGGGCATGCATGTATGGCATATCCTGATATTGCAGTCATATGGCACATTACGAACTAGAGTCAGATGTGAATTTCACAACTAGTTTATAACATGCAATATGATCACAACACCAGGAAATGCCAAGTGTGCATGCCCACCTCTGCCATAATGGTCCCTATAGGATTTGAATTTGAAAACAAAGGCTCTCTCATGGGCACACACTGTATACTCTGCTACAGCCCATGACAATACCGTTGAAAGAAGAAAACATCCTCATGGGATATTGGTCAACTCAAGAAAATAATTTTCATATTTATAGGATAATGTTCTGGTGAAATTACAGTTTTTCATTGTGAAATCTTTGTCAGATAGGTACTTTCACTTACAGCCATAAAAATGAAGCAATATTATTTCTACTCTTCTTTTTAAGATATGGAACCGATTTGATGCCAGAAATGCATATTTTGTCACCTACATCATCATCCTGTGTAAGTCATAAATATTAATCTTAATGAAAAGGTATTTAATCCTAAGCCATTTGAAAGCTGTTAGTTTTCCTTACATTTATGTATAAATCCATTAAACTTCAATTTGGGCTGGTCTCTTGGGAAGGAAATAGTACAGTGAGCAAGTTCAAAACTAGAAAATAAGATAACAAGGAAATCTTACAAGATGACCTTTCAAAAATATGAAAGATGTATAATGCATTAAGGTGTTACATGCTAGCTGTGTCACTGGCAAATGTCACACTGCAACTAATCATGTATTATCATGCTACTTTTCTACAGTTCATCCGAAGTCTCAATGATGAATGGTATGAACGAAAATTCTGAAAGGGGATTCGAAGGTGGGGGAAGCATTTTATGACCTCTGATGGGATCTTTATTGTACTCAGCCTGCCTTTCTATCCTAGATGTACGTTATTTCCTCTAAATGTCCTGTATTTTGCCTCTCATCCAACACAGTATCACAGACACAAATGGAAAGCCCTTAGCTGATTAGGCCAATGCAACAACACATAAGCTGCAAAAAAACATTATACCATTATTTGAACTGGTGACCCGGAAGTGGACAGGCTTGTTGATAGGAAACAAGGTGGATGATCCAGACAGGCCTAAGGTCTCAACATCTGGTGGAATATCTGAGAGGTAGAAAATTTCTACTTGGAGGCCAGTGAAGCTCTGGTATACACCAACCTGCAGAAAAAAAAAGACAAAGAGGTGTTGATGAAAGTTTAGGAGTGGGGCTTTGAGCACGAGGAGATATTTTTGGTGTCCCACTTTAATATGACTGCATGGTGACTATCATCTTCCTCACTCTTTCATCTGGCTGCTACTTCTTCTGTCTCACTTCTCACTTTCTTATTCTTCTATTTTGTCCTCAAGCCTTCTTTATTAATTGAACATAAATAAGAATCTCAACCAGAAGACTTTCCCACTGAGCTCCTACTGTTTGTGACACAGATGAACAATGCTACAGAATATAACTTTTAGAAACTCCATCATTCTACCAGTTTTCTGAGATAAACCTCATAGAATGAAGGGCTTTAGATGACATAAAATGACAGGAAAATGATTTTAAAACACTTTTTTTCTGTAATTGAAACATCTGAGAGTAAAGAAGAGTAATCGAGATAAAATTTAAATCCTTTTGGAAAGGAAAAGCACAGTCAGCACAAATGAAGTGTTCTGTTTCAAAGGAGAAACAACTTCTGAGCACCACCCTTTTCTGTAATGTTTTAAATACATGAAAAATACTATACAGTACAACCCGCTTAAGCGGGACACGCGTAAGCGGGACGCCCGCTTAAGTGAGACGAATGCCTGGGAAAAGGAATTTTTGCTATTTAAATCTATACACGTGAGCGGGACGGCAACCCGCTTAAGCGAGACGACTTGGAGCCACATCTCCGTAATATACATGCTGTTTTTGACAGGAATGCTGCAAATTGTCACTATCGTACTGTGTCTCAGTGCTTGTTTACCTCTGCCTATCAGCTGAAAACCTGAGAGCTACAAAGAAGCTTGTACCGATGGTCCTGATAACCCCCCCTTACGTTATGCGAGAAATGATTAACACTACCTCCCCATAGCCTTCTGTCAGGCAGTTGACCCTTCAGCGCCATGGACGAATCAGAGCGGACATCCTAGTCCCTGGTCATTTAACCCGCCCAACGGATCAAGATTAAGTAAGCCCCGCCCCCTGTCAGCCACACTTTATCCGTTCTTCAGCTTGGGCAATGATTGACACTTACGAGCCTTACCTGCGCTATTGCACAACACTCGGCCGGGGTGTTGTTGACATAGGCATGACCATCATTCCTGTTGCGTAAATCCTTTTTCACACACGCCGCTCGCGTTGCGCTCTGACCAGATATGGAGCGAGAAGTGTGACGCTTATCTTTGCCGGTTTACGATCATGTAAATTCGATCCCAAATTAGCTTTGATCACTTGAATGCTTGAAGGG
>JAWQUT010000143.1:261234-274071 GCA_033807755.1 Ellobium chinense
GCTTAGGTGCTTCTTTGAAACCAACCAAAAATTCCGTTCCCCGCAAAGAATTACTAATAATATGCACTGCAAGTCTACTGAAAATGCATTTTGACTGCAATAAGTATATTTTAAACAGTACATATACAATTTAAATCTGACTCCGTTGTCACACCTCACTAGCAACAAGTAATGATTTTCCCTTAACTTGAATGAAACGCTCAAACTATCTAAGAAATCACTTTATAATGGAAAGACTGCCTAAGCGGGACGCCCGCTTAAGAGGGACGATTCGTCGGGAACGGAGCCGTCCCGCTTAAGCGGGTTCTACTGTATATCAAGATAAAATTTTACAAATGTCTGTTTGATGAACATGAAATTGCATGAAACAATCTGATATGTCTCTCCATGCTGTTCTTGTCATACTGAACCCACTGTTGATTTCTGAAATTTATATGTCTGTAAATAAGAGCCCTGAGAAAACGCCTTCCTCAACTGCAATGATCTTTTGAGAATGACTAACTCATAATAATTAAGTCTTATTAATTTTTCACATCTTGAGCCAATGATAGTTACGTAAACAATAATCAGAATGGTTACAGACAGTACAACTGAAAAGTGACTTCTCCTTCTGTTTTTTTTTGTTTTTTTTTCACTTCTTAGATATGCAGACAGGTGGGAAACCTCTTGCTTACCTCCACAGTCTTTTCCACTGAAGTTGCACCATTATGGACAGTGACTGTTGTCTGGAACAGGCCATCACCAGCATATGTATGGGTGTAAGTCTGGGTAGCGCCTGGAGAGGCTATGGTAAAACTTGTGTCATCAGCTAAGCCATCTCCGTACACATATGTCACTGAGGCACTGGTTGGCATTTCAGCATTGTTGTACTGAAGGGTGAATGTAGTAGGTGCTGCATGACAAAGAAAATGCACAACATATTAATCAATTTTTTTTTTATTTTGTTATGTTTCATTGCCTGTAGTTTGCTCAATGTCTTTTTATTTTTACTTTCTTTCCATGAAGGAATTGAATACTGCTCACCGGCAGTCACTGCAGGATTGAAGGATGATAAACACCTTGAAAGCAAAGAGATTTGAGCAAGTGCTTATGAGAACAAAGTCTACCTACTGCAATACTATACAGCTTTGTTAAACTGTAACAAGTAATTAAATCCTCTCCCCACTTATCCCCACCCCTTCCCCTCTCGTATTTTTCAGGAGATTGTCTTAAGAGACTGCAACTTAACAATGAATATCTTTTTCATCTGCTTGGTCTGTTTTAAAAGGAAGGAGTGGGAAGCTAATAATCCAGATCTTGTGAAAAGACTCTCTTCTTATCACTGAACAGAATAAATAAGACAGAATCAAATGAGCATTGCCAATACATACCAGTATGCTCAGTGTTGTCATCAAATCAATGAATGTTGAAGAGAATATTTCACTGAGGAGTCACTTAACAATGTGTAAAAATTCAAATCCTTTCACATCCTAGAATGGCTCAGTGTCAAAAAATACTGGTGATACTGTATGCATCTCAGGACCTTGAGAACATTATCCAGTCTACATGATTAATAGTAGGGAGAGTCTGTGTAAGTGGTCACTGTCTAGGCATGAAATTGCAAATAACATTACTGTCATTTCTATGTTTATGATGCTTGTGGTAATCACAGAGACATCTGTAGATGTGATCCAGAGAAATACTCACAGCCAAGTGTAACATCACCACCAACCGCAACAGTCAGATCTGAATCCACCACACCATATATCATATTCACTGATAAGGTGGCTGACACAGATTCCAAGGGTGTTGTTGCTGTCACTTTTACTGTCTTCGGAGTCAAGTCATTGTAGGTAACAGTGCGAGTGTCACAGCCGTCTTTGCCAAAGCCTAATAAACAGAATTTATGTAACAAAATAACTGCATGTAAAAGTATCAACCATAATCATTCTCTTCCTCATTCAAATCATCTAAGATAATATTTGCAGCACTAACCATGATAAAATTTTATAAATCTACTTATTTATAAATATACCACATTAAATTTGTCAAATGAAAGTCCATCAACAGAACTAAACATTATCATCCTTATAAATTCTGAGAATTGTCATGAAAGTTAGTTTTAAAGTTTACCAAACCCTCAAAAGATATTTCTTTGTCAAGGGTTCAACCTAACAGGATATCTGAAATAATACTATAGTATTTATAAGATTTTAAATGACTATACTAAACACTTTCCTTGTTTCAGACCTTATCCTTACAACTATTACTAAGTAAGTACATAAATAGTATGCAATAATCCTAAAGAAAATCTAAAGTGTGAAGGCTACTAATCACTTATAAAGTACATCTTCTATCTGCAGAGAAACACTTGCAATCGATGTAAAGACTTACAACTTAAATTTTCAGAAGACTAGGCTTCCTCTTCATTTTCAATATCATTATCACTTTGGTATATATGACTGCAAAAACAAGGTGTAAAAAAGAATATGAAATCATTCAGCTTAGGCAGACTATTATTTTAGCACCCACATGCATGATCATTTCTGCCACACTAACCACAATCACAGTAAACAGTTTGTGGATGGATAAGTGTGATCTAATGTGAATACAATTACTGATAATGATATCTGATAACCATGACATTATGCAGTATAGGAATGTAGTATTAAATGTTGGTGCTTGTATCTTACGCGATAAGACTATGCACTGTTCAGTGACATGCACAGAGCATGGCATGGCATGGCATGGCATTTGTAAACAGGACAAAAAAACTATTCCTTGTGGAGAGTAAAATAACAGTGGATCTTACAACAACAGTGGATCTTCAGCACAATATATCCCTCATCAAATTACTCTGTCAGATCTTTGCTTCTTGATGATCTGAGGGCTGGGCCATACCTATGTATGGTTACTTTACTGCTCTTTTGCTGTTAGTTTTTCCCTTGGGAGGGATGTGGAGAATTTGATTTCCCAATCTTTTGCCATTCTCCTGTGTAGGCTTGTCAGGCATCACTGGGCAACTGCAGCATCAAAATAAAAACTGCAACTCCTTAACTCCTGTGGTCTGACACTTCACTGCTCATTCTGCTGTCCTCATTTTCAAGATTGTCTTATTTCATTGTCACTTCTGTCCTCAATAGCAAACTGCAGTGCTTGTTCCTGTATAATCTCGCTAGACTATCTTATCTCCAAGACCACATTTCCCATCTCCTCAGCATAATGCTTAAACTTGCTGTGATGACAGTAATTAGAAGACTAAAATACCATCCTTCCTCTCTTCACCATACTTCCTACCGTGTTCCTATCTAAACCGCTTGAGTAAATTATGAGCATTAATTCCGTGAGGATAAATTCCTAACTTCCATCAGCATTTACTCCACATGAGGACTCTTCTCCATAACGCCTTGTCAAGGGTCTTGCTTTGTCCATGCAGTGATAATTAAACATCAAAATATTGCACCATTTGCCTCACTTGACTATTGTTCCAGAAAGTTTCCAAAAGAACACTTTGTCAATCATTCCTAACAAGGTGGTCCACTGAGGCTCATAAGTAAATATTACAGCCTATCACTTTCTAATTAAGGATGAGAACAATTACGTTTGAAAGAAATTCATTACAACTAACATGCATTCCCTCTCTAAGAATGAGACACTGGATGACTGTTTTACATGTTTACTGGTTGATTAAGGCTTCATTTATTGGGTCTTCTTTTACTTCAATTTGAGTATGAAGAACCATCCTTCGGACTCCATTCATTGGCTGCATCACCCGTATTATACCAAAATGATGTCATTTCTTACTCAAAGAAGACCTAACAAACGTAGCCTTGATGCCTGATGGCTTTACACTGTACCAATGAAAAGACAACAGAAAATTTGAAAATGACTTGGAGAAAAACTGAAATTGCTGTTAAATTAACCCTTGTTTTTAAAGACACTACTTTAGGCTAAAATATGGCTGGACACCAAGTGTTTATGTTTGCAATTTCATAAGAATCATACAGTCTGCCAATTCTACAAACATGCAACCATAGGATGATGTGCAAATCCTTTAGTGGCATAAGATGAATGACTTTAGACGTCATTATGCATGACACACAACATGTTACAGGTGTGTAGTTAATATGGTAAAGTGATAAAAGATGATGTGATGACGCCTCAAAATTCAATATTCACACCACATGATCCATGGAAAATATACATGTGAATATCAAATAATACACAGATTTTATAAAGTTCTGCCAATATATTCGAATGATCCATAGATATGCTGAAATTGCATGCGAAAATCTGGAGATATGCTCATACTTGGTCTCATCAATTAACTAGGCAAACTAAGGCTTAATTTGCAGACTTATAGGTAATAGAAATTACCACCTTGTGCCATATCTGTTGCTGGGTCTCTTTGCTTACAAACTAGGCTGTAGAACTTGTGGACTCAAGTTATCTGCTCTGTGTTTACAATGACAGAACAGCTTAACAAAAGATACAATATGTGTCCCCATGTAGAGATTGATGGAGCAGTTTAGACATGATTGATCTTATCCACAACTACGATATTTTTCTCATGCTTACTATTCATGAATAACATGTGGATGGAGCAGTTTAGACATGACTGATCTTATCCACAACTACAATGTTTTTCTCATGCTTACTATTCATGAATAGCATGTGGATGGAGCAGTTTAGACATGATTGATCTTATCCACAACTACGATATTTTTCTCATGCTTACTACTCATGAATAACATGTGGATGGAGCAGTTTAGACACGATTGATCTTATCCACAACTACGATATTTTTCTCATGCTTACTATTCATGAATAACGTGGATGGATAGTTTTTCATGCACGTATCCATACTTACTTGGCACATTTGCTATTTCAAAATAAGATCACAAAAACATGAAAGTTCATAAACCAAATGTTGTGTGCACTGCTATCATGAACAAACTTTACAAAAGAGAAAAATCCTAAATCCATCATCACAATCGTAACTCTCAGAAACAGGATGGTTAAGTTTTGTTTTACATTAATTACCGGTTACATGACCATATGCCGAGAGAAAGTCTCACAGGTCACACTGAAGGGAAGTCTGGGTTTACCTGAAGTGTGTGTTTCCTAAACCCAACTATTGACCGCTAACATACTGATGCAAAAAGTCCAGTTTTAAGTGAACTCAAGAAAAACAGCTTACATTTTGCATAGAAGAGCCCCATTTCTTGGCAAAATGGCAATGGAAGGAAATAACCCCTGAATTCTTTCACAATGGTATTATCAATATGTTGCTGTTATGGTAGAGGATTAGATGTCTTTATTATAGCATTTACATGTAACTACCCTTCCGAGCCTAATATGTGCTGTGAAGATACAATGGAATAATCCGACACTTCCCCGTAAGTTTTCACAGGAATCAATAACATTAGGGAGTGAATCTGTCAAATAAAAATTTAACAACTCGTCTATGATGAAGTGGAAGATTCAGGAAAACATGTCATATCATAAATATTGCCTATGTGGGTTGCCACATTCCTATCACTCTTCCCTCTACCGCACACAGTAACATACACCAAACCATTCTCTACCTCCTCATCCATTAAAATAAGGTGCTTGATACCTTTTGAGAGGCTGAAAAATAAAAATGATAGACTGACATAGCTAGGCCAAAATACCTTGTCGCATAGAGGTCTGTGCTGAATTTCCATCACCAAAATCGTAGGTCAGGTTGCAGAGGGCACCACTGGGTCCCCGATACAGGCAGAAAGTGACATCAAAGGGGAGTCCCTTTGCAGCATCTGGGAATGCCTGGTCAAAGCCTGGGCCACTCAGCTTTTCCACAATGGTGATTTGCTGTGAAGGAAGACTCATTATGGTTATGAAGGATATGATGTGAAGGATTAAATGAGAGATGATGAATACTGATGCAAATAAGGAGAAGGCTAAATCATGACAACAATGATTAGTTACTTTTAATCCCTTCTCTCTACTTATTTTATGCTACCTTCCACTATACAACATACATCCATTCATTTAGAGGCGACTGCAGTGGTCTGTATAACAAGTTCCTAAGTTTTAAATGAGTGTGATGATGGCGGCGGTAATGATGATGGCAGTGGTGAATTGAAATGTTTTAGATTTAAACAAATTTTCAGTTGTATTTCCTTTGGACAAATTCTTCTGGAACTGAAGTACTGCTTGTCATT
Source organism: Ellobium chinense (assembly GCA_033807755.1). Taxonomy (NCBI): domain Eukaryota; kingdom Metazoa; phylum Mollusca; class Gastropoda; order Ellobiida; family Ellobiidae; genus Ellobium; species Ellobium chinense. Next base: position 267,420 of record JAWQUT010000143.1, read on the forward strand.
TATGTTCCCCCTTAACACTGTCACGGGAAACCACATCCTCACATGTCAAGACAATTCACAAATAATTGCAATGTTCTGTCTCACCTCTAAACACGTTTTCTGTCCCATTAAGTTCTCCAGTTTGGCAGTGACTGTGAAAGTACCGGTGTCTCCAAATGTGTGGGGGTATGGTGTGTTCAGCTGGAGTTCCGGCTGGAAGAAAAATTACTTAAAGGTTTAACATTCACCAAACACAAGCTGCCTATTAGCCTAGAAGGTGACAGACATTGGTCTGTTGATCTGTATGATGACGGTCATTCATGCCATGCTCTGTTCATTATGTTGCATTTAAGTATTAATTATACACTCTGTTATTTCATTATTTAAGTAATGGTATTATCAAAATAGAAGTTATAATGATCCCTAAAGTAAAAGAATGACCAGTGCATCCAAATATTCCATCATTTATCTCTCTTTCACTCCACCTGCTGCTTTTCTAAGTATCACTGCATAATGGCTTTGCACTTCTGTTCAACTTTTTGTCAACTTACGAAGAGATCCTTGCTTTGTGGCTCTCCCCAGTTCAGGGTGAGGGTTGGTTCCGTGGGTTCCGTGCTGGCTATGAAGGTGAGGTTGACATTTGCAGGAGGGTGGTACAGAGCATAGTCCACTAAGTTGCAGTCAATGATGCCCACACCGACAAGGATGAGGATCTCCAGGCTTCTAGTATATGACCCTGTGTAATGGAAGAATGAGGTCAAGTAGACTGGCAGACAAACTTTTCAAGTAAGTGAACCTAAACAGACAAACCTTGGCAACAGACAGATATAAGAAGCAATGCAGAATGGTAAATAAAATGTTCACATAACACACATTGAGGCACATCATAACTACCATTCTTAACTGTATATATATGCCTGGGCAGAGTCAGTATATGCAGTGGTATTAAATACAGTCAAAGTCATGGCTCCTGTAAAATAAACATGGCATGAAAGACCATATTTGCCAACAGTAACAAAAATGTGACCTCCTCACATTACTAATACTATTTGTGCACCCTGCCAATGAGCAATAAAGTCAAAAGATATGAGCTGAATTGTGACAATCTATTTGCACTTCTTATAGTTACATTGCATGTAGGATCAAAGAAGTTAATTTAAGTAAACAAAATTTCCAATTGTACATTTACAGCTTGCTTATTTGGAATATTGTTATTTCCAAGCATTTTGAACAGCCTTACCTTCTGCATTAGTGAAAGTAGCGACTACTGTAAACCTGCCACCATTGAGGTAGGTGTGGGTAAATGTTACAGGCCCTGCCCAGTCCACACTGGGTGTCTGGACGTGAGTATCTATCACAGAGTCCCCATAGTCTACTACAATTGTGACATCTGATCCAGCTGTCATATCTGCCGTGAAGGTAATGACTTCATGGCTGTATTAGAGACAAAAATATTTATCTTGATTATGGTAACTTTGCAATAAATCACAGCTAAGACCTTATACAGCAAGCTAAGAACGACTAATTTCTCCATTTCTTTATGAGGGTCTCCATGAGGGGGAGGAGGAAAAAGACAGCAAGGAAGTCTTCATAAGCCAGACTATTCAATGAACCAATGCCTAGGAATTTCTGGAGTGGTGTCCCTTACTCAGCTGAACCAGAGACAAAAGAGAGAGGTAAAAGGATATAAACTTCAAAACTGAGAAAGCCCCAAAGAGGATGACATCCTTATTGTGGTGCCAGTTGGTGGAAGTATTGACAAATTGCAGTGAAGAGAACCAGCTCCTTATTTCACCTCACACAGAACTGCACTTTGTCCAGCCTGCATGGGACAGCCAACCAGCATTCTCAGGCATGTGGAGAAGTCACCCCGTCCCATTTGCACTCCCTTCCTTTTCACTGATATACACAAAAAAATATGACATAACTTGATGAGAGCCCACTTGGAACAGAAAAGGAAGTAAGCAAGCAGGCAGAAGGTGTGTAAGCAGACAAGACACAGGCAGACCACCTACATCTTTATATATATATATATATTTGCTCAAGTTTACACAATTGTGATTTCTGTTGACAGTGAGGGATATTCTAGAAAACGCATGCTGACACTTAACCTCATCCACTCTTGCAGACATTCAAATTTTACACATCTGGAATCTAATCTGATAATGGAGGTGTAGGCATTGTATGTGCAGACATGAAGTAGACAAATGTACATCCTAAATGTACATGGAGCACAAACACACCTTGTGGCATTAACTGCATCAGTGGTAAAGGTGGGATCCACTATGACTGTGAGGATCTGGAAGCTGACTGAGATGCTCTGACTGCTCACCAAGTTTGAAGCTGTCAGAGCTAGAGGTATAGATGTTGGGGCTCGACCAGCCTGGAGGTTGGACCGCCACTGGTAGGTGCTCATTGGTGTATGTGCTGGGTCACACAATGAACAAAATTTAGAAATCAGTAAGTCATTATGCTGTTGGTACTTTATTTGTTTAATCTTTTTATAGGACTTCTTTCTTCATCTTGTATTTTTTTTCTTCATTTTATATTCTTTTCATCATCTTTCACTCCATCTTCTGTCTGTTTGAGTCCTTTGTTCTGCTGTCAGTTTATTCTTCAATCTATGTAATTTTCATAATGCACATTGTACTTAGAGTGAATTGACTAACTGTGGTTTATCGATCCTCATCACCCAAAATGCAGAACAATTCTTAACCCACTTTATATCATTATAAAACAATGTAATCAATCTACCAGTAACACAAATCTACTCTCTCTTCTTCTTCCACTTGGCCTCTTTTCATTTCTCTCTTCCTCATTTTCAACTCCATCTGTGATCCTTTCTTTTCTTTAAATGATGAATGCATCAGTCAAACTTCACCTACTTGTGATAGCATTTCCCCCAAAGGTCATTGAGAAGTCAATATCTGACCCAGTATCAACTTTCCAATCCAGATAAAAGGCCTCATTCTTGTTTGCCCCCTCACTAACCATACGCAGGTTAGTGATGGCCTCCTGCACATGCACAATGAAGGAATCACTGTCACTTGTGACATCATTGGCACATGTCACAGTGATGTTGTATACGCCCACAGCAGCATAGGTATGTCTGTAGGGAGATAAGTTAGCATTTGATTACCGTGGCTTAATGATTATGATACAATACGCGGATAGTGAAAAATTTCTATGTACAGTAAATCAGCAGTCAAAAAATTATGAAAGCATGGTAGTCACTGCTACTGCCCATGTTCATAGCAATTTGTAATTTAATATAAATGTAGTTTCACTGCGGCCTCAATAACGAAATTACACTAAAAAGCAAAATGTTATACATCATTTTGTACACGAAAAGAAAGAAATGTTTTTTTTTAAAATCCATTAATTTAAAACTTAAGAAAACTTAACGACTATCATAAACTGAGGCAAACAAGAAATAAAGTAGAGGAATTAAAAATTTACAATTACCGAGTTCTCAGGTTAAAGTTCAAGTATCACATTTCAACTCAACGACACTACTATGTAAAGCTATTTCATGTGTTCTATCATTGATAAATTTATTTATAGATTTACTTGTTCCCAGTTCACCTATTCATTTACTCACACATAGGTACTTAATAGTAACTTACTGCCGTGTGGCACCCCCAACTGGTGTCTGGATGTCATCTGTTTGTTGAGTGGCTGTGCCATCACCATAATTCCATGTGCAGATGTAGTCAGATCCACCAGTAAAACTGATATCAATACTAGTTGGGGTTCCATACACTGGGAACAAGTATGGAATAAAAGCCTAATTTCAGATTAAGAGATGCATGAAACAGAGAGATAGAACAGAGATAGATGCTACCAATCAGAAAGATGGAATAGAGATAGATGCTATTAATCAGTTATCTTAATGAGTCATCCACTAGTATGCCATTGCTACTCAATGCCTTGGATTATTTTTTTATCAGATAATCTTAGTGTCAGATTAAAGGGAACATAACAAAACAGATGAAAAAGCAGATAGAGAAGATGATGAAAAAGAGAGAAAATGATGGCAAAGGAAATAGAGAAGATGATGATGAAGAAAGAAAAGATAACGATATCAGCAAACACCACTACCTGTTGGGCTGGAGGACAGGGCCACACCCTGCACTCTGTCTTGAAGAACTAATTCAGTGGAGTTGCTCTTGCTGCTGACTGCATTATAGGTGGTCACATTCACATAGTAGCTGCCCTTCAACACAAATGTATGGGATTTGGTCTGGTCTCTGGTCATGAGCATCTCTGTGCCATCACTGAAGCTCCAGTTGTAGAAAACATTGTAGCCTGAGGTATGGAATATAAACTTGTTGAAACAACACACAGAGAGAAAGTCTGTAAAAACAGATAAATGGAAAACAATGCTTAGCATGAGTTCCAACAACTGTATCTGCTAGCCATTTGTATCTGAGGCAGAGCCTGCAATGAGGGAAGTTTATCCAGTATTTTTGTATTCAAGTCAAATCATTATTTTCTTGTGCATCACAATATGGCTTCCAATGAGCAGATATATAAGACAAGGCAGGAGGACTGAAAAAAACAAATGCATACAATGCTATGCAACTTCAAAGCAGGTTTCATGACCTGTACTTTTACATTCGCCAGCTTGAGACTCCCTGCTATCATTATCATGCCTGCTCTGGGCCTGCATCTTGACCTATTGTAAGAATGTTCAAGTGAAGAAGTAATGTTGTTTGCCACAATTAGCTCTGGTTGCAGTCATACTTGCTGAGCAGACAGTTCTTATTTCCATCTGTCTTCATGCTGGAGGCAAAAATAAGCTTGCCAGTTCTTCCACAAATCTACACTAACATCAGTGTCATCAGCTACAAACTGATTTTTTCCCCTCCCACCCCCTCCCCCCCCCTTTTTTACCATTATAGACTATGTCCAAACTAGGCCTAGAATCCTAGATCTAGATCTAATCTAGTCTATATTTAACATCTAGTCTACTTCTGTAGGGCTACACCGACAATGCCCAAAGTAGATCTAGTCTACAGTCTATTTAAATCTACTTCTGTAGGGTTAGAGTCTACACTTCGGCAAGGATGAAGAGTTATTGAAGTTGCCACTGATTGAGATTTACTGTTATCGTGATCGTTCTCTTGTTGTATCTTATGATCCGGAGTCAGATGGACCATGTGTATATCTTCCGGTTTGATAGCACATGATAAACGGCGAAGTCGAAAATCGAAAAGTCACAGCATTAGACCAACGCAAAGGATGAGGCCCGAAAGAAATGACATGGCCATTTCGTTCTGCAACCGGCTTCCTACTTTTCCTTTCAAACAGGAAGTAAAAGTGGACACATCGATGTCAATTTCGAAATAGCGATATCCCCNATACAAGGAACAAATGAAAAGGAAAAAAAAATAAAAATATATATATATGTACACATAACTGCATAACACATAACACATAAGAAGGCTTTCTCTAACAACGGCATCGATTTAGTCGCAATATCGATATAGTCCATGGTTTGTCTATGACTAAATGAACTGTATCTTTATCGTTGCAGTGCTGTCCTTAGACATTGCCAAGAATATCAGTGATAAAGTTAAGTTTTCTTAAAATGCGGTAGTTCAGTTGCGGTAGTCTAACTTTTACCTTTTGACTTAATAGTTTTTGTGTTGTTTTTTTTTAAAGGAAAGTTGCATCGTCCTACAGACCGTGTTAAATCATACGATACCCTGTAATTCCAATAAAACACCTCTTTCAAGCGTCTGGCATAATGATATAATGCCTCTGCCGGTCCCAGACAACCCACAGGGTTACATTATCCAAAGTACGAATTGTTACACCCACTGTCCGCCTGGTCGCTATAAGCTTACGTCACATACGTTCTAGCCACCTGGCCAAGTTGTCTAGCCAGTGCTCTTCGGACGGGTGATAGCCTGAAGGCATGAATGATTTAATTCCTCTGTGAACAGTAGATAATAATGTCAAACAAATCATGCTGACGCAATCAAAGTGTAGAATACTTTATCTGGCTTACACTGTCAAACTTTACGTTTGGATTTAGATGACCAGAACCTTAATTAAACGCTGAATAATACATTGTCAGATAGAGGTGTCTGTAGCTGCTGTAGGCCACGCACATCAATGATAATTTTCTGTTTTTCAATACTTTTTCTCTCTAAAAAGTATTTATGGTGCCCACCGAGTCAATTTTGCGACGAAAGAGCATCGTTCTGTTACCGTGCGCGTATAAGGAGAGTTAGAGTTACCGGGTTTGGCCCTTGCGTCTAGAATTATTCCCATTCCCCGATCAGCAGAAGCAGAAGCTTTCAACTTCATCGGCATTATTATTAATACACTTTGAAATTATTAGCTCATTCCCTTGTTCAAAGTTTTGATTCATTATTATAATATATGGATATGTCAGAAACCATCGACTAAACATCGATTTTGTTTTTAACTAGATATTGCCCACTCTTTACATCTAGTAAAGCCAATATTGCGAATGGAAAAAAAAAAATCAAGCCAAATCAATACAGTTGGACACGACACCGTATCCGTAGGTCCACATAATCAACATATCCGAAATTAAGGTTTCTATTGGACTCGGAAAGGGCGCTCCGCCAAAATATAACCAGCAGCAGAGAAATCCAATTTCCTCCTCTTCCTTCCCTCCCTTTCCCCTCCACCCCCT
>JAWQUT010000143.1:319965-391638 GCA_033807755.1 Ellobium chinense
CACACACACACACACCTCACCTGAATGAGAGTTTTGCATACAGCAATGCAAGGCTGTTCAAAAAAAAGTAATTTGGGCGAATGGACATATGTGGCAGGTTTCACAAAAGTGAGTGGTAGTTTTTCCCTAACAGAACATTTTTAACGAATTCCCTAATGGTGAAGTATGATATATCAAATTAAAGGTCTCTCTATGTGGAATCCAGGCAATTCACTTATTGGGCGAGATAGCAAAATATTTTTTAAAAGATATTGTTGGACAAAAAATTACAATGTTAATGTCCAGTCTGAAGAGAAAAGTTATTTCTGTGTTGTAATTTTAATGCACCTAGAAGTGATTGTGATTTTAATTACTTCAATATAAATTTTAGTAAGTTATCCTGCAAATAATTATATAGAAAATACAAAATTGAATAAATGTTACAGTTACAGTCTGATGAATTTACTGCTCTTCTTAGTCTGTCTTTTGTCTCTGCACAGATCAGCAGTATCAACTTTAGACTGTTAACAAATGTAACCAAATGAGAACAGAAAATTACCTCAGTGCTAAGCTCACAAACTGTAGATAGACTTCTTAGCAACTGCTAGTAATTTAGGTGTTAAATACTTCTGTTGCAAGTCAACATTAATTTATTGTATGTTCATTAATCTCCATCCATTTCTACCTATTTTGTCACTAAATCAGGCATCTCACAGGATAAAATAAGAAAAATATAATTAATTTGAGAATCTAAGAACTGGAGACAGACAACAGCGGTTCGTAACTGTGATTTTCAAACCTACAAAGAAAATTGTTCCACTGGATAATAATAACTAAATTTGGTATCATCTGCAAGGACATCCACTGAACTACCAGAGAAAAATGCACACAGGTAACCTAATTGTTTAATTTTGCAACTGCAGCATGCACAAAGCAATGCAATATTCTTAGGGAAATGTTGTCTGACTGAAAATGTGAACTGCACAACATTAAAATTCTCATTAAAAAATCAAACGCTTTGTCAGAGCCTAAAAGATTTATATATCTTTCAACCTTGCAACCCCTCCCAAGTTAAAGGCAGGTGTATAGTCACCAGAATGCGTGAAATAGCACAAGTTATCTGAGTTCTGAGTTATCTTCTGCTGCTCATTCTGTGAAACCCGCCTTCTTCCTCTGCATGAGTGTAATGAATATGGGGTATAATATATCCTGAGCAGAGCTGTTAATTATTTCAACTCTAAATCAGTGAAAGTCTCTATACTCAGCAGAGATGACAATTCTGTTTCTACTTACTCAATGTGAAGAGAGTTGATACGTTTTGATATAGGCAAGCACTCATCAGCATCTTCCAAGTCATTATGAGATCTCTTCCGGCTGGCCCTAAAACAAACATTCAGAAATTTATGCAAAACTGCATTTCAAAATATAATGAATATAGATATACCTTCTTAACAGCATTCTATACATTCATGCATCAGCCTTTGAAAGTTGACTTGATAAATTCCAGAGGCCTATAACATTCTGCATTATTTGTTACATCTTTTACAAGTGTAACAAATCACATTAATTATATTTTTTCTTGGTAAAACTTCCTGAATTATTCAAAATTGTCACCTGAGATGGGCTGCACAGATTTCGATGTTACTATCCAAACATTTAAAGTGGTCCATTGCACTTCCATTTTACACCAATATTGTACTGAATGGGAATCTTGACACAGACAATATTCTTGGACATCTTTTAGGAAGCTTGAGTAATCCATTCATGTTTGTATTACTATGTCATTTGTCAGTGTTCTATCCATACCTCTCTGTAAGATACACTGATGACACTAATATATGAGATGTCCCTGCTCAACCTTTGGCTAAGAGCTGCTAAAACATAACATTCGTTCATGGTATGTTTCTAGATCTAAAACTGTTCTAACCTAGATATCTGATTCTCATGAAAAACTTCTCTGAACTCATAATAAAGAACTCTTCCATTAAAGTACAATAGAAATATGCTGGGAGACCCTCCTCCTAGCTATCTCCATACATAAGTATAGGAGGCAGATCTAAAAGTTTTTTTGATTAGACGCAGCAATATCCAAGCACTCCCACCTAGACTAGTGCTTGGTTTTGGGCATGGGGCAGGGTAAAGAAACAGAAAGCATAAATGAGACAGTTTGGCCTTCTCTCATGACAGCACTAATTCGATGACTCATCTAAGACTAAATGAACTCTATCATTATCACAGCAGTGCTGTCTCAAGAGAGAGTTAAGACTACCTCCAAAATAATATAGCACTGGGTGGTCGAATACTGCGACCCTCACAATACGATTCGTGGGAGAATATTTTTGAAAATATGAAATCAATAGCAAAATGCTCCACTCAATTTAAAGAAAGTCTTAATCCAATCAAAAAAAAATTGCATTTGTTTCGAGTTCCACTCCATACAGCTTAGGTTCTTAGAAATGAAGGTTTGTCACTGGAAAGTTTGTGTTCTCTCCCACCATGTTCTTTTGAGGTCAATGCTATTGAGTTTTCTATTGCATGTAGATCTAGACCTAGACCTATCATGTAGCCTCATGACTATAAGCTCAGAGCTCAGCATTTCTAAAGAAAATCTTCAATATCAATCAAGTTAAGTGAAATGGTGATACATCTGTCCTTCAAAACTCAAAAGAGATGCCGGACCAAAATTAGTGATGAAAAGACAGAAAAAAAAAATGGCAACAGTTACCACTCTCCAAACTGGCATATTTCACCTGCCCCAAGAAATTGGTGGTCCAGAAGCTAGATTTAGCAGAAATAATAAAAATATTTCATGAGCTCCAGGTTTTGAGAAGGTGTTACAGATTTTCTGTAAACTTCAATAATCCAAACTTTCGATCTCAGCCACAACATATCAAAATCAAATGAAAAGCATAACTTGGCCTCAAGAAGGTTACTATTTAAAACAATGGCGCCTTCCTGAAAATGCCGCAGGGGACTGACTCATATACAAAAACTGAAATGGTCCATTGTAGTGGCCTTAAGTTGGGAAAGCCGCCATGGCAGTTGATCAGAGGGATTCCTGAGGAGATCAGTTGTCAGCAAATTTTGCATAATTTTGACCCGGGGCTTAACCCTGTTTTCTTTGGGGTCAAAGTTGTGCAATATTTGGTCATAAGTAAAAGTGAGCAAATTCTGTACCATCATCTTTTTCTGTTTAAAACTTACTTTTATTCGCACGATATCAATAATAATATCAATGAAAACAACATGTGGGAACAAAGTACGTATCGACGAAGACTAGACGAATGCTAATTTTTTCATGAAACATTGGAACTAACAAGACTTGGCATTTTTGTTTACCCTCTTGATTCACAGAACAAAATGGAATTATATATATTATATATGCCCATAAACAGGGTCCCTGATCCTATGTCCATCAAGACCAGTGGCGGTGCATTATTGGGGGCTAGTGGGGCTAAACATTCTTGTTTCTGACACTCGATTCTCAGAATAATATTTTAAAAATAATTACCAAAAAATAAAAACCAAGAAACAAAAAACAAAAAAAAACCGATATAACCAACAACAAGACGGCTCAAGCAAGCAGTCTTTGATCCAGGGTGAGGGCTATAGAACTGTCAGTCCCCAAATCCTCACTAAGGCTTTAGGCTGACCTTTCACCTAAGAGGAGAGCAACTACTTTCAGCCTGCAAATATCTCCTTGACAGGGGCTGACCTTTTTCCTGCTCTCGCTACATTAGGCTTGCAAGGTGGGCGATACCAATGTCTACCGTGTGACTTAGTATAGTTCAATAAATAATTTCAAAGGGCCCGGCTTATTTTGAAATCTATCAGCAGTTAGGGTCATGTACACTTATACCTCTTCTTGGGAGAGAAGCCTACCGGCTCTTGTAAAAGTGAGAAGTTGAGAAATGACATCAGATATGAGTGTTTTTTTATGTTTCGTCCAGTGCATCCTTGTATCCAAATATCATAGCACGGTATTCTGCATCAATGACACTAAGAACACGCATGCTATCCCATGAGGAAAAACAATTTTGTTCAGTAACGTTGCCAAGTTGGATATTGTTTCCCTTAAAGATAAAACAATAATAGGCTGGTGAATTTAATCCCTAGAGTACTACTACTAGTACTAGGAACAAGCCTACATTTTAGCTATCAGCTAGTTATAATATAAATTGTGTTGTTTCAGTTGTTTTGTCTATGCACTCTAGTTGCGGTTTAGGTTCCTTTAATTACTACTGCCTCTCATAATATTTAAAACATAAGCTCGGTATATTAAAAATACAAAACAAATTTGACCCCTGACTGCACATCATCTAGCAACCTTGTTTACATTGTACGTGCCTGTAATGATAACTTTTCTTCGTTTTCTAGAGCAAAATGAATACTGTCGAGTTTTTGTTAAGGAACCCACTTTGTAAGCTGCTTTTTTGTAGCGAAATTGCGAGGAAGATAAGGTCTTTAACTTTAAGGAAGATAAAGTCTTTAGCCCCACCAAAAATTCCAACCATGCACCGCCACTGATCAAGACGGCATCTACCTAACCTTTAATGCCTTATCATTTAAACCCATAAAAGCCGCGGCTATGTCGAAGGACAGCACCGCAACAATAATGATACAGTTCATTTAGTCATAGATAGACAAGTCATGGACCAGATCAATATTTCGACTAAATCGGTGCTGTTGTTAGAGAAAGCCCATTTAGTCATAGAAAGGTTCTGGACTAAAACTAGTCTTCTAGATCCAGATCTAGAGACTAGATCGATATTTCGACTAATAAATCGGTGCGGTTGTTAGAGAAAGCCAAAGTTACAGACAAAAAATGAACTGAGACTCACAGTGAAAGGCTCTTAGATTTGCATGGCTAAACTTTCACTTTGGCAAAAGAAGGAAGACAAAAGCTAAAGGACAAGGACTTTGGCTAGTCGCCTTTCCCTGGCCCTGGCTCAGACTACTCAGAGTGAGATTGACTGATTGAGCCTCTGAGCTGAGACTGAGTTGAGGACACATTTGATTGCATTTAGCCATTATCATGATTGAAATGAATGACGAAAACATGCCGAAAAGAAAGTAATTTTCGCAGTGGACCCACCTTGCTGCCTTCATATTCATCAATATAACTGATGACACAACTTGATCTGCGAAGCTGAATGTAGACAAAATCCTCACATTCCTCAAAACAAACGTCGAATCAGCTGCATCCGTCGTGTTGGGATGCAAATTCAATGCAGCAGCATGATGATGTTGTTTTTTTAATTCTTGTTCTTTTTGTAGTGATCTCCCCTGATATACTGAGAGTAACATAAAACTGGAGACATTATAATTCAACCTAAGTCCTGCTGCAACGCGAGATGGATGTGAAAAGAGACGCTCAGAAAATAGCATTAAAAAGCTAGTTAGCGAAGACAAAGCAACAAAGGGAACAAGAAAATGAGATATTGACATCTATGCATTGTTTGCTACTTCCATGCTGACCAAAAACAAAAGGCTGATAGATTGCCAAGGGGAGTGCATACCCTTCCATTGAGGTGCATTGCTGTGGTGCGAATCGTCTTTTTCTAATTCAGTACATTCAGCATGCAAACTTGCGATCCAAAATGCTATATAGTGCGGGTTTTTTCTTTTTTTACGTGATGATTTTAGGAAAACTGTTTTAGGAATATAGTAATTACTTCACATTCATATTTCAGACATGTATATAAGTTACACTGAGTAATAAACATTTTCATTTAGGAATTTTATTCTTCTATGTTTAGTTCTTTATATCTTTTTGAGAGACAATCCTTTCCCTTCGTTCCATGTAACCTACCATTGAGACACATATCTCGAAAACTTCTCCATGAGTAGGTGCATTAATTTAATTTGTCTTTTGAGATACTGTGTGAAATTTGATGTGAAGTATCAAGTGTATCACGAGATGATGATTTATAGTGCGATTCAGAATTCGTAAGACAACGTTTTTGCAAATATCTTGTATTTGAAGGGCTGGACTTACAGGTGTCAAATTTTGTATGCCTCCTGAGAAAAATACTGCACAAGAAATGAAAAAAAACGTATTCTTAAAACTATATAAAATGCGCCCTTTCCATTGGAAATCGATCAAGCTGTTAGTTTACAGTAGAACCATAATCATCACTACGCAACAATCTATGACGTGTTTTCTATTTACAAACAAAATACATACTATTGTTGCGCATACCTTTATGTCCAAATCTGAATTTCTCGTGCCTTTTTAGGCCTTTACATATTGAGCAGTGTATATCTATCGTTGAACAGTAGCGTTTTCATTTATTATAGTTGACAAGGTTGGGGCTGTGTGATTATGTCATGAAATTGCTGACATTAAATATTGTAACATGCAACAAGAGAGAGGCAAATAAGGCAACGCGCTTTGCATCCATTTCCAATCCCGTAGAACAGGGTGCCTGGTAACACAATTTGAAGACATATAAAAAAAAAAGAGGACAGCAGGCCGAGCTGCAGCACGACCACAGGCAGAAGTAGTTAGCTCATTGCCTTTGATTTGATGTCATTCAGCCATTGTTATTCAATTGGATGCTTCATCTGCATCCTCATCATCAATCGTCGTCATCATCTTCTTCTGAACTGGATGAATAATGGAAATACAATTGTTTCCTTTTTCCTTTCTCATTCTTGTCGTTTATTGGAATAGACATGGTTGTTGCTATCGTCATCAGTTCGTCTTGCTCGTTCTCACTACCTAATTTCAATAAAAAGTCAATATTCATTAAACTAGACTGACACTCAAAAAGTGCATATTTCCGCCACAGTATAAAATTTGGGAAGAGAATGCGAGAACCTTGCAACCGACCCCCCTCAAATAGTTGCAACTTTACACATCTCATACAAATGTGAGTGAACTCTATTTTATTTCTGCTAGATCCAACCTTTCCATCAAGTTACAATTACATTGATTAGTAACTTTAACTTTTCAAGTTAACTTGCTGACACTCCAAACGACCTATCAGCCGAACGACACACATCAGAACTATTCCTCATTAATAAACATAATTACAGATCGACTAATTAATATTATAAATTAAGCTGATTGCATTTACCCAAAAGACGTCTGCCTTTTTATGGGCTTGTATCATTTTGTAAACTTTCCCTCAGCAGCACCATTTTGCACACTCTACCTAAACAAGTAAGTGAAATCACTGTCTAGTCTATCGAGGCACTGTAACATTCTACACATTATGGCTAAACCCCCTGTTTTCGACGTTTAGGCTTATATACTTTATTGAATGACAAAAGTTTATTTTCTTGCAATTTTTTATAAAAAGTATGACATGGTGAAGACAAATTGAGATAGGGGGCCATACAAAATTTGGCGCAGCCGATTAAGAATTTTTTGCAGAAACGTTGTCTAATGAGTTGTGAATCGCACTATAGTAAGATCAGGAAAATTAGCATCTTACATAGTACTTTGATACGTAATTTTGAAACCAAAATGTTCTTAATGAGAAAAGGGCAATGCACACCACAGTATTGCATTAAAATCTACAATGAAAGGGTCGTCGTTCCTTTTAACATTCCGTTCATTAAACTACATCCTACCTCATGTAAGAAATTCAAATAAAAATGCACATGATGGATTTAAAATGGATAACCTATTGGTTTATGGTTATCTACAATGAACTTCAAATACCAAATCATGTATACAGGTCAAACTTACATAATTAATTTCTTTTAGAACCAAAATTTCTAAATAGATAAAATTGATAAATATATTGATTATGGGCTTTTTAAAGTACCTAAAGCATTTTAGGTCGGTAAGCTTATTGCTCATAGAAGATTTGTTCCGCAACTTTTTGTTTTTTTTAAAGTACCTTTAATTCAAAATGGCGACCGACTCGTCTGATGGAAATGCTGGCACCCGACAAGGGTTTGTTTGATGTCTTTTTTGTGTTTCAGTGTAAAGTCCATGAAGCATTCAGCTATCAACAATTCTACTGTGATCAATTTACTCTAAGGAAATTAGCGACTGAGTGCCATTTGATCTAACAGGCATGATACAGCGAGCTCGCAGTCATCGACATCACACTCAGAAATTAGAAAGACATGCGATTCTTTGTTAGCGGCTAGTCTATCTCCTGGGACAGGACCACCCTTGCGTTAATGCAGTTCATTTAGTCATTGGTTTAGCTACAAGATTGGTCCTGTTTCTGTGATTATTCCGTTAGCTTTACCTTTTATCTACACTGTCTTTCAAAGGCTGTTACTCAAACTCAAAAGAGCAAATGAACGGTATTCATTCAGAATCAGAATGTTCAGTGCAGGGGCATCAGTCATGGCATTCATGGCTGAATGTAGCATTGGCGCAACTCTTACGATTTGTGGGATAATCAGGGATACCACTCTTCCGAGAATTCTCGGAAATCCGAGAATATCGGCGGCTCCGAGAACGCCATCCGAGGTCCTTCCGAGAACCCATGACGATTTTTGGAAGAAGTAAATTCCCAAGATCCAAATTTTTATAGGAAGTTTCGGTACGGCCGCCATGCGGATAGATCAGCATTCATAATAGACATCTATAATAGGCATTTCAGTACGGCCGACGTATGGACTATGGTAAGGCATAGGGCCTATTAAAATCAATGAAAGATCACCTCCGGCCTCAATTAAGGAGTTCCGTAAATTCCGAACTGTTGTGGAAGTGGTCATTTTGGTTTTGAAAACTCATTTGCAGCATGGAAACCACATGACGCACACAAATTCGGCGTTACGCTTTCCAATGCACGCTTTCTTTTGCCGACATTGCCTTGTAGGCCTAGTCTAGCTTCGGCAGCACTAGACTAGTACAGGCTAATATAATAACCTGTCGCTCTTGCTTGTCTTCCTGGGGCGGTGTGTGGGTTAGGTGGTCTACTTCATAGAACACGTAAATCTACGTTGATTGCGGAGGTGGTCTGAATTCTTATATTTTATATTTATTGAAAAGCAAGAGATCTAAGCAGCAAATTCTTTTAAGGACATCCTAGGCCCTAGTAGTATCAAGGGGATTTCCAAATAAAGCTTTCACTTAAGAAGTTACAACCCAAGCCATTCGAGAAACAAGATTATGAAGCAGCCTGTCTTAGCTTTTGTGTTTACAGTCAGTTTCTGATATTGACGAGGAACATGTTAAATGACTAATTAGAAGAATCAAACTATGTGATGAGTTTTATTCAAACAGCCTTATCAGCTGCGTGATCCATGCTTCAGATTTCTCTACTGTATAATAATGTTGTAAATTTATGTGTCTTCATTTTTTAAAGAGATAACGTTATTTCTTTATAGTCTAAGATAGGTTTAATTAGGGATCAAACATGATTTGGCTCTTTGAAAGTAGAAGTTTCAGATTAGAGACACCAAGTCTACATGATTTTAGTCGAAGCCGCAAACATTTCAGAGAATTTTACGAAAAGTGAGTGGCATCCCGGGATTATATTTTCAAAAATATGAAATCCTTTGCAAAATGCTCAGTTCAGCTTAAAATAGCATCCAAATCGAATCAGAAAAATTATTATTATATTTCACATTTGTTTCAAATTCCATGCCAAATAGCCGAAGCTCTTGGAATTTAAAAGTTTCTCACTTGAATGTTTGTGTTCTCTGCTGCCAGGTTCTTGGGATTGTGACGTCTGTTTAAGGCCTATGCTATTTACTTTTTTGTTACGTGTAGATCTAGATCTATGATGTAGCCTGCTGACAATTTGTTAAAAGCTCAGCATTTTTTAAGAAAATTCTTCCATAAAGACGAATCAATTTAGACGAAATAGAAATACAACTGTCCTTCAGAACACAATTGAGATGCTGGACCAAAGTTTAAGGACTGAAAAACAGAAAAACTTGCAACAATTACCACTCTCTATGTTGGCACCTTATGTTTGCCACTAGAAATTTGTGATCCAAATGTTAGAGTTAGCACAAATAATAATTATTTCATGGGCTGATAGGTGTGACAAGGTGTTACAATTCTTTTAAACAATAATTTAGACTTTTGATCTCTGCCACAAAGTATAAAAATCAAATGTGAATTACACATTGAGTTAAAGAAGGTTACCATTGAATTTTGAAAACAGTGGCGCCTTCCTGAAAATGCCGCAAGCGACACATCATACGAAAACCGTCAAAGCGCATTGTAGCGGTCTTAAACTTGGGAAAACTGTCGTGGCAGTTGATCAGGGAGGAGCCAGGGAGATCAGCTGACAGCAGATTTTGCATAGTTTTGACCCATAACCCTGTTTTCTGTGGGGTCAAAGTTGAGCAATATTTGGTCATAAGTAAAAGAGAGCAAATTCTGTACTTCCATCCTTTTTTGTTCAGAATTTCCTTTCATTCACACAATAGCAACAAAAACAACATGCAGGAACAAAGTTCGTATTGGCGGAGACCGAATGTCTGCTACTTTTTTCGGGAAACACCGGAACTAACGAGACTGGGCCGTTTTGTTTATCCTCTCGATTCATAGAACACTATCAATATTAGAACCCTTCACTATAAATATTATTGAGTCAGTGTGCCAAATCTATTTGCAGTTGAGGAGGGAAAACATTTGATGATTTGTGGTGTGGCACTCAAGTATTGAGGTTATTCTTCTTAGTTTAGTGTTAGATATGGAGAGACAGACCGAATGTTCTGTAATAATTATCACCTTTCACATTGAAATTATCACAGTAGGTAGTTCAGTTCAGCCATGTCCCACTGGCCGAAATTGGTGCCGCGCTGCTGTTATGATTTTTTTATCGAAAAATTTAGATTTTTGGCAGAAGGTATGTTATACTTCGTTTTTCGACTCTATAGTTTGAGTTTTATATGGACATCCGGGTGTGTACGAAACCTAGAAAGGGTGGCGCACAAGATGGTTGCACTTTCGGTTTCTCCGACTCAATAGTTTGGAAGTGATTTTAAGCTGAAAATAGGTAAAGTTTGAATTGTTATAAGATATTTTTTTTTTGTTGGTTGCTTAAGAAAAAAAATTGGGCACTGATTTATAGCCTCTTATCTATTAAATATCAAAAAATGGGATGAATCCGTCCTCTTCCAACAACCTTTTTTTCATTCCCAAAATAGCATGGTACATGCAATGACCTTCACCTTGCTGGAATCAAAATGGTGGTTCTTCATTGCATATTATCAATGCCACTAAAGTGCTGCCAACCAGTTGTTTAACAGGCTCTATTTTAACTTTTTTAAAATAAATTTTTGTTTAGTGTTACTAGTGTTAGATATTTATTATGATTTTAAATCGTGTAATTTATTAGTTGACAGCCTCAGTCTGGTCGTAAATTGAGCATGTCGATACCTCGACCATGATTACATATTGGCACGGCCCAGTAGTGAGTTAAGTTCAAGGCGATCAACAGATACAAGTTTTGTGCAGTGAGAGACAGATTACTTTTGATGAAATGTTATATTTTAAGAACCAAGGCCATGGACATTTTTAAGAATGTTTTTTTTTTAGACTTCTCATCCCTTCCATCCTTTGTGGTATGTGACTTTCTTTGTTTTGTACCCCTTACCCTCACCACCACCACCACCACCCATAAAATTGAAGTATATGCATAATGTTAAGAAAGAGGAACAAAATGATATGTCGTGCTTGACTGAATGTCAATTAGCAAAGAAGTTGTACATGTTTCTCTGCTTCTTTTTTGACATGTAGAAGTTATTACATAATAGCTTGGTATTATATAATCATATATATCAGGGTTTTGTCGCACCTTATGACTGTTGGATTATCATTAATGGGTCATCACGGCCTTACATATCTTACTTATATGAGCATAAACTTGTTCAGTACCTGAAATTCATTGCATTATTTTGTTTGTAAAATCAGCAGGCTTATTTATATGATTACAAAAGTTAGCCTCTTTTTAAACATAAAATAATGCCTTCCATAACAAAAAAAATAAATGCTGTATCTTCGTAACACGTAAGAGAAAGAAATATATTATATACTGTTGTAATCGCCTCATCCAGCCCTTTCATGTTAACTTATTTTCATTGCAATTGAAGGAATTGGAATTTTTTACCAGACTAGCTAATCACAGATGCATTGGATCTCCTGCAGCGAAGGATTTGTTGAAAAAATTACCATATTTTACATAGGGAAATGTGGCAAAACTTTAGCACAACATGAAAAGATCATTCAATAGGCAGTGAATCAAAACAGAGGAGAACTAAGCACTGTAACAGTTATATTTATTTACTCACTCATTTCACTATCAAGTAGTGATGTCTTGTGCTGTTCATTCTATATCTTTTTTGAGTAGATTTAGTTGCAGTTCTCCCAACCGGCGTTCCCTAGATTAAATAATTGATGTGGCAACATCTGAAAAATGATTCTAGCCTTCTATGTAACATGTCATTTATTCTTGTCTCATGCTCCCAGTGAGGTCAGCCAATTGATCAATGAGAATTTATTATTAATCATAGTGGCCAAACCTATCATTCTTGAAATACTTGAAAATGGAAAATTATTTTTGATACAAATGCAAATCCACCATTACCTAAAGAAAGAGTTAATTAAGATTTCAGAATGTGATTTAGATCTGGCATCCTGGTAACAAAAAAAAAGATTGAACTGGTCATACATGCCCAATTGACATCAATAACCATGCCAACTCTCTTTTCCTCTTGATGATTTTTAATAGCTTTTTACCATTTTATGTGATCGTAACCAGTTTCACCACGGAACAGCGCTACATGGATGTGCTGGAGCAGACCGCAAGTTTTAATACCCGACTAGCCATTGAAAGGAAGATGCGACTACCATTTTTAGATTCACAGACAGGTGTAGCTCAGCGACACACAAGTCTGTTCCATCCCTACAGACACAGACAGCCAGGTAATTCTAAATTTTAAAATGTCTCTAATTTCTTTTCTCTGTGCACTTCTCAACATGTCATGATATGGTCGAAATATTTTTCGATTGGTAGAAGTTCTTCAGTGCGCTTACAGATTATGAAAATGTCAGTGTCATTTATCTATAGATACTGATGAGCCAGCCATTTTTAGTCTAGATTAACTTTTAAAGGGACCAAGAAAATTTGGAATCAGAGACAAATCAGACTGATTTCAGTGAATCAGTAAATTATAAACATGTTTACAGTCTTCAGTGAACTTATTTTTAATACATCAATAGGAACTATGGAAGGCCAGTTGTACAGTTACCCACAGAAAAGATGGAAGAAAAAGAAAAGATCATTTATCCTCTCTGAACGCAGAATCGGAGCACATGGGGAAATTGAAACTGGAGAGGCTGGTAAGTGGGATGTTTAGATTTTGTTGTTGTTTAATCTATAAGTTATCATTGTTCATCTGTGTCAAGGTAAACAGGACATCATGAATTTTAACAGTAAAAGTGGGAAACTTTTTTTTGACGACTCTATGCAGCAAATCCTGCAGAATGTTTTGAGGTGATACTGAATATTTATTCAATTCAATACAGCCAGTTGAATGTGGATTAGGACAAATAATATCATTTCTGCTTTATGTGTTCTTACTCACATCTCAGATATGCATCAGATCAGTGCAATAGAGAATCCAGCCCACCGCATAGATGAGCATGACTTTGACCATCTGGATGCTGCTGATGGTTGGTATGATGATGTGGATGATTTTGGAGAGCCCCCAGATGATGGGGCCATGGTGGATGATCAGTCAGACATCAGCGATTATGAAGATTCACTCAAAGGGAGGAAGAGGAAAAAGGTAAGTTAGATTTTAAATAGTGTCATATTTGTATTGATTAACTTGGAGTTTCACTGCTATCATAAAGGTTTACTGTTTTGACATGAATACCTCTTGGATTTGAATAGATCCTTTGTTTTTAATACAAAAGACCCTTCTAAGTACAGCTTATCAAACTCCAGAAGTGGCCGCAATTGCCTTCAATCTGAATTTTTTTCTATTTAATTAAGATGCTGCTTAGCAAATACAACGTATGTATACTGATGAAGTATCCTTATTGTTTACAGGGTATTTGTACTATTGTTGTTAAGATTTTATAACTTTATTGTTATTCAGATTTTATCAATCTTCATTAGTGCAGAATTATGATCCTCATTTACTTTACTTTTGTCTCTTGCATGTCTTTTGATAGTTAAAGAAGTGAACTCACATCACAAAAGGTATTCTTCAGTATTATGTGACAGTGTGGAAAATTGGTTTAGCACATCCTGTGGAGGGGTGATTGTTTATAGTGTGACATTGTGCGGGCTTAACAGTGGAAGAAAACAATATTCAGGCATGTGGATTTGATGTGTAGTTGTCAGAATATGTTTTGAGCTTAACTAATGGGAAATGGTTTAGAATTCACCACTTCATTACCAAGAATGTTAAATCACATGCATTCCAACATAGATTAAATATGTTGACTGAATTCATGTACAGACCACTGGCAAAGGGAGGAAGAAGAAAAATGATGACCATAGCAAGGAACTGTTGAGCCCTGAAGACAAAGAAAAGCCGTATGCTTGTGAAGGTATATATTTTTTTTCCAGCCTGGTCTTTCTCCTGAGTTACTTCCAATGTCATGCTATGCACATAGTTACCTCTTGATAATAGCTGACAGGGCAACGCAACAGTCATCAGTAATCACAGTGTCACTTGTTGTTCAATCTAAAACTGTTCTTTCATGTCAGCCAAGTCCTCAAGTTTGTGGAAATGCCTCAGCTTTAATGTTTGCTGTGAAAATATGCTATGATGCTGCTGCTGCTTTTTTGTAAATAGTGCTGATCAGTGAACCAATGGTTGGTATTTGATATGGTCCATGAGGTACGCTGCATGCATGACTAAGCATTCATAAATATATACTATTCAACATCAAAACGGGTGCCTTTACATTTGACACTGCTGTGTTAAGGAAATACTAATAAATTAAGGTTACCTTTTGTACTTGATACACATTCATTGCCAGGCAAAAGAGACAACATGCAGAGAGCAAATTTAGGATGAAGCAGTTTGATGCAGAAGACTTTGAGCAGGAATTAAAGACTGGTGCTATGAATCCATTGTTGTTGTTTTTTTAAATTAAATTTTTATAGCAAGAGATCCTATTATATTTAATAGTATTCCTTTGAAATATGCATGAAAAACTTTTTACAGCATGCACGAGAAGACCTTCCACTTGTTGCTGGGGCCATTATCAAGATAATGCTATCTTTCACAATGTAAGGAAATTTTCACCAAATAAGATTTAGAAATCATAAATGAACATGAAAAAAATTCATTGCCTTAGAAGATAGATGTGCGTGTTGAAAGTAATTTTCCATTTTTAAATTCTTTTAAATTATCTTTAGCACCAAGTTTTCTGAGAAAAGAGCATCATGATGTGCTTTATGATACAAGACAGAGGGCTCAGAAGACTGCAGTTTGTCTCTTGTCAAAAAAGTTATTCACTTATCTGAGCAGTAAAGGCTTGTAGGCAAAATAATTATAGACCCCAGACCATTAGATAATATATTGTGTAGCTTTCAGTCAAGAAATTGTGGTGTTCTAGATTCAGTATATACGTTTGATTATGCACGTCAAGTAAAGTCTTCTGCATTTTTAGAGCCTCAGTCTTATTTGTTTGACACATCTGTCATTTACAGTGGAATTCAAAAATTCAAACAGATATGTTAACACTTATTTGATTAACTCTGATGAGACAGCTGGTTGTGCACGTAGTCTCTGTCTGACTTAAGTTTATAGCTGCCATGAGTGCAGTGGGTAGAAGAATTAGAGCTTTGTGGTTGGCTGGGTCAGGCAGGGGAGTTACATCATGTTATGCAGATACTTTCAAGATTTTCTTCAAATAATAATATATGAAACTGTTTACTGTTGCCTTTGGAACAACTCAACTAAGCTGTAACTTAGTGACAAATTACTGACAAATGGAGGGTCCTCTATGCATATTTCAGTGATGATTGGGAGAAGCTGGGCCACAGATTAATGTCTAGATAATGGTGCCTGCACCATGAATACACCATGGTTGAACATGTCATATTTTCACAAGTGATTTATATGGGCATCTGAGCATGAATTGTTTCATGATTTAAACTGTCAGTCTTTTGCTTCATTCTGTCCACCAGCTACATTTGTCTGCACTCTAGTCATTGAATCAGATGATAATTGATTATGTATTTCTAACTCCGCAGTTGGAAGAAGGAAAGGTATGGTAGAGTGGTCAGGGCTTTTCTATTTTTCACAGGTTTTGATTTTGTCTAGTCTTGAGAGTACCTTTTTTTCTTTTCATATGATGCAGCTTTACCCTCCCCTTTTTTGTGGATTGCAAGAACTGAAATTTGCCACATTGTCTTGTACTCCCCAAGTCAGTCTTGTTTGTCTTTCCTTCCTCTTGTTTGACTTTTTATTTTTGGGTTTGTGGCTATCACTTGCAGCGCTATACACTCACCCATTTACTGAATGATGTGATGCTATATTGTTTGCAGCTTGTGGGGCCCGCTACAAAACACGGCCAGGGCTGGCATACCACTACTCTCACTTCCACAACGGCATGATGGAGGAAGAGAGTAGAACTCCATCTCCCAAACCACCAAGCCGTGCAAACTCAGGTCCAGTGACGATAACACTCTTCATGGTGTTGTCACACCCTGCCTTGCACACTCACCCTTCTAGCTTGTTTAGCCTAGCCTTGCTTAGCCAAGCCTAGCTTAGCATAGCCTCTCCCCTGCATGTTTTTGGGCTTTCCAATATTTTGCAGCCAGAGGATGTTACTGGCCTCTTGCCATTACTGCATAAAGTGCAGTTTGCAACAGTGCTTTTGCTTTGCATGCATTATGTAAGCATCCTAGTTTTAAGTTTGCAGTCCCATATAATTTATTTATTTGGCTTATTATTTTGGAAAGTTTCTCCCTCTCGACTAACTACATTCTGGCTTTTGTTGCTGTTACCTATATAGTTGTTAGGTTTTGCTCTGCCTTTGGCTATATCTAGGCAGTCCGGCAAAAAGCTACTGTCCATGCCATGGGCAATGAGAAGATGTCCAGCAAGAGCTCTTCCTCTACTACAAGAATTAAACACAGACAATTCTAAGGCTATGTGCATATTCTGATTAAATAAAATCTGCCATACCTTTATTGGATACCGCCTTATACAAACCAACATCAGAAAGACACACTGTGCATGTTTTGATCCAGCCTGAATGTACTCTCAGAGTTCATCTTGAAGCATAAGAATTGACTTATAGGCAGTGGGTCGCATCCGAGCACATCAACCAGGATTTGCTTTAGTAGATCAGAATTAACTGACATTGACCTGCTCTGGCAAACAAAAATTTTCAGACTACTGATTAATTAGACAACCCATATACATGTGCCTTATTTGGTTTCCTGGGCTAGACCAACACAATTTTTGGCTAAGTGAGCTTCACCTGACTCATTATGGAGTTAAGGTGAAAGATTTTATTCTAACTAGAGGTGTCCCCTTTTGAGAAGTAAGAGTCGAGAATTTTTTATTGAAACACTGAAAGTGAAATTTATTTTTCGTAGTGTGCATGTTTTCTTTGTTGGCTGAAAGCAGCATATAAATTGCTTCTCCTTATTTTAAGATCAAGGTTCAGTATTCTTATAACCTCGTAAGAAGACAGCCTTTTATCACCTTTGCTTTTCTTCCTTCCCTTCCCACCTTTGCATTTGCCTGCATTTGTCTTGCTCTGAAATTATGCCCTCAGTGAAAATTAAATTCCTTATTCTGGAAAATATTTTTTCCCCAATCAGTTTCTTTTTCAGGGTATTTTGAAAACAAAAGTTCTTGCACACCACAAGTATTTGTCAGCTGTTACATTGTTTTGTAGCACTGAAGTGTATTGTGCCTTCATTTTAATAAAGTGAGATTGTTGTTATTCATCTTAAATATGATTATTAACAGTTACTCACAAACACAGAGGTTTGGGTTGCATGTTGTGATGTGTTATTAAAATGCTTTCCTCTCAAAATCTCCTCATCTGAACTTGTGAATCATAATAGTTAGACTTGATTCTGATTCAGCCCTGCATCTATGTCCTAACAGGTTGGTAGCCTAAACTGAATCAAAAGTTCCTCCTCTTCTTCCCCCCCCCCCCCNCCCCCCCCCCCCTCCTCCTTTTCCCCTATCTCAAGAAAGTCAGTTATCTATGTCAGTTTGTTGCAAACAGGCATGCTCAAATTCATTTATAAGATAAAAGAATAATTGAACATATAATAGTAATCAATGGTGGTCTGATACAAAATATGCAAAGATTTTGATCATGGCTAAATTGGCACCTATAATACATATAAGATTATTTTGCGAGAGAAGATTAAAATTAAATCTGTTTATTAAAATTAAAAAATCAGGACATTCACTGATTCAGCTAAGCCAGGAAAAGCATGTCAGGGCCCATTCTCCATTATTCTTGTTTGTACTTTCAGTTGTCCCAGGTGAAATAGGTTTTCTATTTCAAAATACTCATGAAATTTTGTGTCTTGAAATATTGTTTACACTGAGGCCTGGACTATGAATGTTTGTATAGAGAATACAATGGTATTTAGCAAGTGTGAATGACTGTACCAATATTCATCACAGGAAATGTTAGACCAGTTTTGAGAAAGGCAAAAAGCAAATTGAAAGCATAGCACAATATGTTCAATAGCTCCATCCTCTCATTAAGTGCTATTATGTGAATGTTATTAGACACCGCCGCCTGATATTCAAAGTATATTACTGTTGTGGGTCCAAGATGATGCTGACTTGCTTATAAACATTGTACTGGATAAAAACTTGTGTCTTGACAGCATGACCTTACTTGCTGGACACAGTTCTGAAAGCAACAGATTAAATAGACCAGAGGAGCTTACTCATCATGCCTGCTTTAAATTAGTGATTCATGATTTTAATAGCATTACTTTTCATATGTATTGTAAGAACTTTCTGTGTATTTCACAAATATTAATTGTTATCTGTGTCAGATCTTAACTTCAACAAATGTTTTCCTGTCTCCTCCATTCAAGATATATGGCAATAGCACTGTTTGTACTCTCTGTGAATGTAATCACATGTATCTTATTTATATGGAAAATAGGACTTGGTCTTCGGATGAAAGTGATTTGTGGAAATAAGCTCTTTGCATAGGAGAAATCATCAGTAATCCAGTGACCAAAAAAAAAACCAGCTCCCAAAACAGACATAAAGGGGCTTCAGTATGTGTTCATCACTCTCCTACAATGATAGCATTATAGTTTTGACACTTTTAGCGCAACAATATGCAAAACGCAGAGGTCACAAGTATTAACTACATATGATGATGTTTGACATTAACTTGTATGTTTTTAAATCATGGAACTAAAGGATTAAGAAATTTCTACTTAAGTTTGTTTACAAGACATTGAAAATAACTGTGTGTAATTTTGTCTCAGTCATGAGGACAAATAAATTTGTCCTTTAAAATGTGAGGATGACCAAATCCTGCATGGACTTTTTCCTGGTACTTGTCATTCAGAAGTCTGCCCTCAGTCCACACAAGAATGTGAAAGACACAATCATGTGCAGGATGAATTAAAATTTCTATGGAAGGATAATTGCTCAAACCTCATCATTCTAAAAATGTTTATTTATTCATTGTAGAGTTTGTAGATTTCTTCATCTTCCATTATTTTAATAATATTCAAAACACTTATTTCATGCTGCAGTTTGGGAAAACTCAGTTTACTGGTTGTTCAGTATTTCTAAATGAAGATGAAACATTTAAATTCATTTAGGTGCTCAGAATTTTTTTCTTAGTGGAACTAAATGCTCAGAGGTTTGTAATAGAATTTTGATTTGGGTGTGCTGGTTAGTGCAAATTCAAATCATCAGTGATACAGTATGAGTTCATATGACAAGAAATGAAAATGTGAATGTAAGTTCACATGGTCATAGACTCAATGATCATGTTATGTCATGATGGTTGCATAAATTGGGCATATGGGGTTGCATTTACAAGGAATTAGGGAATTTCATCATTGCTGACAGTTAACCTTGAGTTAGTAAATCGTAATGAAATCTAGCTGGCCATTGGAAAAAGACAAATCACGAAAACTTATGCATTTGGCCCGGTTTACCTGTTTCTCATTTGTTTCAATAGAAACTAACATCATCTATGTGACTTTATCTCGGTAACCTGTTATGAGCGACATGTTTTACTTTCCTGTAACAACAAAGTATGAACTCTTCTTTTGGATATGGTTTTTGCTTTTATCTTTCTTTCTATCATTATCATTCCTTGCTACCCACAGAATATATACCAAAAGGCACTAAAAGAACTCGAAGCGATGCATCCTCCAGCAATGGTAAAGGTAAAACAGCCTATCACCTGTGGAATCATCAATCAATCATCCATTTTTCATTTTACTTACCTTGGATGCATCTTGTTAAATGTCATGAGACACAGGAATTGAAGCTGCAGAATGCAGCTGACCACTTGTTGCAGTAAGAATGGTAAACCAAGTGTTGCTGGTCCTGTTATGATCTAAAAACTTCTCAGGACAATGCTTGTTGCAGCATCTTAATTACCCCAACATGAGGAATGGTCAGTTGCAATATTAACTTTATCATGATTTTGTGAGCTCATTGAAACTTTGCTAAGACCATTGAAGGCTTTTCTGAGCTCCAGAAGTAACGAGCACACTAGTTAAGATGTGACATTTCCAGTGGAATTGCCAGGGAATCAAGACCTGTCTGCACATTGGCAGTGTCATGTCAAATTTGCCTTTCATTTTGCACCTTCATCTATCATGTGGCTTGTCCTCACTCACTTATTCCTATATATGATATATTCTAACAACACCTGTGTATCACTTTTAACAAGTTATAGGCATGTAGTCTGGGCTACATTCTATGTAGATGTGGTAAATGTTGTCTCTTTCATAATCAAACCTATGCATAGTAGATCTTCCCGTTTGGTTAAATATTTAGACCTATCTCAGTTATCTTTTTTCTTTACCTGTGAAATCAGTATCAGATATGGTTGCCATCAAAGTCATTGTGAGTAATAGTATGTCATATTGGTTGATTTCCAAAGTCTTAGAGGTCCTCGGGAAACCTTTTCCTTATGCATTATTTGCCATGAAGATGAAAGGGAGGGCACTTGACATCATGGTTTCTAACATACGGTTGCCTAGGTTAAGAACTTCCATCCATTGATATGCAGTCATAACTGTGTTTGTCAGCAGTCTGTTCCCCTTCATTTTCACCTGTTTGTTGGTGTTTTGTTGTCACAGCATAAGGAAACAATTTACTTGGCATCATGTGCACTTGTTGTATGCCAAAACTATATCTGAAATTGTTAATTTTCATAAATGGCAACAAGTCAGGTATTGTATATTAAAGATCAGTGCTGAGATGTTTATTAGTTTTAGCCTTGAAATGGCCTTTCTGGGCACTAAAAATGCATTTTGCATCTACCTGTCCAAATTTAACAATCCTCTTCATTAAAAATTTAAGGATGTAATATTAGTGACTCCCATATGCCTGTTTTGTCACATTTGCTCCATTGTTATTCTGTCTCTCATTCTACACATGTTAAGTTAGCTTTCTAGAATAAAGGGGTGGGAGTAAGTAGATATTTTTTGGCACCATGTTCGCTCAGAGACTTTAGATGTCTTTTCTTAATATGTCGTTTTTTTTCCTTTCTTCTTTGCATCCTTGCTGTTTTCCTCCAGCAAGTTGATGTTGCTCAGAATGGTTTTTTTATTTTATTCCCTTGATCGTACAGCAAGCAAGTCCTCAGTCTCCACAACCCCAGCAGAAGCCAAAGTGTCTGCCAACAACTATTGCGACTTCTGTTTGGGAGATGCTGCTGAAAACAAAAAGACAAAAGTTGCTGAGGAGTTGGTCTCATGTAGTGACTGTGGCCGCTCAGGTAACATTTTTTGCTGTGGGTTATGGATCTCTCAGCCTTTTTAGGTTCATTTTTATTATTATTTATGGTCTAAATGTTTAAAAATATGTTGGACTTAATTTTGCAACATGTTCCTGATGTGTTCATACATTGCCTATTTGTTTATAGATGCAGTGGCAATAGTTAATCTAGATATACCTCACCAACAAAAACAGTCTATTACCAGATCAAGGTTTGGGAAAAATATGGAAATAAGAATGGGTCCCCATGTGTATGGTTAAGAAGAATGAAACTTACTAATGGCATGTTGTTGCCAGCTGATATGCCGCCTGAAAGCAAGAAAAGTGTCACAGAGACTTGCTTTCAAGGGGCCTCTTCATGGCAGTCCCAGGATAGATAGTGTATACTTGGCAATCATGTTAAGATAAACAGGGTTAAATGCTTTGTGTTTGGAGATGTAATGTTTTTGTATGAACACAGTATTGTCTGTTGAGAGCTGTTAGGCTTGAGTGAAGGGACAGAGATGCTAGTTTTCTGGGAATTTGCAGAGTCCTAATTATATTGCAGATTAGCTTAAATTTTACATTACATATTTTACATATTATTTTAGATTACATTAGACCTCCAGTGATGCTGAAGCATGACCTGACCTGAAACTAGGTACAATCAGTTACCTGTGTCAACTTTTCAGTTGTTTGGCAAAGCTTTCTGAAAGAGAATTGAAACAGTGTCTTAGACACTAAAGTCACTCCATGTTGGCTAATTTACATTTCTCCTTTTGTCCAGGTCACCCCTCATGCTTGCAGTTTACAGACAACATGATCATATCTGTGAAGAAATATCCTTGGCAGTGTATAGAATGCAAGTCTTGTGGTCTTTGTGGAACCTCAGACAATGACGTAAGTTGCTTGTGGCTAATCACTTTGAGAGCAAGTGCGCCACCCTGTAGGAGTAAAATTGGCTCAAATTGTGTAAAAAGAGTTAAGGTCAGTTTCGTGAACAGCAACATGTCCTTTATCGATTCCTGAGGTTATTTTCATGATACCTGTCTCAAAAAGTTTATTTTGATGCAAAAGAACATGATCACCCTGTCTCAAATGCATCTGTCAGGTAATCTTTATCGTCAATTATCTTAAAATCACAGTTTTCGTCACTCTATCCCTTCGATCTGACTTTTTTCTGGTCCAATTTACATACAAATTTGCAACTCCCCAAGCCGCTGTTTTGAGATTGTGACAGGTTTTTCTCAATATCTTGTGTTTTTTATCTTTTATGAATTTTTAAAGTTGAAAATTCTCGAAATTTTCAATGACTTTTTTTTTTTTTATCCATCCAAGAAATCAAAAAAAGGCCATGACATTCTATTTTAAATAAAGTGATCTTTCGAATGGATAAAAAAAAAACAGCACCCTAAAATCTGTTGTTCTCCAGATTGAAAAGTTCAAAGTTATGCAAAAGTTATCCATATTTTCCAATATGGCGGCCAGACAATTGGCACTTCCATAGCACCCCCATTTATCTTCCTTCCTGGCCCTACGTGACCCATTTTTCACCCCAAAGTGACAAAAGTTCCCTTTATTAATGAAAATGACCTAGTTATGCCATACGTGCCCTTAAAGCTGTGGCGTAAATTGCAGGAAAGACAACTTATAACATTCCTATGAGTCAAAACCTGTTTTTAGTGTTGCAGCCACTTTTTAGTGTTGCAGCCACTAAGGACTTCTTTTGCTGGGCTGACAGCTGGAGTTGATGACAGGCAGGTGGCATGAAAGTGTATTTGCCTGGAGTTTTTGCCATTTTGTGTACCATAGTCACAATATTGCTTTCAATTCAAGTTGACCTTTATACCAGTGTTGCAAAAATGCAACCAAGCTTTACCATTAAGCTTCATCATAAGAGTGGCCTTAGGACTCACAAGGGTAATTAACCTAACAAGACATACTAATCTACTACGATCTAGATACAATGTGTTAACATACTATATCTAGATTTCATACAGTATAAACTATACTTCCAAAACAAAGCCAAGTGAAATAATTTTGTTCCAGGAATGAAGTTCAATTAAGAGTTAACAGGCACTGCCACACTTTAAATTTTTTTCTGTTTGAAAGTATCTTTAGTAAAAGCCCTATCTCTCTGTGTTATGTAGAGGTGTAGTTTGTATTACTGTTTGCATATTAAGATGAATGATACTTACATGTATAACAGCATACACAGTGGAAAATCCTTTCTCACAGCAAGCAAAAGTTATTTATTTAGATTAAATTTATAGGCGTTCTTTAAAAGTCTCTGCATTATTTGACCAAAATTTGTGCAGTGTCATGGAAACAGTTTTACCAGAACTGAAGTTAGTAAAGGCAGCTCTTGTGATTTCTGTAAACAGGTACACATGTAACTTTTCACAGTGAAAGAGTTCATCCTTGCAATAGCTGCTTTTGAAAGAGTTGAGTGGTTCTGTTTGAATATTTTCCTTTGCTACAACAAAACTTGTATTTAATTTCTGTACTTATCTTGAGAGCATTCATGGTTTATGCAAATTTGTTTTGTCAGGAGCTGAGTTTTGACTACAGATGCAGAAAAAAATGATTTTTATGGGAAAATATATAAAATGCCTTTTGTCATGATACATAAAACCTTATGATGGAGAGCTAGAGAGTAGATAAGATCACTTTTTTCTTTTCTTTTTTTTTTTAACTGGATAGGATCAACTGTTGTTTTGTGACGATTGTGACAGAGGCTACCATATGTACTGTCTCAATCCACCATTGTCAGAACCACCAGAGGGTAAGTCCTGCAGGCATTCTCTTATACCCAAGAATATTTCCCCTTTAAGACGGAAATTTGATGTCTGTCATATATATATATATATACAGTGGAACCCGCTTAAGCGGGACGGCTCCGTTCCCAACGAATCGTCCCTCTTAAGCGGACTATCCATTATAAAGTGATTTCTTAGCTAGTTTGTGCGTTTCATTCAAGTTAAGGGATATCATTACTTGTTGCTAGTGAGGTGTGACAACGGAGTCAGATTTAATTTGTATCTGTACAGTTTAAAATATACTTATTGCAGCCTAACTGCATTTTCAGTAGACTTGCAGAGCATATTATTAGTCATTCTTTGCGGGGAACGGAAGTTTTGGTTGGTTTCAAAGAAGCACCTAAGCCTTCTCACCACTCTTCTTTGAAAATTAAAAAACAATTTCTTTTAAAGACCGAGACATGTCTACATCAGAGGGAGAGAAATAATACATGTTAAAATAAAACTGGAGAGAATATGAAAGGTCTAACATCTCTGAAGTCGAGATGTTCGCCGGCCCCCATTCAAGTGATCAAAAATAATTTGGGATCAAATTTACATGATCGTAAACACCGGCAAAGATAAGCGTCACACTTCTCGCTCCACATCAGGCCAGAGCGCGACGCGAGCGGCATGTGTCATAAAGCTTTTACGCAACACGAATGATGGTCATGCCTGTGTGAACGACACCCTGGCTGAGTGTCGTGCAATAGCGCAGGTAAGGCTCGTAAGTGTCAATCACTGTCTAAGCTGAAGAAAGGATAAAGTGTGGCTGACAGGGGGCGGGGTTTACAATCTTGATCCGTTGATGCTTGCGCAGATTAAATGACCAGCGGTTAGGATGTCCGCTCTGATTCGTCCATGTGTGCGCTGAAGGGTCAACTGCCTGACAGAAGGCTATGGGGAGGTAGTGTCAATCACTTCTCACGTAACGTAAGGTGGGCAATCAGGGCCGTCGGTACACGCTTCTTTGTAGCTCTCAGGTTTTCAGCTGATTGGCACAGGTAAACAAGCACTGAGACATGGTATGATAGTGACAATTTGCAGCATTCCTGTCAAAAACAGCATGCATATTACGGAGATCTGGCTCCAAGTCGTCTCGCTTAAGCACAAGCAACAGGGAATTTTGTTCAGACCTACACTTGTATGAAAATATCAGATGTTTTTCTGTCTGAAAATATAGACATGCTTGTTACGATATTTCAGGGCCTCAAAATTTCAAAACTTTATGTAGGCCTACTTGAAAGACCTGCTCAGTGTTTGTATTTCTCCGATCCAGAGTCCAATAACAATTTTACTTCAGTAGCTCACATCCTTAAAATTATGGACTGGTCCCAGGATATGGGGAATCCTCATCAATGTTTCTGTTTGATGGACTGATCCCAGCCAGGGAATAGACTGAAGCACTCATTCAAACAGAACTACTGATGAGGAATCACTTTCTCATTTATTAACATAATTATAGAGAAAGCACTATTTATTATTATAGATCTAGGTTTTGTGAGGTCCTCACATTTTAATATTGGGAGTCAGCTGTGCTCCCCTCAGTGACTCTGTCATTGTCAACAGTGTGTGCATTTAGTTCAGTCAGCTCCTTATTTTACTACCTACTCTTTAATAGATGAAAACCAGGCATTCCCAGTGACTTTATGCTCTACTGTGGCAAGCAGTTACAAGTTGTTCGTACAGGTGTGAATTCAGTTAAAAAACACCTTGGATGTGGGTAACCTCCCTTGACAACTTGAATGTAGAGTGTTTTGGTAACGTTGTTTTCTAGCCATGAATGAAATGATATAGTTTAGAATGTTGGATGTGGAATTCCTTATAGGTATCTCATATCTGGGTTAAGTGAGACATCTCACACTAAAAATAGCTTGCTGAGATGAGAATTTGAGTTTTTGATGTCCTACTGAGGTTAGTTGATTAGGTGCTCGAGGACCAAAACCTGAACTGTTAACTGAAGGAAAGGATTTGTTTCAGTATAAATAACTGGTACGGCTATATGCTTCCAGTTGTGTGAGTGACCTCAATATTTAACACCAGATAAGCTCTATACTTGCATATGTATATTACAAAATTATAGGATGCCCTAGGATGAGCATAATTTAGTAATATCTATGGGACTCCTCCAAGTCAGCTGTTACATTTATTGCCCTGCCCTTTTATCTGTGAACCCATCTAAGAATTGCATACAGTGATTTATGGTGCTGGATAGTTTTTGTGCTCATGTTGTTTTGAGCTTATTTGTAATCATGTCTGTCTTATCCCTACTTCCTTACAGGTAGCTGGAGTTGTCATCTTTGTATTGAAGAATTTCATGGAGGAAAGAAACCTGCTGGAATGAACTGACAAGTTCTTCTCATGAACACAAAGGAGTGTTACATTGTTATTGTTTTCATATCATCCATTTTCCTTTGTAACAGCCTTACTGTATTGCTTTCATTTAAGTTCATGTCATGCCATAAAAATCATAGCTCATGGTATTGAATTAGCATATTTTGTGTTCTGTTAGTATTTTTGTTTCCTTGGCAAGGTATGTATGTTGGACAGCCTTTTTGTTTTCAAAGTTGCAGTTTATGCCAGTACAGTTTCTTGAGTGTCATGTAGCCATATACCTGTTAGTGAATTTTATGCTGAAAAAAAAATGAAAACTGTCTTCTCAGTACCAGCGCATAGCTATGGTAATTGAGTCTGCAGTCTTTACATATATTTAGTTCTACATGTCGACCCATAGTGAACACAAAGTAAAAAAACCTGCTGTTTATACTTTGTCTAGCAGGATGTCTGGATTTCACTCTAATTGACTGGTCACACTTTGTATTCTAGCAAACAAAAAAGACTTCTGGTCCAGTTATGGCCTGAATAGGAAAGGATTTGAGTGCCAGAAAGAGACAATTCCTGCTAGTTTTGCATTACCTGGGTGGAATCTGAGGCTCTGAAACTCCACCTGAGGAGAGTTGCAAGAATTGTCCCTATGGATTCTTTTGTCCTAAAAGTGTTGTGGTATTTGTTGCAAGAATTAAATTGTTATCTGACACAAAGGATCTGTGCTGGCCATCAATGCAGTCATCTGGCAGAATGGTGAAATGTAGATTAAACCTGGATCCTGCTATACCTGATCTTTGCCAGTAGTTGTTTCTGGAATCAATGTTTCTGGGCTTCTTTGTTGATACTGTAAATGTTCTTTCTTTTATTTCACTGTTGAAATGATCCAACATGTAAAATATTAATGCATCGGTGCAGTTTGTCATCACAAGTGTGTTTTTGGGTTGTTGTTTTTTTTTTTAGTTTAAAGTGGTATTATTGCAAGAAGCATCAAGGTCATAGAGGGTTGATGAGTGGCTTACCAAAAACTTCATAAGTCCTCTTTTCGGAGGTTAAAATGTGAGGAGATGATGAAAAGCATCTCACCGTTCATGCATTTGAGACGAATTTGAGTACACAGATTTCTTTTTCATAATCTTTTGAAATAAGTAAATCTGTAGAGCACATCTTATTCAACTGGAAGGCACTGCAGAGTACAACAGAGCTGTTCTTTCAATAGTTCCACATTATTCATCACTACCATTGTAGAATTGCTAGAATTTAGTCTTGTCATGACGTGAACATAAGAGCATCATATAACCTCTGTGCCATGATGAAGAACTACATGTAATTTAGGCTGTACAGTTTTGCTGAAGTATCTGTAACAGTCATGGCATCACTCTTCGTGACCTTGTTGGAGTTTTGTTTCGTCTCGTTCATGGAGTAGTTGTATCATCCAGTGTTATCACTACATTACCATAAAGCCAGTTTGAAGAAGAAGACATACAATAAAGCTCACTAAACATGACAGTCCTTTGGTACCTAAATCTTAGTTAATGTGATAGAAAAGAAGTCCTCATCCAAGTACCCTCTTTACTCATAGTAAAACTATATGATTAACTTTTATAACATGATAAGTGATGTGCTGGCAAGAGAGAAAAAATTTACAGAGGGAAGAAAAAACAAGCCACTGCCATAGCAAGTTTCCTCCTCCTTGTCTGTTGGTGGTCTGACATGCGAAGATTAGATTGAGCGCTTGGTGAATAGGGCACCAGGCGGAGGTGATGACAATGTACATTGTCCCTGACAACATGCAATACTGTAATCAGTCAAAGCCATCACCTAGAAATAATGGCATCTGACATTTTCCTTATACTGTATCATAAACAGACAACACAAAACTCGTTTAACCCATGATAATTTGGCTGGTCCTTTCAATTTCATGTTATCAGAGTTCTGCTGTAGTGAGTCAAAAAAGTACCTTGATTCCGTGAACAGCCTGTAAAGATACTGGTCCTAAAGGAAGCTTAGACGAAATTGTTTTTTTTTTTTTTTTTGGTCTTTGGGTGCTTGCAGAAGAGTGATGGGAATTGATATATGGTTAACGAACAGCACTGTAGAGAATACTATTAATCTAGGTATATGGATAAAAGCATAGTAAAGATTAACCTTTTAATCTTTTTTTTGAAAAATATGGTATATGAAGCAGTGAAAAGCATTCATATTCTGGCTTTTTTCACATAATAGCACACTGCCAAACATATGCATTATCTGTTAATTTCTTTTAAAAGGCGAGTGAGATTATTGCATGCCAAGGTGTGTTTGCAGCCGTAATAGCACAAATGACTTGTTCTCTCATCCGTCATAGAGTGAGTGTTCTCATCATTGACCACTGAATCAAACAAATATAAGAACAATCTTTCTTGCTCAGGTCATATTATTTTACCTCCCTACTTATGAATATTATCTGAGAGTGCGTGATAGATGTGTGCATATTGTGTTCATATGGTTGATGCACTATATCACTGCCACTGAGATAAAAGACAACAGCTGCCATTGATATAGAGTACACTGTGGCATTGAAAGTTTTTCAGTGAAACCAGTGCCATTTCTGCTAGAATTTTACTTTTAGGTATGCATTACTTCACCAAGGAGACATGGCTTTCACCACTCTGGCTTGTTGTCTTCCAGTGTATCAGGGCCAAAAACTTTGTCTTCTTTACAGTTGATATGCTTAATTGGAGTCTTATGTAATACGCACAAAACTGTTGATATAGATCTTTGATGACCTTTCTGTAACATAATCCACAGACCCCTTAACTGAGCTGAAAGACTAGAAAACAACATTAGTGTTGAGATGCAAGGGGCAAATTCTGCATCCTGGTGCCTTCTTTATTTCTTCTCTAAGTAGAGATAGCGAAAGAAGCATGTTCTCTTTCATGTGTGTGACACAGTACAGAGCATTCCATTTCATTTGTAAACATTTTTTCATCAGTATGACTTTTCTTGAGTACAAGGTTTCCACATAAGACCCCTTGGCTGTCGGGAGACCAAAAACTTTGCTTTTATGTGAAGCAGAATGTTGTGTGGTTTATGATTTTTTTTTTTAGTTTTGAAATCCTTTTCGTTGTTATCCATTTAATATCAGATATACAGTGTTTGAGAGGGAGAGGAAGTTGATTTTGGGGTCTTCTCTTGTGGTTTCAAGTCTATAAATTCACTTTTTCTCAAATTTGGTGCCTTGCCAAGGCATTTGCATTCTCTGACAGGTTCTCAAGTGGCAGAGTTTTAGACAGTGACCAAGGTATTTCACCCATATCAATATTATATCTTATGATTGTCCTCATCTGCATAATTACTACATCCATCGCATTCAGAATATTGCATTTATCAAATAAAGAGTCTTAGGATGAGGTCATAATGGAGAGTTGCATTATGTTGATGGTGCTGTCTACTGAGTTGTAAGTGTCAGTTATGTAGATGTCAGGAACGCCAAAGAATAGGAATACAAAGGCGGGCAGCTGTGTGGTGGGCATTATGAAGGCATTGATGTGAAAAACATCCTAGTCCCTCAATTAAAATCTGCCTCCATATTTTATTTTGATCCTCCCTTCCTCTTTCTGTTGCATTTTACGCCATGATTTTGTTTTGTTTTTTTTGTTAATTTGTCTTTCTTTTCGTGTCTCTTCAAGAGTTTTCATAATGGACACTGCCGGCATCAGAATTGAGATGGAGGGCAGTGATGATAGTCTTGCTGTTTTCTTAGCTGTTTTATACCTGCCTGGGAAGCCATTCCTCATGGTTTTCAGTATGTTCTCGTTCTCAGCTTCCTCCACACCAGTACAGTATTTAGAGACTGTCTGGTCTGGTAATTGTTGTGGAGTTTCCGTACTATTTTATATTGTAAGATGTAAAATGAAAAAAATAAAACATACTGTGCATAATTTTTTTATTGTAGAATGTGTTTGCCATTTTTTTTTTCTTTTTTGTGTATGACTGCAATGTATAATTGTTGGAGTTGAGCCAGGGCGTTAGGTTATTGTCATTAATTATATCATTCATGTTAATGGGTAACTTTGTATTTAACAAAGAATGAAGTTTGGAGAAAAATGGAATAATTTGCAATGATTGTTTTATGATGTGAAAAGACATAATACAATTGTCCCTTTCTTCATTTTTCTCAGTTCATAAATACATTCGGTTACTACCATTAGATTGGCTTAAAATTCCAACTAAAATTAGCATTCAATTTAATTTGTTGAATAATCATATACATGTAAACAGACACAGGCAAAGTATAAGAAAATCTGGATTGACCCAACATGTTTAGAGAGATAGACGTGACAAACTGCTGAACTGTGGCTGTGCTGTCTTCACCATGGTTGAGGCACGCTTTTACATTCCATGACTTTCTCTGTAAATAAAACTCCATACTTTATATTTTCAGGTTACAAATAAATATGTAACAAATAAGTGTACTGATCCAAATACTGTACCAAAAAAAAATCACAAAATTTAGAAATGTGCGGCTTGGTTTACCTTTCTCCTTAATTATCTACTTAGATCTACATTTACATCTAGAAACCAAGTAATGTACATACAGTATATTATATATATATGTATATATATATATACAGTATATATACAGTATATACATGTATATATATATACAGTGACCACAACTAACGAAAGAAATCAGTGCTCACAGTCATCATAAAGATTATGATTAACAAGCTAGAACCTACTTTAACATTTACGAGGAAAGTACAGTATGTCATACATCTCAGTCTAATACACTGTGTATTCTTTCACCACCATCTGCATGGACATCAAATGAGCTTCCTGGCGCTGGCTTAGACAATCAGAGCATGGCTTCATTTCTATGATTTTTTTATAACTGCTTGAGCTTGGCTTAAAATTAACAACTTTATCGTGGTCCACGATGAAAAGTACCCAAAATAGTACAATAACCATACAGAACTCGGAGAACACATTTTGTCGATTTCATGTGATTAAAACCTAGACGGGAATGTATCTTATGTATCTTAAAGTTTGGTCACTATAGATCAGTGGTAAGCGAGGATTAGAGAAAGGCATACTCCCACGTTCATCTTTACAGATAGACGAAATACCTAGAAGCTGCCCTGAACAGATCTGTGAGGCAGGGGAGCACTGTATAATAGCTATTTAGTACAGTACATGTATATACAATGCAATATTAGTAACATTGTAAGTGCGGGATATCGTTTCCGTGGATTCTCTCGACCAGCTGCAACAGATGAACTGATTTTTATCGCGGCGCGTGTTTAATTTGAATGGGAGAGAAGTAGGGAGCATATCATTTCTGTTTATATCGTGGGTCTTTTTCTCAGTAGGACTTTGTTCGGCGCCTCCCCATGGCTTCAACCTTTATACTGCATGTCAGTATTTATCTATGTAGGCCTATTCATACCACGCACATGCCAAGTCCCCATCAATTAATTCACCACATATTTTGTCCCATTACCTCCCTCAAGATACATCTTGGCTCCAATCCATTTACTACTCTCAAAGACACGCCTAGGTCTCTGCTCACTCGTTTTTTAATGCACGTGCCTATTCCAAACTCACCTCATAACCGTTTTCTACCAGTCTCTACATTCAAAACGCCCATACAATCATGTCCTTCCCCCTTCCTTCCTCTGAGTCCCCCAACATACAATAAACGCAAAAGACCCACCCGCGGCATCACCCATTTTTGATCTCCTTTATTCAGCCTTCCATTTTCAACACATGCCTCTAACCCCATTTCCTGCACATCCTTTTTTTTATCATACCTTCCTCACCTACAGAACGCTCTATCCCAAATCCTTTGCCCGCCCCTTCTCCTTCTCACAGACTTTCAATAAATTCTCCTCTCTCACATCCCATACCTCAGGTCTTATCTTCCTCCCCCAGCCCCCTTTTCACTCACTCGAGCTCGCCCTTCCCCTGTCTCTTCTCAGTGCCACAGTCGCCACCATCTTTCCACCCCCACCATTACTGCTAACCAACAACCATCAACAACGCTGTATGATAATCGTTGTTAGTGTCAACGACGGTTGCACCGCGGTGATTACATCTTTTTAACTGTGACTAAAAGTCGTCAGAAAGACAGAGGAGTAGAGTGTAGAGTGTCAACAAATCAAATTTGGACCGAAGCATTTGCTAAGCAGAGGTTTCTTCCTCTAAAGATCATCTGTTCTTCCCGTCCGAATAAAAGAGTGTCTCGTCCGAATAAAAGAGTGTCTCCTAGTCTAGCCATCTCTTTCTCTCTTAACACCCACCCTCACCCACTTGTAACGAGACGTACATCCGCCTCACATCTCTCTATTATTTTGTCACATTAATTTTGCATTATCCCCCCCCCCCCCNCCCCCCCCTAAAAAAAAAGAAACACTTGCCTCTCTACGTTTTCATGACATTGAATAAGAATTACGCCGTCCTTCTTCAGCACATTTGAAATGCAAAACAATGAAACTGCACTTAATTGAAAATAAATATAATGTAACCATTTAAAAATGCGTGTTTGGCACGTTAAAATAACACAAATCTTTCAGATATGAATCGATTTTGCTCCAAAGAAGTTGTTAGGTGACTGTTTAACAACAGCTTACTTTGACCGTTGCAATGTTTTCACTATACATGTAATTTGAGAGTGTCCACTTTAGACCCTTCCTGTGCATGCAAGGGACGGTAAAAGCAAGCAGTCTGAAAATTATATGGAACTAAGTGAGTTTGTATTATGAATAGTCTCGTGTTTGTTTTTAATTAAATTTAGCCAGGACCATGGACACTCTTAATTAAAATCACTGGTTTACCTCTCGTAAACAAAGAAAATATTTCATCCAGAGATAGCCTATTTTTATTGATATCGTTGCTGGGTGTGTTTCTTCATTCTGGGTTGTTTCTTCATTGTTGCTTTTCCACTGTCTCCTAATTCCCATGCGGCGAACTATTATGTTGGGGTTGGCATTGCTCTGTTGTAAACGTTTGATACCATTATGGAAAATGTCCTGGTTTATGCATTTTTTAACTGTTCATTAATATCATTTCACTTCTCTCACCATCCGAAAACATAATACAGTACTACTGTGATTCCCCCCTTCCCCTGAACTTCCGAGATTTTTCGACGCCCGTGAATCGGGGAAGAAACTGTCACATTATTTTTCAGACCGAACGCCTTTCACTTTCATCAACTTCGTGTCATCACATGACCGATTGGCACTGGTCACATGATCCACAATTACGCTTCCAGTACTTCCACATTTTCAACATGGCAGTGATCACAGATTGTTGGTGGGTTGTTTCTTTATTGTTGCTTTTTTCACTGTCTTCTCATGCGGCAAACTACTATGTCGGGGTAGGCATTGCTGACGTTACAGGCCCAGCTGCTGAAGTCAACATGGTAAGTAAAGGGCTAAATGAGTGCCAGTTTTCATGTTTGTCGGTTTGTTCTCACTATCTCAAAAAAGCGAAAGCGAAAGTAGGAATGACTGGGTAGGGAGTTGCAGTATACGTTGTTTGGGTAATCAGTGATATGCTCTTTTGAGTTTAATTACAAACTAGCGTTGTTACACGTTACGATAGACGCGCTGCCAGCTGAGTCCAGTGACAGGATACGTAAGATAATTTATCTTCTTGATCGCAATGAAAAATTCCACAGTACAATTTTC
Organism: Ellobium chinense; assembly: GCA_033807755.1. NCBI lineage: Eukaryota > Metazoa > Mollusca > Gastropoda > Ellobiida > Ellobiidae > Ellobium > Ellobium chinense. The sequence goes on from JAWQUT010000143.1 coordinate 354,590, forward strand.
TAAGGCTAACAGGCTAAGGTTAAGGCTTATTATGACAAGAACAGGAGCTGGTTAACTTAGCTCACAAATGTCTTTAACCGTACATCAAACACTCCCAGGATGTTGCTGATAATGACAGGGATATATATGTATGTGTACATCATAGATTCCATGGAGGTTAGAAGATTAGTTGTGTGAATTTCCAGAAGACATTTATGGTGGCAGGTTCACTGGACAAAATGCAAGACATGCTTTTCAGTAGGCTAATGTAGACAGAAAGGTGTCATGGGAAATAACAGAGTTGATAAATGGCTGTGAGTGGAATTGGGAAACCACTGAACAAGACAAACAACCTGAAAGTGAAGAGAGTTAAAGTGGCTGTCAAATGTTGTGAATCTGCAACTCTGTGCACACTGTGGCGCAGCAGAGTTTGCACTGGTCATTTGTAGACAATGAACAAGGACATTTAGAACATCATTCATATACATTTGCTAGCAAGGTAGCTAAATTTAAGGAAAGATTTTTCTGTTTGTTATGATGACACAAAATCAATCAGGAAGGACAAGGACTGGGATAGGGTTAGGATTTGCTTAAGATTAAAGGTAGGTCAATCCTCACAAAAAAAACACCTTATAATAGGTTATAGCCTGGGCTGTTCTCACAAAAGGCAATCCTTCTTAATAAAATACCATGTGCACTCATCTTAATCATGCTGGCAAGCATGTCAGTGATCATTTATATATTATGAAGCTTTTTCATTTCATTTCCAGCCCAAAATGTTTAAAGAATTAAGCCAATGAGACTATCATAACTAACGAGATTGTTAAGTCCTAGAATTACACTGATTATGCCTATCATTTTGTTAATAAATGTTTGATCAGTGTATTTAGCTGCTGACTCTTGTGGAGCTAGCATTGAATCCGTACTTTTTAATTGTAAGCATCATATTAATTTGTATGTTGATGGCGATCCAGCAGATGCTTACATCACATTTGTACAGCTGCCTCACAGAAGGAGGAGTGGCAATTTTCAAAGTGACACTATGAGGAGGTTGACACTAGGTGACACAGTGAGGCCATTTTATGGACTCCAGGTGCCTAGCGCTACAAGTGGTAATGGGTTGCCATGAAAATACAGAAAGATTTCATGATCTCAGGTTTCATGAACTTGAATAAACTTACATTGCAATAATCCTGATCTTGAGTCCCTTATTTCCTATCAGACTTCGTCCTCAGTCTCAAAATTATGAAGTAGTCTCCTGGAATTTGCGCGCATGAGGTCATACTGTATACAATATATGACAATGCCACAGTTTTATGCCTTTTAATGATAGGAACTTTTTAATCCACTAACCACCAGATGGGATATGCCAATCCAGGACAAACCAGCCATGGCATCCACTTAAGACAATTCAGCCGTGCCTTCATCTTTGCCACCTCCCCATCAAGTGCCAGGAATGTGTTCGTCAACATTGATGCTTGCTGGGCAGCTGGGGCAGTTAAACAAGAGGTTAGTTTTACAAAACTCTTATATTGCAGGTTTTGTTTTTGTGTTGACAGTGAACGTACACAAGAAGCTTGAGTTTGAATTTTGCATGTTATGGTCAGAACTGGAGGCAAGCAAGACCATGACATCATTTCTATACCCTGAATACATCCATATCAAATTCATGTGTCACTGTTTGGATCAAGTTTGCATCTCTGGTATAATTCAAAATGGCTCAGGTAATATTTGCACTAATGACCAGTAAGTCAGAGACTGCAGCTGTTGAGACAGTGGGTCAACTGTAGATAAGGAGCCTCTGGCTCTTTGCTCTGATTACATAAAGTAACTTGTATAATACGATTTCTGATGAGAGATAAGACTTTATCTGAACTAGAAATATTTGATGTTCTTGTCATAAGTGGTACAGATGTACCTTAAAGCTGAATTCTACCTCTGCAGCTTTAAGGCACATCATAAATATTCATATTTATATCATCATTGTACCAGTGCTCATAATTGAATAATATCGCATTAGCCTTGTAAGGTATAAGAATGAACTTATCACATGACACGTGATGTCATATCTCTGAAATTTCCAAAATTCCCTCTTTGCCCATGTGTGCAGATGACATAAGTAATGCTGATTAGTTGATATCAGACCATCATACTGGCAGATCACCAGGTTGGCAGAAGAAAATCAGTTTTCCTCATTTGCATCTTACACAGAAGAATTCATGTTCTCCATCATAGCTCAAGAATTGTTTATCTCATGTAGCAGTAAGTCAAATTAGGAATTACTGTTTGATGTCAAGAACTCCACCAGTATAATTCAATTTTCATTTCACTTCTGTTCACCATAATGTATGGATGGGTTTCCCAAAATGTGGAACATGAGGATGAAGCATTTCATTATCTATGAAAAATTACAGTAGCTCCTACTCTTAGACAAGATATGTCTTGATGTGGAGCCACTGTTGTGGCACATTCAATGGAATTGCCCAGCTCAGTGGAAGATAAGTATTAAACCAAGCAAACAAGTTGTTTTGCTTTCCACTTGCCAGTGTTAGCATGAGTGTAGTAATTATAGATGATCTGATTTGCTGACAAGAGGTCATGTCGGTCATAAGAATATACAAGAATGACAGTCATCTGAGCAGATACAGTGTGGTGGCTGGAGTTTTGGCAGAGTGGGATGGAGGGGGAATGATGAAGAGGGATGTACAACTGGGGGAAGATGAGTTACTAACATAATAAAAATCTCATGAACTTGATTCCAGGGTTGTAATGCATAGTTTCAAGTTTGTGGGTTAAATTTTATGCCGAAAATTTTTGGGTGTGAGCATTACAATGAGCATATTTGGACTTTGCAGCTGCATGAGGTTTGAGGTTGTGAAGTTGTGCTGTTTGTTGTTTTGAAAAACACAGTGCAGACCAAGTTTCACTCTAGTGATCAGAAATGGATGCTGATGAAATATTAAGCAGTGGAACTGGTGGGAAGGGGGGGGGNGGGGTGGAAATTATAAAAGACTGGGATGAAAGGAAGAGAAGATCTCTGGTGATCTATTGATCATTATAAAAGACTGGGATGAAAGGAAGAGAAGATCTCTGGTGATCTATTGATCATCATTGTGCTTTCTGCACCCTGGATAAACCTCTGCTTTTTTATTGAAGGATAACTATTGATAGGAGTCACAATGCCAGTTGAGGGACTTTGCTCAACGTCTGAGATGGTGATTCAGTCACTTCTGGTATCCATCAACCTATATTCCTTCAAGATTGCAGGAAACCCTGACACAGTGACGATCATCTTTGCAATTTGGTACAATGGCAACACATGTCATGGCCTCCTCCATGGTAGAGAGCAATGGCAGTAAGGGGTCTCCGCACGCTCCCTACTCAAGCTCCATGAGTGGAACTGAAAGTCCTCAGGTCAACAGATTGGAGATCAGAGATGTTAACACTTATTTGTTATATCCAAATTAAATACTCCCCCCNCACACACACACACACACACACACACACACACACACACACACACACACATATATATATACCCCTTCCATCCAATCACCAGTTGTCCACCTTATTATACAGCCCACCACTGTCACCACCGAGATCCATGTCTGGTTACCTCAGTAATGCTTCTGTTTGTCATGGCAACATACTTGTACAAGCAAAGCATTTACCGTGTCATGACCATTCAAGAGTGACTGCAAACACACAGACAAACCCTGTCTGTGCTCTTGACTCACTCCCTAGCAGAACACACACAAATGGAGCTAGAGAAACAGATGAGCAGATCACACAACAAACAGTAGGGGATGACTGAGGCCTGGTTACCAGTCTTTTGCCTGAGAGCAACACATCTGTCTGCAGTGCAGGAGAGAACCATCATCTCATGATAGAGTAGCATCGTTTAAACCTGTTGTCACCGGTGTCTCATTATTTTCTTAACGCCTTTGTACAATATCTGTTGATCGTGAAATAAAAGTCTATTAAAAGAAAAAAAAAGCAGAAGGAAGAAAATGTCATGTGGAAGTGAATGAAGGTTGCAATCCTGTTGCCTTAGGTAACATTGCTGTTCATGGTAGTCAGATTGTTCCATGGTTTTTGTTTATCCAGGGAGATGCTTTATCGCTGTTGTACCCATACTTTCTTCTGTAGGTGGTCAAGAAGCTGAAGTCAGTCTATGGGGATATGTATACAGAGAGGAATGTTGTTATCAGTGGCACCCATACCCACTCAGGAGCTGGAGGTTTTAGCCAGTACTTACTGTATGACCTCACTGCCTTTGGATTCAATCGTCAGGGCTTTGATGCCTTGGTGGCAGGAGTTACCCAGGTGACTTGCTCATAGTGACATTTTTTACACTTCAGAAAGCAAAGAATTTATCTATATATCCTTTATGGACTTTGCCATAGAACTGCCCTAGAAGTTTTTTTTTTCTTTGGTGAGGATCTAATTTTTGCAGGTTTCAGTTCAGTTAGACTTTTGAAAATTACCTCTTGCAAAAAATATTCCATTCAAATTTGTTCAAAGCACATCCTGCCAATAAATAATTTGTTTGGAGGCTAGTATCCCAAAAGATAAAAGTAAGAACAGTTATGTCTTGTAACTTCTCAGCATTATTAAGACATTATTGATTATAGTATATTTTTCTATCAGTATAAACCAGGGATTTTTATCAGCAGTTCTGTAACTTCACTCCATATTATTTTTGACTGTTGTGCTCATACACACATTTTGAAAATGGTAGTGCTCATGAAAATGATATTCTCATTGAAAGCCATTCCAGCATTTTGTAAAAATCAGATTCTTGTGAAATAAAAACAACGAAAAACCACTTTTACAACAGTCAAGACTGAATACAGTTATTCCCTTGCAGTAACCTTGTGGCTGGCAATATAATTACTACTTATGTGCACCACTTTGTGAAGATAACTAGTACATGTCTCCCAATTCTTGAAAGAGGCCCATGTCTCAGTCCCGTGTTACCCACAGATCAAACCTTGGAACCTTTGCCATTGCTTCAAAGAAGACATTTTAACTGTAACATTTACAATACTTGATTTATTATTAGGAGAGAAGTGTTAATCAATTGCTTTGATGACATGTGCACAGAGCATTCAACAAGCACACAAGTCCATGCGGGCTGCAGACATTTATGTCAACACTGGTGAGCTGCTTGACTCAAATATCAACCGAAGTCCTACAGCATATCTGAATAATCCAGCAGTTGAAAGGTCAAAGTAGGTTCCCCTGCTTTTTTTTTCAGTGTGTTACATTTACAAAAATGTTCACTGTGTGGGTTAGACCAGTTCATAAATATTCTCAGGATCTTTCATTATCCAGATGTTATTCCATCCTTCTCCTGGCCTAGTGAATGAAATATCATTTGTGATCGTATTTATTATGTGCATTATTTTAAATATGCACATTATTACATATGAAATTTCAGCATTGTATGCTATTGTAAAATATATTTCCTTTGGGCCAAACAAAGGTATTTCTTTTTTCAGTATACATCATTTTGATGTCAGTTGCCCTGTTCTCAGTATATGTATCACAGTGAATTTGTTTTCCTACCTAGAGTTTATGAAGGCAGTATCAACTTTAACAATATGAATTAGTGTTCTGCTTTTCTGCAGTAAATAAATATTTCCACCTGAGATCAGCTTGAAAAGCTGTAATCTGTTAAAGCTTAAGATTCTGTATGACAAGGAAAATGATTGAATGTTCTGTTTCCTCAGGTACAAATATGATGTTGACAAAAATATGACTGTGCTGAAGATTGTGGATGAGGCAGGAAATGGCATAGGAATGATCAGGTAAGATGCAAAGCAAAACTATGCCTCAGTCTCTTTACTCTACATCATATTCACAAAGCCATTGCAAATTTTGTCAACACACTCAGCATTCTGCACATCCCCACTTATAATACCTTATACATGCTTCACTTCATGAAAATCGTATGTATATTTCCACTGATTTATTTCAGCTGGTTTGCTGTTCATTGCACAAGTATGAACAACACAAACAAGATGCTCAGCTCTGACAACAAAGGCTTTGCATCTCTGCTTTTTGAGAGAGAGATGAACAATGGATCATTTCCAGGCCATGTAAGCATTCTAGAATCTATGTAGTGGATTTATTGACTAGTTAAACGTGGAACAGCAGAGAGAAGAGATCTGTAAGTTACTGAGTGCTGACAGATGTTGGAAGTGTCATCCATTTCAGGTTTAACACATGAAAAAAAAAATGCCTTGAAGGCCTTACTATGATATCATGTGATAACACTACTTTCAAAATGGGACCAGTTTACATAAAGATCAAGGATCTGCAGTATGCAGATCAAGTGCATGTTACTTCCTTTGGTTCCAAACAGCAGCACAAATTATAATCAGTGCATCCATCTCTATTTTTGTTATAAAATCAGCTCTTTTCATTCCCTGCATGTTGGGATTATTCTTTGTTGAACCAAATCCTGATGCATAGGTTATCTGTAGTCTAGATATAGGAATTTCTAACTTATCCATGATGGTAAAGGATCAAGGGCATCCTCTGAATTTCACTAGAACATTTTGTAATGGATTGCCTTTCTTTGATTCCTGTTAGGGTCCTTTTGTAGCAGCATTTGCCCAGAGTAATGAGGGAGATGTGTCACCTAATACTCAAGGTCCTCACTGTCTGGACTCCGGTAAACCTTGTGATAGAGACACCAGCACTTGTCATGGAAAGGTATGTGATGCGCATAAACCATATGCTCTGCATCTTATGAAAATTATGTTTTCATAGAAGTCTTAACCAGTAGTGCTAGACCAGGATTTTACTGTTTTCAGTATATGTAGGTAATAAATTATCCACTGGCAAGCTGAGGATCCCCTTCTGTTTTATATGTTAATTTATATTGCTTAGATATAGCATTTGATCAAGACATTTTAATGGCATAAATTGATTTGCTGTTGTCAGTAGATTTTATTATCAGTCTTATATTTTATATGAAATTTCGTTCAGTTTTACATATCCTCTTTGGATTTTTAAATTACACTTCTGTCTAGAATGAGCTGTGTGTGGCCTTTGGTCCTGGCAAGGATATGTTTGAGAGTACCAAGATCATTGCTACAAACCAGTACAAAAAGGCTAAGGTGGGTTACCAGCATTAAATGCATAGGTACTGCAACTGTCACTGCAAATCATCAATCTTCTTTCTCCATTCAGCTAGGTTTACGGGCATGCACTCTCAGCACATTCCTCTCTCCATTACTTCATTATTTTCTCTTGTATATCTTTGCCTCATTTTCAGCCACTGTTGACTGATTCTAATGACTATCCTTCTTATATCATGTTGGTTGCGCATGGATGTTATTGTGCTTCATAATACTGATATGATTGTCGTGCGTTTTTATTTTTCCGTCACATCATTTTGGTGTTGGTTGACCTTCACTGACACTGTATAATCATTGCAATATCGTGATTATTCTCCTTAGCTTTAGATTCATTCATCATGTGTAATTATTCAGTCTGATGGAAACAGGAGTGATAAATAGTTACTTGTGTGTTCATATTACAAGTAACTCTGTCCAGCTAATCACATATTTGCTGAATTAAAATATTCTTTAGAAAACAGAATATTTTCTACATAAGAGTCCCTGGATAATCACTATATTATACTAAAGAATCACGGAACTTCAGCACACACACTGTTGGTGGAAAGATCAGTAGTGGAAGGATTAAGTTGACAAGGAAAATGTTTTATGGATAATGTGTGATAAGACCCCTTCTCCAGCATGATTTTAATTATCTGTGAAGGGTAGGCATATGATTCATCTGACAGCAATCTTAGAAAGAGATTGTTTCTATGTTAGACCCTTTTATTCATCTTGTTGTATGTTAGGCTAGGTGTTTGGGAAGCTGGACAAAAACCATGACCATTGACTGCATGCTTCAGTGCTGAGCCTATCACCTGTTTGGATACATGAAGATGGTCTTCGGCAAGCAAACACATAGGTCAGAGATCTTGGTCAAACCGAATGTGTTGCATGTGAATGGGATTTTGACCATCCCAAGCTCATGATAAGGCAGAAGGTATTCCTTACAATAAATGTCTTAGCATATCATTCCCACTCAGTCACAATTTCATTTAATGAGAACTGTTTTCAGTGCCTCAGAGGAGTTCCAATTAAGCAGAGCTGACTGTGCTTTATTTCTTCGATTTTGTTCTCAGGACTTGTACACTTCAGCACAAATCAAGCTACAAGGGCCAGTGGATTTCCGTCACACTTATGTCAATATGACCATGCAGACAGTCACACTGACTAATGGCAGCAAGGTAGCCTACTTTGCTGTTTGTGAAGACCAGACTGCTATCACATTGACTTGATCACTGAATAGAAAACTGTTGATGAAAAGTTATACTGTCAGTTAATTTTTAGCTCGCTTTAAGAAGAAATAATATTTGATGACCAACCCCCTCACCAGTGTGTAAAGCAGCTTAATAAAGCATGAATTGGAGCAAAGAACTTATGAAAGGATGGTTGTTGATCTCTTCCTATCACTACCACCTTGTCATGCAGCTGGAATATGGTTACTGCAATAAAGATGAAGGAGAATTTGAATAAATTAATCTTTAGGTTTGTCACAGGCCAGTTATAGAGAAGTGGATTTCGCTAGAAGCTTGGATCATATAAAGCATAGAGATATCAATTCATCATATGTTGGTGCATACAGATTTATTAGAGGCAGTTGATGACAGTTTGTTGCATAAGATTCACCAGTATGGAAAATGGTATAAGCCATCTGAAGATTGCTGATGTGTTGTATGCTCATGCTTTTTCCTTTATCTTGATCAGGTACAAACATGTAAACCATCCATGGGCTACAGCTTTGCTGCAGGCACTACTGATGGTCCAGGTGCTTTTGATTTTGAGCAAGGTGAGGAATTGAAGTGGAATTAAATAGCTGTGGAGAAGAGACACGACATGTTATCAGACATGCGAAGTTTCTCATTGATCATGCTTATCTTTGTTTTTTGTTTGTTTTTTTTTCGTTAAAGTGAAGCAGCCTTCAGTTTTATTTTCACATGCATTGTTTTGGGCCTGTTGTGTCTAAATGTTTTGAATGTGTAGAAATAACATTATTTTTGGAAAGAGTATACCAGATTTATCATCCATTAATCAGTAGACATTAAATATGATTTTAAGATATTTGTTTATATAAAATTGTAAGATATTTGTTCATATATGATTATAAGATATTTGTTTATTTCCTTATGTATTTGTTAGTATAATAGTGACTTGAGTATTACAACTAGCTTGATAGAATATGCCAAGGCATGTAGTTTAATGCCCATATTCTGCTCATCCACATTTTCACTCTATTCAGGCAGCAACAGCAGTAGCCCTGTATGGAACTTTGTGAGGGACCTTATCAAGACTCCTTCTGAAGCCCTGATACATTGTCATCTTCCTAAACCAATTTTGCTCCCAACTGGAGAGGTAAGATATGAATAATGTTCAGTTCTGGGAACCTTTTAGCATTGATATTAGGAATAAGATGTTGTGAGGACTGTGGTCTTGACTTGTTTGGATTGAAACCATATGGTGTATATAGAGAGAGAGTTTTCATGATGGAAATGTCCAGTTTTAGGCGTCATTGCATGTGCTAATATTTGAGAAATAAAGATTTTCTTGAACATGAGTTGAGAAAAACGTAACAGTTACTTAGGCTTACTTAGCCATAATTTTGCTGCTAGATTTTCAAGTGCAAAATTTATGTCCCTTTGTCAGATCTCAGAACCATACTTGTGGCAGCCAGAAATAGTGGACAACCAGCTGCTCCGTATTGGTCAGTTTGTGATTATTGCTGTGCCAGGGGAATTCAGGTATGAGAACCTTTAGACTCTACTCTCGCTACTTACATGCAGTAAAAGGTAAAATTAATTTAATTGGCTAAGGATAACTTGATCATCTACAAGAAAAGGTAAAAAGCATGTGCATCTGTGTCAGCAGTATTACAGTGATAATAATTACCTATAATAAAGTACGAAGAGGAAAAGTTATATTGGAAGTCACGGTTGTTTGAATTTAGTTGATTAGTGTTTGGTTGAGATACTTATTTTAAAAGAGTGTATGGAAGCAGAGAAACAATCCTAATCTTGACTATGAAAAGCAAGAAGACCTCTTTAGATGAGGTGGTTTGAACTAATATTTTTCTTTTCTCAGCACAATGTCAGGTCGCAGAACCAGAGATGCTGTGTCTGCTGTAAGTTGATAATGCATCATCCAAACCTTTACCCATCATCAAACACTTTAAAAAAAAAAAAAATCTGATATCTTTTATCCCAAGTTCTTTTATTAACCTATCAGACTCATTTCATCTCCAGTCCATATCACATCCTCTCATGTTTCATGATGGTAAAAGTTGTAGGATGGGAGACATACCTTTAGTTTCTTAAGGCCACGTACATCTGTTTCCATCATGTGGAATACCTGTGGCATGAGAAGTTTGTAGATACAGCAGTCAGTGAAGACATCAGCATCCTTAAGTTTCCTTTATTCTCTTCTTCAGAGTGTCACTTCATCATGAATACCTTAGGTTTCTTTTATTTTCAAATTCATTCATTTGCCTGCTCCGGCAGAAATAATAATTTGGTTGGCTCTTATTGCTCCATATATAGTAAACTATCATGTCAGCATTTATATCTTTTGCCTGTGTCACTTTTCATCACTTTAGCACCTGCATTTATTAGTCTTTCTCCCTGTAATAACAATGTATCATCTGTATGTCTGCATCAGGCTCTTGTCCAAGCGGGTTTCCCTGCAGACACTATGACTGTAATTGCCGGTCTAGCTAATGAATATGCTGATTACATCACAACATTTGAAGAGTACCAGGTTTGTTTTGTTATGGTTTTGTTATGTCTAGTGATTTGAAAAGCCATCACTCCTTTCACATCTCAGGGTTTAAAGTTGAAAACATCATCTGAAATGCTTGTCAGCTTTGAATCAAGTTGCAGCATTACTTAACCCAGTAACACTATAGCACCTAACTTCCTTATTACAAATAGCACCTAACTTCCTTATTACAAAGCACTATAAATAGTTTTATTCAAATCATGTACAATGCTAAAAAAGATAAAGGGTGTACTTAAGAATAGATTTAGCTCTGTTCAAATCAGATAGAGTTAAGAGTATGCTGCTTAATGTTTCTTTGTTGTCTGTCAGAAGCTAAGCCATTCCTTTTTCGATTCAGATTTGATGAACATCTTTCATAGAATTTTGACACCACACTCATAGCATTTTAGCTGATAAACAATGTATGTATCAATTCTTGACCCACCATGTTGTGAAATTCCAAATTTTTCACAGATTCAGCGATATGAAGGTGCATCAACAATCTATGGACCCTACACGCTGGATGCATATATCCAGTCCTACAGGCAGCTGGCAATTGAAATGGCCCAGGGGAAGCCATCACCACCTGGACCGTCACCCCCAAACCAGCTTGATAAGCAGTTGTCTTTCTTGCCAGGGGTTTTGTTTGATACGGCTCCTTTGGGAAAACATTTTGGAGATGTTGTTACTGATGCTCAGCCATCATATCATCAGGTATTGTTCATAATTAGGATTTCTACAGTTCTACTACATAGATGTCCTCAACCAGGTTCTTAGGCCTTTAAAACTAAACTTTGGGATGTCTGGTCTTTGACATCAAAAGAAAATTTGCTAACCACCTTCTCCTTGTGCCATTGTTGAGAATCAGTTACATGGGTTCTGTACCATATCAATATGTAAGTGCAGACAGATAAATTAACTGCATTTTGGAGGCCTTTTATGGAAATCATTGCCATGTGCCATCACCAGGCAATCTATGCATTTTAGAGTGTCTGTATAAAAGATAAATAACCCTTTAAGGTCTTTGGCACCTATTGTTTTTTCTTCTTTTGGCCCTAGTAACATTTTGTGTTATCCGACATATACCACTGTGATTTCAGGAAATTCTTCCATTGTTGTTAAAGTACTTCTTTTGCCTGATCTTTGAACGGGAAGAAAGGGGGGGGGGGGGGGGNGGGGGGTGTCAGCCCCAAAAATTTTCACAAATGTCTTTTGTAAAAGGTCACCTGGAATTCTGATTTGGTCCCCAATTTTTCATTTGGCTGTTTTTGACTGCATGCGAATACATAAGCCTACACATTTTATTTTTGTACGCAGGAGGCGCAAATTGTACCTGAAACTTTAAAACTGGATGCTTTATTAGACCACAGGTCATTTTACATATTTCTACACCCTAACACTGGCTGGCAGGGCCCCAAAAAAGGGGGATTTTATATATTTGCGAATTAATTGGGTTGTACACAATGAGTGATTTGACCATCTAATAGGTGTCAAAAACCAGTATTTTGGCTTTTCCATTGTGCGTAAATGTTGACCACAGTGACTGCATAGGTTTTGTATCCTTCACAGTAATGGACTGAAATAGAGTAAAACCTTCCAAAGGCATACATATTTGAGGAAAGAGATTGTTGTTCTCTCTTGCACCAGAAAATGAAATTTCAACATCAGATGAACAAGTACTTCTTGAGCAAAATCATAATCTGATCCCAAGAGCTTGTACCAGCATAACTAAGCATTTAATTCAGTTGCAGGCCTCAAACTAGACATCATGGCCTTCAATATCACTGACACAGAATACGGATGCCAGAAAGGAACATAATAATGTCCTTGTGGTACAAGAAATACGCCAGATCAAATTTTTCAGGATTGTCCTGTCCACAGAGCTGCAAGAAATAAATATTGACATCTGAATTCTAAGCCATGGGACATCCAGGCAGCCATATATAATCCATACAGGATCAGCCATATAGCTGACACAAATGAACACTGTTTCTATGTTTCATTAATGTTAATGTTTTTGTTGCTCAGTCTTTCTTGCAACAACATTCTGTCCTTGCCTATCTTATATCTGTATTGACTAATATTTACAGGGGTCCACAGTCACTGTGACATTCGTGAGTGCAAATCCAAGGAACAACCTGATGGTAAGTGTAAGGTATCTTGGAGAAACATCACAGAAAGAAGATGAAGAAGTAGGAGGGGAATAGGAGAAGTAAAATAGGGAACTAAACAGAAAAACTCAAGTTCAACTCAACATAGTCCGTTGTTATTTTTTGGCCACTCTGGAAATGTAAATTACCACTAGTTTCAAACTATACCCAGAGACTTCTCTACAGGTTGGATGCAAAAGGACAGATAAGGTTATAATTTCAGAAAGTAAACTGTCAGGATTGCCATTGCGTAGATTAAGATATGCTGCTAGAAGAAAGTAATGCAGAGATGAAATGAAAAAGAAAGATCGAAAGAGAGATTGAAGCCGGGGTCAGATGTGTATTGGATGTAGCTGGAATGATATTAAATTTGTTCACATCTTTTTCATTGTTCTGAAGCCTGTGGTGTAAATGTTGCCAGTAACAAATCTCCTCTTGTACACATCTTTGTTTCAGACAAATGATACATTTTCAGCTGTAGAGAGAAATGAGCAAGGGAATTGGGTAGTGGAATACACAGATGCCTTCTGGGAAACAAGGTCAGTATTTTGCTCAGAATATACTTACAAAAGTCTACCCACATCTGTTGAAAATTTCACATTGACGTGATTAGCATGAGACAAATGGGTAAATCCATATGACATGATAATTTTATCCAAGCTCTGTCACTTCTAGTGAAAATGCAGATCCTTATCATTAGCAGATGGTATCTCCTGAAACAAGCCACACGATTTGTCAGTGTAAATTTGTACATGCAAGGGAGTATATGCAGTAAGGTTTCTATAGTACATGATACCCCAAATTACAATAATTATTGCTTAGTAAGCTGTGGTGTCTTTTTTTTTTTCATTACCATTGTGCTTGAAACCACATTGATGCATATCATGCATTTCCATAGTTGTTTTCCCCTGCCAAGTTCCCACAAGAGTCTGTTTTACTGATAGTCCTGTCATTAGATACCAAGAATACTGCATAAGACCTCCATCAATCTCTTTTATTCTTGGGCATCCCACAGGTTCCACTGGGTTTCCACATCTCTACTCCTTGGTGAAAGTGAAGCTGTGATCTCATGGGATATTCCAACAGACCAGCAAGCTGGAACTTACCGCATTCGTCATTTTGGAACTTCGAAATCCATTACAGGGGAATATACTAAATTTGAGGGCCAGAGCAGCCAGTTTACTGTTCAGGGCTCATCTCCTAACCAAGACTACTATGCCATATGGCATATGTGATTTGTCTTTTTTTTATGTTCTTAAGCTTATTATTGAAAGACCCGAAAGTGCTTTAATGTTTAAATAGGCCTAATTGGCTGACCGACAGACCAACATATTCAAGAAAAGGCTCAGTTTTGTAATTTACTTTGTCTTTTGATGAGTCAGTTTTCAGAACTTAAGAGGGTATGGGTATGTACTTCAAAACTGTTCTTGTTTTTTACCCACGCACATAGTAAGAGAACTATGGGCTTTTCGGATTATTTTTTCTCCAGCAAAGGAATTATGCAAGTGTTCTGTTTATTTTGTGAATTTACAATTGACTGTAGTTATACAGTTTTGAGCTGTTGACAATGATCTGTTGATTGTCTTTCATGCTTATTGTCTACCTAAGAGTCATATTTGCTGTTCTCCATTTCAATTTGAGCATTGCTCAGTACTTCATTTGACTGGTTGTTTGACATAATATGTATTTTTAATCCCTTAGGGCACAGAATAAAAAAAATCTACGGATGCACTAATGGCTATATCCCGAATGTGGCAAAAAGCAACCATTAGCTACAGACCTGTACTCTTAGAATGTGGTGACTAACATATAGTCTACAGACATGCCATATTTGCATACAGTTCACATGAAGTGAGTATGTCTTGATGACATCAGTTATAAGGCTTAGTGCCACTAGATATTTTATTCTGTGCTTAGGGTAGGCTCTCCAGTTGGGAGTCTTTCAAGATCTGTTTCTTGGAGCGTTGTTTTTCTCAATTCCCTATATAGTTTAATTCACAGCTTTACAATTTTATCTTTTTTTCAATTTTAAAGATCTGTTACTTTACCGGAAATGGGGTAATCTCCTTTGATGATAATGTTTTTTTTATATTATCTCCATGTTTTCCTTTGTCCTCAGTAGATCTATTCCATTTGTGACAGTATGTGACAGTAGTTTAGTATTGCTTGTTGGCCCATATTAGCAGAAATATTCTTTAAATTTAATTTATATACTTAACTATACCCATTTCAGTAGTATTTACAGGCAGCCTCCTTCAGAGGTGTTGATTTAAGATTCTAATATTTTTTGATTGTCAAAAATTTCTCACCATGGAACAGAACATATGCGGTCGTAAAGTTGATTTCTTCTTTATGAGTGTTTGTGGCCCTGTGGAAATTGAAAAACTAACTGTTGAAAGTAAAGGGTGTCATGTTATTATATCAGCATATCAGAGGTTTACTGTGTTTATGTAATAATAGTTTACACAATATTTTGAAACCCTGGAATAGAAGTAATTTTAATCTTTTCTGTTCAGTGAGTGAAATCATCAAATTCCTCCTCTAAACTATTTTAAACAAAACATAGTGTTGATGTAGACCAAGGGTACCCAATCTCTTCAGGAATTGGTGAGAAACAGGAGTTATATTTTAGTTATCTTGCAAGAACCATTCTAGAAAGTTGATGCAGAATTCACCATGATGCATGACACTGAACAATATAAAGCGTTATCACTTTTTCTTTCTATTATTGTAGAGACTTCAGGATACGGTATTTGAATTATCCCTAGGCAATACCATTGATGTCTATATGATTACAGTGATCAGCAACTCATCCCAGAGAGTGGTGTGAAAATAAATCATTGAACTGTGACCCTCTATCATGTAGTTCCTCTTTCCAATGGCTCCTGGGCAAAGCCACATATAAATGAAAGGAATAACAAAGAGTGTGTCAACCTGATCTTTCAGTCTGTCAGTGGACATACTGTTAAGGCCAAACTGCAATATCAGCCTTTTGAGTTCAAAGGATTGATATTTTTTAGTTTGTATGTATGCTGATTAGTTGCTGCTCATTATAATCAGGCTGATGCGCCTAGGCTAAGTAGGATTAATATTCTAGAGGAGGAATGAAGACCAAGATTTTTAAAACTGAAGCATAAAACTTGCAAATTTAATATCCAGATACTTTGTATGTAGAACAACCAGATTACGGACATTAGGGCCAGCTCCGTTACAACTGAACTTTATATCTTAAAGATCACCTTCCTGGGACCTACAGTATTTTTGCTTTTATTGCCTGTTGATCTGCTGATGTCACTCAGCATGTTTTTTTTATATTTGTGATATTTTTAGAGTACTTATAAGCTAACATTATGTTTTTTTGCGAAAGGTACCAAGTTCATTTTCATAGTTTTGAAATAAGAGAGTGACACATGTTCATTCTGTTTTGCTGAGTTGCTTCAGACATATGAGGGCTGAGCATATTATTGATAAGATGGAAACAGTTGTAAATGATCCAGAAAACAACCTGCTCATTATCAAATCACAAAATCAGTGCCACGAAAATGGACTGAGTGCCAAATGAAAACAGCAGTTTTCCAATGTTTTTTGCCAAGGCAGATTTGAGACTAAACATGTATAGTATCAAAATGTTGCTTTTTGTTTTATTATTGTCCCAATGTGATATGGTTTTGGAGGGGAGGTGGGTATTCCATAATTTTTTTGCTATGATAAGGAGTTTCTTTAAGTTGTCATTTACTTGTGAAGATGTTGTCAAGACAACGAAGTGTTTGAACTGCAAAAATAAATAAAATGATGTTAAACATGCTCACGACTCCTTTCTGTAGCACACGATATTCACACTCTTCTGCAAACAAGACACCTCATGCACATGGCTCATGCCTACTTTAAGATAGTAAATGAAGTAGAATTCTTGCTCTCATCATCTGTGCCCAGACTAAACTGATATTTCTACCCTGTTTTATTGCTGAAGGTTCTGACAGTGTGAAATGGCCAAAATTTGCAGCCACTTTAGGGTGCGTGAGGAAAACTATGGATTAAGGCACACGTTATAGTAACATTTTCGCCATTATTGTATATATATAGAATACTAAGACTCTTGTATAGCTAAACAACATATCACAGTTTAATTTGCCTGAGAGAATTACAGGTCACAGAATACAATGTTATAGAATCCGATGCTGTTTGCAGGTCTTCTCTCTTTACATCTCTTTTGCTGGAATCAAACTATGACTACTGTGGCAACGGTTGATCAAAAAATTTCCAGAATTCATCGTCTCTTTGGAACTCCTTTGGCAGTTCAACAACTTCTTCTTGCACTGGGGGAGGAGTCAGTGGTGGGGTCACAAAAACAACCTCATCTTCTTGGTTTTCCTTGATTCCTGGGTTTTGTCGGGATTTAGGTTTAGCTTTGGTTTTAGGTCTTGAGGCAGGCTTAGCTGCCAGGATAACGGGCCTTCTCTCTCCTCTGGTCCAGTTTGCTGCTCTCTTCGGTAAAGTCTCAAAGTACACCTTCCACTTTTCTTGCATTCGATTGCGGAGAATATCTTGCTCCACCCATATACCTAGTGAGTAGAAGAATCATGCCATTTGACAGCAAGCTAGTTTGGAACTAGATCCTGTAACTACAGAGTTTACATTGTGACCAGCTGTGAGCAAACTTGTCTTCGTTGAGGTCTCGCATTGGAAATATGATTGTCTGCAGATGACACTAACATGATAATGATATGACAGTCTTACCATATGTGCATGTATCTCTGTGGCACTACTTTCATAGCATAAATGCTTAATGAAATAAATTCAAGGTAAATTTTGATTCACAAAGGAACAATTTGAAGTAAATTACAAAAATATTGAAATACATGTATATCTGGCTGTAGTGTTGACCAGTATTGTTTGGAATGCTGATTATGGTACATGGAAGACAAAAACACACTAACAGATCCTTAAGAATTCAAAAACACAAAGGAACAAACCATATATGCAAACATAACAATGACATAGGAATACAATCTGACAGCAGAATTATTCATAAAATCAAGATAAGGTAAATGGTTGAGGGTATCTGTCCTGACAATCTGTCAGATTATGTCTTTGTCCACAGTTCTGTTTAATTACCATCACTCTGAGTATCCAAGCAACAACATGGTTTTTGCTGTGTAGATTTGCAAATCAATATTACATATACATGGCAGTGCTGAAATTTATAAAGAGATGCTGGAAAACTCTTTGATTTCATGAAATATTTTTATCATTAATGTTGATGAGAGTTCCAAACTAGGTCTCCAATCTTCCAGTCATATACGATAGGCTATGTCCTGGAGGGTCCAGATCCTAAATCAGCAGATTTGTTATGAGACTTCACTTTACAGGTCATTTCCACTGGTTTCCACCCTGCACTTTACATACTTGCGCAAGTCATTTTAAATACATCAAATAACAATTCTTTCATCTCATTGCTGACAGATGATTGTCCATCATACCTGTAGTCTGTGACAGCCTTGAAAGTTTTCACACGTTTATCTGAATATAATCAATCTCACACCATCAGCATACAGTGTAAGAAGCAGAGCACACCCAGCAGTTATTTAGAATTAGAATTATACTCTCCTAAATGGTAGCAAAGGCCATGGACTGTGGTTGAAAAGTTCACAGAACAAATTATTTATGGGACATTTCATATATTCTGAGGGTCCTTTACTAGGAGACTTTATCTGAGAATAATGTGAAGTGCGGTATGCATAGCCCTCTTCCAAATTATGGGAGAAACAACATCTAGTTACTAATGTCAGGACAATGTTGTAAAATACTCAATGCAACAATATGATAATTTTCCCCCGCCCCTCCTTCACTGCCCATCCTTACTCCTTCCCCTACACTCTTTCCTCATTCATCATCCCTTTAGTATTCCAAACTTACATCTGCAAGTCAAACAGAAATTTCTGTTTAGGATATGCAAAGAGGTAAATGTATAGGCAGGACTTCTGCTCTGAATTATAATGTTGATTGACACATTCAGTAAATGAACAGGTTACAAAAGTATTCATTATACTTCTACTACTACAGAGATCATAAAAAACCAGTAAACACACAGATCAAGGATAAACAAAATAAGGTGTGAACACAACTTATATATTGTGGAGATACAGCCGAAATGCAGTCACAAAAGTTAGAAAGCCATGGAAAATGTCAATGCTGAAAGTCCCACTGCAAATTATGTGCAGATAAGTGAGAGGGAGAAGTTCCAGGGGGTCACTGTTTCTTGCCACCTAAAGGATATGCCTCATCCCATGCCTTCTTCATTCTGTCTCTCAGAACATTATGTTCGGACCATGTGCCTAAAATAAAACAACAACAAAAAAAAGAACGTAAGAATTAAATTTTGTTTCAAACAGAAACTGTTGCTAAAGTTATTACTGCTCTATATTGTTCTGATTATTTACAAATTTTATCATGTTGGGATAGAAAGTTGGGGCTCAGGTGGTTTCCTTATCCACAGCAGAGACTGGATGAAGAAATTATTTCGATTTTTAAATAATGCAATTAATTGTAGCATAATTTACAAATAACAAATGTCTTGACTCTTTAGGTGGCACAAACTGTAAGGAAAAAGAGAGGTTACCACAGGCCAGAACAAACCAAAACATGCACATGTAGTTTGCTGGAGTTACTAGAATTAAAAGAAAAATTAGTGCACCTTCATCCTTATTACTGCACTGAAAACTTTATAATGCATGTAAACACTGACTTGTCACTTTGCAATATGATCACTGCTCTCTTTAGACACATCTTTGAAATTAATGGCATGGTGCACAACCTACACCTTTTATGTTTCAAATTATTACTTATGGATTCTATATTCTGACAGTTCATCGACGTTATTTTGGATCTGTCTGTATTAAAAATATGGATCACAGATATATATTAAAAAATTCTTAGTGCAAACATCATGAAGAAGTAATAGGGACAAAGAAAGATCCACTTCTAGCTCGGAATCAACAATAAAGCTCAAAATGTTGCAGATGCATCATATTTCTATGGTTGGTAAGTAAATTATGCACATATATTTAAGATTTTTCCATTACAGTATTTCAATGGCCCTATGAAAGAAGTTGTATTTTGTCACTTCGAAATGCACAAAAGAGATGCTTGTAATGACTTTATGAATAGCTTAAATTGCAAAGATTTTTAAGTTCAAAACACACTTTTTGTGATGGATATGAAGTCTATTCATTTAAAAAATTAGACATTGATTAAACAAGCCGTCAAACCATTAATATATCTGTGGACATTATAGTTTTACAAAAATGGTTTTTTTTTAAATTTGTAGTAAGCCATAATTATCAGAAAAGAAAACTGCTGGATATCAATCAAAACAAAAAGCTGTGAAATTAGTCAGCAAAAAACTACTATGACCCAAGTCAATAGCGCATGTCATCAACTTTTGAATTTTCTCTGAATTTCTCTGATTATATTTTTCAATTGACAATTTGGTATGAGAAAATTTTGCACACAAGCACTGAAATCATTTTGCTGTTGTGATGTAGCTTTTGCGAGACATCACTAAACTATTCCTAGAATTAAGCCCACAGAAACTGTATGAAACTATTGCCATACTGTCCATACTCTTCCTCACTTGAAAAGTTACATAAAGCCTGTCTGCAAACTTTCAAGATACAGAAGTTTACCACACGAAAGAAATGGAAAAATTTGTCCAAAGTTGGTGATGTGCACTCTTTTGATAGATGTAAATAACTTTTTACTTACTTAGTTCATCTCTCTGATACCGAAATTCATCAGGATTGGGTACTCGTCTCAGATGGACCATATCATTGAATTCCTCCTGGGTTCGACTGATAGTGTGATTTGTGGTGAGACCAGGAAATACATTGTAGCGGGTGGTTTGACCTAAGCTTTCATAGGTGTCTTGAAGATTGACTGGCAGACCTTCAACATTTTCTTTCTTTGAAGGTCTTGGAGGCCCAGACATGGATTTTTGCCTCTCTAAAGACATATTCACAAGGTCTTTGTCAGACAGAAGTGTGTCACATACTCTGCTGCCAAATTTGTGACGAATGTTTGGAGGTAGATTAATAAGGCTGCGTGATGGTCTTTCGGTTGCAGATTTTGACTGCTCCATTAGTTCATATGGTAAATGACGACCTCGACCCCATCCTGTGTCCCTGTTCTTCTTGTAGGCATCTCGAATCCCTGCTGATGCCCTAGATGTGTTAAGATCATTACTTGTGGCCATAATGTCACCAATTAAGCTATAATTATGTCTAGGAGGCTTTGACCCGTATTTGTCTCTATTATAGCTGCCCTTTGGATTCAGTCCAACAATGTTTATTTCTTTAGAATGTTCCAGGTCTTTCTCAGATAACCATGATGGCTTACTGGACTGGCTGTGAGAAGTGTGGCCAGGCCGACTCTGTGCCTCTCTAAAGGATAGGGCCTGCTCAGCTTTAGTTTTTAGTTGTTGATCAGCTTCTGCCAGGAGACTTCTCTGCTGGAGCAGCTCTCTCCTTGAAGACTCCAGTGCATCCCTTCCTGTAAAGAAGTGAAGAATCCTAACTCTTTATTAGACCAGTGGCAGTATGCACAGTCACTGTATTAATCTGTGCACTGTGGAAACTATAGGAAATACTACTAATGTTTTGGAGGTTTCTCACATTTATCGCAGTGCATATGGATAAAGCTTCAAGTGGCTTTATGAATTTATATAGTAAGTTTAATATAAATTATACATCATGTGCTCGAGAGAGTATTACACACTACAGTGCTGTGACAAGATTATTTATCTCCCTTAACAATCAATGTCATTGTTGTGATCAACATCACAAAGTCTGCAACTGCACAATATATAGCCCGCAAAACTACATAATTACTGCATGATCACTACATTTCCATTAACTTCTTTTTCTGTATCATAAACAACCCTTCCTCCCTCCCACTCAGCTGTCTTCCCTTATTCTCTTCTCTCTCTTGTTTTTCTCTAATTTCATCATACCAATTCTGTGAGCAGGAAAGCCAATACTTGCTATCCATGTCTGGTTCTTTTATATAAAACTTAAAAGCTACTGTCTGCTTAACACCTTAGTGACCAGCGACAAATAAACTCGCTGCTGAGGTTAGCGCCCCAGGACCAGTGACAAGAATTCTCGCATTCGATTTATAAACCAGTTGAGGGTTTCGTTAATCTAATCCAGGTTTTCTACTTCCTGCCCAAGTGGAAGTAGACATTTTCGAATGGTGTTTACAGTTTGATTTGGACGCAGTGTGTACAAAATGTCAAAAAAACGAAACAGAATGCTATTTTTTTTTTTAAATAGGCGGCAGCCACGGTCCTGGGGATGAGGGTTGGCTAGTGTAGGGCTGGTCACTAAGGTGTTAAGAGACTCCAGTTCTTCATACACATTACTATATATTGATATACACTTCATTATCTGGTGTTACAAAGAATCCACATATCTACACATAAGAGGTCCACTGAAATTGCATCAAATGAAGAGAAAGTCAGTATATAATATAAGTGGAAAGAGACAAACTGGGTTGAAACTGGCTTGGAGCTGTAATTTTATATCAATGCTCAGACTTTTTGTCTTTCTTTTAACCCCAGACTGGTTCATTTGTTCTGAAGACTGTTGTGCTTTAGCCTTGGATAAGCAATCAGTAGGAAAAACAGAAATGTAGGTCTACAATCAACTGTGCATGACTGTAGAAAGAGAAGAAATGTCAGTACAATTACAAAAGAGATATAGATGGAATCACAGATGATGCTTGATATGCTAAGATATAAAGATTTTCAGTGATTATTCTAGGCTTGGCAGTTGTGCTGATGTCGTTGTGCTGACTCTATAAATGGACTACTTAGAAGGTGATGGAAGAGTGATGTTTTGTGGAAGTCTAGAAGCTTTATTGGCACAGTTTGAGGACTTATGGATTGCATCGCATTAATGTATCAGAAAGGCCCAGTATTTATTTTTGTTTCTATTCCCCTCATTACTCTCAAGAGATGGCTATATCAAAGTGTTACCTCAGCATTTCAATATAACCCAAAAGTGTTTAATTTTTTGTCTATTTCTCCATCCATCATTATAAAATAAAAAATGGTTGGAAAACAACAGTGCCATTCAGTTGCACTTCCACTTAATCACTATGTTTCTGAGGAATCAGTTGTAAATAATAATTTGCAATCACATAAAACTGACCTGAAATTTTCTCTTTTATATGTGGTGGCAAAGGATATCTGTCAGCTTCTTGCTTGATAAATCCCTCTGGAATGTATTTGCCTTGGATATCTTTCAAACTTTCTCTGTCCACATTCTCCAGGGCAGTCCCAAATAGTGTATGCTTAGGAAACGCCTGACTGCGCTTGGCTCTCTTAGACCACCATTCTATTGACTCAGGCTGATCACTCGGTGGTGCAACTTGCAATGATGTATTGGTCGCAGTTTTAGCCATAGGGCATGTTCGGGCTCTGCATTTTTAAACAAAGACTTATTAATAAATAATGAAACTGTAAACATACTAATGTGCAATGAAATAATATGACATAATATAACCATTTGGCATTTATTATTATCATTGTCCAGGAGGTATTGAGAGGGGGGACTGGACTGGAAATGGCAACAGCAAAGATGGTTAGCAGTGTGCAAGAAGTTGATCTGTACATAATATATAGAGAGAGAGATATTGATGATTTGCTCATGCCCTGTGTTTGGCCATCTTTATATTTCCTTAAATTTTTTTGTTTTCATTATTGTAATCCTTTAATTTGCAGAAATGGCCATTCCATTTTATACACCCGTCGTCTATGTAACTTACGAAGGAAATGTCAATTATATTGTACTCGCTGATATGACCACTCTGGTTGCATTCTATGAATGAAACCATATGGTGAATATGTACACCAAGAAAGGTAACATCCGTTTACCCTAATGCACAGTGTTTATGCTGAATGGATTGGGGAAATTGCTTGCCTTCTTGTCACAGTCGGCGGCTTTGTGCATATGTTCACACAAGCCAATACACAGGACTGGCGTCAATGGTTACCACGATACGCCCACTTCCTGGTACCAGATCGTAACTCCCCGTGAGAGAGTTCTAACACCATGGACTAAAAGGCTGAGGAGGATACCTTTCGAAGGGCGGGGAGAATGCGATCGTGGATGGTGAAAGGCTCCGATTTTGGGCATCGAAACTCCACATTCAGTAAACCAGACTGACAGACAGACAGGCAGGCACGCAGGCAGGACCTGGTGTCAAGTGGATCCCAGAGATCCTGCGCTGTGAGAAAGGATAATGATTATTAAAATTTATGTTATTATGGTTCGGAATAACAACTACCCCACCCATCCATGTGTACCAGTACCACACCTTCCTGTGGGTCCGCCCCAGGCATTTCTGTAAAATTGTTTCCGAACAAATTCATCTTCAAGTGTACTCCTTCCTCCACCCTATATAGGGATAGACTTTCAACAACATACCGGTACCGGTACCAAGGTCTATCTCCGTGAGCAGGCCGACTAATACCCCCCCCCCCCNCCCCCCTCCTCCACCCATCCACCTTTGTCCGATGGTTACAAAATAAACACTAAAGATAACATTGGGCAGTCGAATCCATGATGACAAGAACAGAATATTATTTGTATACGGAATGCTTATCCATTGGCAGATCTAAAAATTCTGTATGGGTAGTGTATGGATGGGGATACCATAATACTGTATGTCTTTCTTGCTCCACCCCACCCCCTCCCCCCACCCCGCTCTCTGCCCACAAAATTATGTAATCTTCATTCTGCTCACTTTTAACTGGTCATCCCCATGATGTCCACTGGCACTTAGAGAATGCATCCAGCATAAAATCACAAGAAATAAGGAGGATTTGGCGGGGGCTTAAGGAATATAGCAAAACCTCAGCGGTTCCAGAGCCGAGAGTCCCATGCATCCCCACCCCACCCCACCCCCNCCCCGCCAATCAAAATAAAATCCTTTGCTACCTGTAAAACAATTACATGTTTGAACTTTTCTTTGCAGATATAAATCAGTATCTTAAAATTAACAGAGCGCTTACGGTAATGCGGCGGAAATTGATCCTCTCATTTGGGGGATGGGTCGGGAATGGGGAAACAAACGAGATGCCCTTCCGCCAGATCCGTCTAAAATTAAAAGGAGAAGTTTGAAATAGCCATCTGGGAATTCCCATACTGTTGGTATTTTTTTAATGCTCGGCCAGGCTTTTGTCTTAGCGGAACTTTATTCTTGGAGCATTTGGATCATTCTAACTTGCTGCATATCAGTGCTGCAATTTCAAAGCGTTTAGATACAATTTTGTTCAAACTTCCCTTTGAATTCATAAACGTTGAGATTGAGATGCACCGGAGAGGAGGGGGTGCTCTCTAATTGTCTTTCCTAAGTAAAAAAAAAAAAAGGCGCACTCTTTAGCATTTGTGCATGCAAAGAATACAGATTTAGAAAAGGGCATTGCGCACATTAGTAGCATATACTATATTCTACAATAGAAAGGTGGTCTATCCTTGGGCGCGGAAGAAGTCTATGAACGCTGGTCTGTTTGTATGTTTTACGTCATTAATTTTAGCGCACTCTAGGCCTTGTGAGTGCAGAACATGCAATTGGCACCGTCGCATCCTTTTTATCAACATCAGGAGCATCATGCAAACATCAGGGATAAAAAGAATACGAAATTAATCTGTTGGTGTAAACAGCAATGGCCTATCAGCGTCTTGGAAACACCGAATTCTTCCAACTGTATAGATTTGGAAATACCAGGCCTCCATCAGATGGCCATATTGCTTCTCATGGGAAATGGGTAGATGGTCTCTAGATCTAGTCTATTAACTGTCTATCTCGCTGCCCGCCTGCATTTTTTGGGGGGGAAGGAAGTCCGAATGATTCTCACACCTCTAACTCATGCCTACTAATACAACCCCAATCTTACCCAGAGGCGGCTCGTCATTAAATGCAACCCGGGCAGTTGCGGGTACAATGTAGCTCTAAAAACAAAGAAACTAGTTTCCTCCCAAAAATACAGAGGCGAAGGTAAGGAATTGCAAATGAGACTCACACCGAAACTCGTATCCCATCCCCTATCCATAATCCTATCCTTATCCCTATTCCTAGTGTCCATCAAGACAGGAGCATCAGTCAAGGGAAGTCCCTTGACATGTCATGCCCGTCGAGATACGGGCATCCCATGTGAGTCTCAATTGGAATTCCTCCCCTTACACTTGGAGTCCTTTACTCTATGGAGTTCTTCTGCCTTTCATCTGTGGCTATGTTCATGCGCTACCTCGTTGGCCAGTGCGCTAATGTGGTGCGTTCATTAATCCAGTCATTATCTCTCTCGATTGTGTAAGTTCAAACCCTGTTCAATAAACATTAGCGTCTGCCCTCTTACAAGTACTGTAGATTTAGCCTATTCAAATAGATTTCAGATAATTTCAAGTGCAACAGTAACACCTAGCAGTGGATTTGACATCTTGTCAGGATCATTCTGGGTATGTTTATTTTGTGATTTGACGTATGGCAGTGAGATGAGTAGCTGGGGGTTGTGACCCTACATCTAATCCTAACCTTATGTGAGCAGTCGGGAAGTGTGTTAGGGTCACGGGTGAAAACAAGGCTCACACGTGAAAGTTAGGGAACATATTCAGGCAGTAGGTATTTACGAATTCAGTTGCTGTGAAGGTAACGTCCCTGTGGTGTAGTGGTAGCACATTCTGACTTGCAAGCTGAGAGACCCTGGTTCGCTTCTCGATAGGGGCATGAAATTTTCTAGAGTATTTTTTTTTCCGGCCTTTCTTCTCAAAAATTGATAAGTCACAGTAATTTGGTCAAATCCCTGGTGACACACTTCCCTAGATAATATGTAACAGCTTCCAGAAATTATCAGACTGAGCTCACATTCCTCCCCCTTAATGAATAATATAAAATAGAGAATATACCTTGTCACCCGATTACACTTATACCCCTAACCCTAATGCCCAACAAGACAGGAAGGTCAGTCGAGGCGAGTCTCTTACCCTACAGAAGCATCAGATGTGAATCTCATCCGCAATTCCTCCCTTTTTATTCCCTATCCCCACCCTTACCCTTGTCTCCTGACCCCAAACCAGTTACTACAAATGCATCATTAGCGCCTATGGTCTCCAAATACCCTTTTATTTCACTTTTTTTTTAAAAACATAAATCTAGCGTCGTAAATCAAACTGTCGTTAACTCCAGGTGAGGTTTTTCTTTGGAAGTGAGGGGGCAAGAAGAATAGGTAGGAGCCCCACTTTCTCTCTAGCATTTAATCTGAAACTTTGCAAACTCATAACTGTGGGCTCACTAACTTTTAAGATGCCCCTCATACTCTCCCATTTGAGCACTTAGCACAAAGATTTAGTCTCCTCACTCTAATCAGAAACCAAGCCATTGCCTTTCCACAAGGGCACGGTGAGGCTGTTTGGAATACATGAATCTTCTCATAATATTATGAGAACTGTCTAGATTGAGGGTTCAGCTCTGAATAAGGAAACTCTAATGTTGCTGTGAAAATGCCGTATGCTTGAGAAAGACACTTAACTCCCGGTCCTCTCTCCACTCAGCTATGAGTACTCGGCTTTGAATTAGAACTGGGGAAATCATGGCGCAACATCGTGGTGACTAGCAATGACTTTGTTATATGTATTTCATTTGTAATGCTGTGTATTTATATGTACATATAGATATAGTGCTCTTCTATGTTTTGCATTATGAAAGAAATGCATAACACGGTAAGGCATAATTGACGATATCGCCACTACGGGGTGAATAGGAATAGTTTTGTTTTTGTTTTAAATCATAATTATCATTATTTTTTGGTAGGTGGAAAGTTCTAAGCCTCCCTTTAGATTCTACAATGGCTGGTATCCAATTCGGGACTGCTCTTTACCAGGCCATGAGTCTAGGCCAGGTGCTGGCATAAAGTCTGTGAAAGACGGCCAGTGCTACAGGTAGGTCCTCGTACAAATTAAGAAATTGTTAATGTTATCATTATTATCATCATCATCATCACCACCACCACCATTATCATTTGCTTCATTCTGATAGACATCATTCTCTTTAGAAAATAGTCTGCTGTTTGAGAATATTAGATGTCAAAATTTATTGTTAGAAAGTTATTACGTGGATTCTTATATGCACGATAATCAGCACTAGTTGCGATATATATAGTTTACATCAGAAATGTATTACAGTAAATTTAGAAGTTTTACATCTGATGTAAGATCCAGCATTAAATTCAAACCACTTTTTGTGCTAATCGCTTGTTGTACATACATATACAGCCCATAATCCATCCTCAATACGGAGTAAAATGTTTTCAATGTACTGTATTTCATACGATACACGTAATAACAATCATAATCCTTATCATATCCCTGCAGCAATCAGTGTATTCTTCATCACTGTAAAGTCGGGCATCGTCATCTTCATAACTATTAACAAGACTGTCATCATCATCATCCCACCATTGTAATTACAGCAATCATGATTTTCTTTGTCATCACAATTATCTATGAAGGCGCGGAAGATAGTTGAAATGCAAGCCGTGGCATCCGG
This sequence comes from Ellobium chinense, assembly GCA_033807755.1. NCBI lineage: Eukaryota > Metazoa > Mollusca > Gastropoda > Ellobiida > Ellobiidae > Ellobium > Ellobium chinense. The sequence continues at coordinate 383,199 of JAWQUT010000143.1, forward strand.
TCTAATGATAGCCAGGCTGAAAAACGCAGAGAGTGCATGGATGTTGTTTGGGACAGAATAGAGTTTAATCCCAAATTTCAGGAACAGTAGTACTCTAAAGAAGGGCAGTCAGTTGAGTGAATAACTCTGCAAAAGGAAGTACAGTATTCATAGGAATGTCTGATTTCCCAGTGTTAGGCAATCCTTTGACTTTTTAGAAGTTCCTAGATTGGCACATTAATCCAGATCAGCACCGAACTAAAACTGATTTCTATTCGAGATCATGCCCAACATTATACCAAATTTTGTTTACTAATACATTCAGTCTGACGTCTCCCTGTTCAAATATCAAAGTTAGTAATGAGTCAAAGGTATCTTGCTGCTAAAGGCAAATAAAATAGGAATTAGCCCCTTCCTTTACTTTGCCCTCATTTCCAATCCATTCCCTCTCTCCTCCCTTCCACCCCCACACTAATATGTTCACTCTCAATTTCTTTTTTGTTCTTTTTCTCTATTTTCTCTTTTATTTCATCCCCTGGCCTTCCTCTCCTTTTAATCTTTTATTTCCTTTCCATTCTCTCTTCCTCTCTTTCTTCGTTACAGAACATGTTATTACCTCCATTTCTCTGTCTCAGCCTTCTTAGGGTGTAAATTAAATGTCCCCTTCCTACTTTCTTTTAGGCACTTTCATATCCTGACCATCTTATATAACTGAGAAACTATATTGTATAGTGTATACTGTAATAATATTCTACTCTTTCATACTCTCATTTCATGAATGACATATTGTGACCTCACAGAAACTACAAAGTTCTGTGTAGTATCTGCGACCACCCAGACAATCAACCATCACCAGACGAGGAGGGCTCGTGTCATCATTCATTATCAGGCATGAAAGAACTGTATTGTGGCAGTTGCGTATGCCAGCCAAATGTTGTAGGTAAGCAGATTTCTCAGCCGTATATCTCTGCTACTATTTCAGATATATTTCCGTGAAAGATACAAGCTTGAAATTGTGTTTTGAAATTTACACATGCATCATCTGCTTTATTAATAACAGCTGGGATGAGCAAGTAGAGTCAAACGGATCTTCATGCTAGTGGACTTTTTCTCATCAACCAGTACTGCCTGTAGATCTGTTTTGTATTAATTTCTGATGTGTCTGTTCATGGTAATGTTTATGATCAGCGCCAAGCTTGTGTAATTGTGTGTGTCAGAGAGGGAAGTGAGTGTATCAGGCTGGACAATAATTTGAACAAATCCTGTTGGTAGAAATTTACTTGTGGGCAGATGGGAGTTACACCACTCTTGTCATTTAAAAAGTTTAAAGTTTTGAAAATAAAGTAACAGCAAGATTCTTTTCTCTAACAACACAATATTATCTTTATCTTGAATCTCAGCCCCAAAAATGCCCCAGCTTCCTAAGTGTTCACCACAAAACCAAGAACCTGCGATACCTAATCGGAAAAAATGCAAGCCAGATGCTTACTGGCGGTATCATGATCCACACAAATGGGATGCATGCCATGAAATGCCTGCAGACTGTCGAGCCCATGATCGCAACTGGTTCAGTATGTCTCTGTCTCTCTGGTTTTGTTTTATTATCTCATTTTCCATGCCCAATCATATACTGTACCCGGTTCACATACTTCTCTCACGGATCACAAAAATGTATCATTGCTGTAAAGTAAAGATAACATGCAACGTGGACGCCCATCTCATGCATTTCTCGTTTATACAGTCCACTCTGCATAATTGGAACTACTCAGAACCATGAAAAAAATTTCAGTTAGAAGGAGCTGCAATTATCCAATGACTTCTGTATAGAAATATAGATTTTAGAATGTAATAATAATGTTGCGAATAAGACGGAAGTTCCAATTGTCTGAAATGTGATTAAGCGGAGTCAACTGCTCAACGTGTAACCTCAGGCATATGAAAATCAAGAACATTCCATAATTTCACAAAAAGAATAACCTGTTGGTCCAGAGGATGCAACAAATCCCATTGCATCACAGATCTCTCTGTCACTTCTATTGCTGGTACAGGTACTCTCTCCTATACTAAGTACCATAACCCAGTAAACACTCTGAGTTAAAGAAGACTAACTTTAGCTCTGCAGAAATTCTAATTTCTGGGCATGAGGCTTTTGCAACAGTGCTGGGAAGTCAGGGTTGAAGAGAGGTGAAAAATTTGAGAAAATGTTCACTTGTACCTCAACTTCAAATGACAATGGAGAAATATAGCAGAGTGTTTCGGGGATCCACTACTCTTCCCTTGTAAATTGTAGATTTAGTGCATTACTGTGATGTGCATTGCTGTTATCTAATTCGGTATATTTAGCATGCAAAAGTGCTAAATAATGCATTTTTTTCTTTAGTGGGTGGTGATCTTAGGAAATCGTTATGTGAAAATAGAATTTGTTATTTTACAACCAGATTTCACACATTTCTCAAAATAACATTAATGCACAAACCTAGAGATAGGTTTTAATGCATGTACTTGTGTCTCAAGAATAAGTTATGAGAAACTGTGAGAAAGTCAAGAGTGACATAATGAGAATTAACCTCAGAAAAATAAAATGCTTCTGTAAGCATGCATATTAATAATTCCTACCTAGATACATATATGAAATCTGATGGTGAAGTGACAAATGCGGTTTGAGAAAAACTTGTCCTAAGATCATCACACACAACCAATTAAAAGTGTACTATTTTTGGAGCATAATTTTTCAGGCGAAATGTACTGAATCAGAAAAGTGCAGTGCGCACTATAATAGCGCACTATATTCTGCAAATGTGGAGTAGTGGACCCCTGAGAGCTGGTGAGAAGAGACCTTCCACTTCAACACATAGAAGGATGAACTGCATCTATCATTGAAGGACTTCCCATGGTTCAGTCTCACTCATTGTCTGTACATAATAGGCTCGCAACTATATATACATGTGATAGTATTATGAATCATTCTTAGATTTATAAGTTCTGTTCTCTTATTAACATTTTTTTCTTCTGTTCAGGAAAACAGATTGATTGTGAAAACAGTCACCAAGCAATCAAGCAAGCCTTACGGCTGCATGAACGTGTTGCACAGGTAAAGAAAATACATCGCAGGCATTCAGTACAGGCTGCAGATGAATGGAGTGGGTGCAAAGAGCAGGCCAGGACACCTGCCAGACTTAGTGTCCAGCCCTCTCATACTCCAATGACCGCATCCTCTCAAAGAACCTCAGCCCATTTCATGGAGGGACTCACAGAGTCTGCAGTGGTTCCTGTCTAAATGTTCCTAGAATGAATCATTGTTGTAAATTACTTTAACGATGGTGTAGGCCTCAAGGTGCTCGGCGACAAATTCATTGGATGTGAGAACAGTTCAACCAGTAAAGGGCAGTCTTTCTTCAGGCATCGTGACAGAGGGAGACCTCACAATTCAAGTGATCTAAATCCATCATTATAATAGCACACGGCCACATTATCTAGGGGAGGCATGCAGATTTGCTACTGAGGTTTCTGGACTCTTATGGCTGCTTTTATAAGAATGTTGTGTACAGAAGTTCGCCTTATAGGGATGGAACTCGAACATTATTCATCATGATTATCCTAGTTTTTATAGATAGCTACCCATTTGTCACTGTGTTAAAATCTTATTAACAAACTATCATACATCAATCATTATTAATTATGACTGCATTTGCTTCAAGGCATCTGATACAGCATATTATGGAGAGAAGGCAAGTTGAGATTCATCATATAAGTGCCAAAGTTGAGATTCATCATATAAGTGCCAAAGTCCAGGTTTGACATGAGAAGCAAAAAACTATAATTTTCATAAAATTGCCCTTAGCAAAGCAGTTCTTTGAATATGAATGTAGTGTTTTGTGTAATAGAGCTTAGTCTAGAACCTACTATGCTATGATAAAAAAATAACGAGTTTCATTGTATTTGTCACTGACTTTGCGTGGTACAAAATCTCGATATTGGCTCATGCTAGAAAAAGAGTATTTGCTTTTCAAAAGCGATTGTTACAATAAGTGCAACATTATTGGCAGTCCAAAAGCGTCCACATCCAAATTTCGATCAGGATGGCATTTATTGGGGTACTGCATCCAGTGATGACACAAATAAAGGAAGTCCAAACAAACAACACCAGTAAATATTTTTTGTTGCAAAGATGCTGTTTATTTTGAATAAATAAATATTAAAACAAAGTACAATATCACAGATGTATGGAAATCTGAGTATGACTGTGAAGGCTGTGAAACATAATACTGCAGAATTTGAAATTCTAATGTATATATGCTGGCATCATAAGAATACAATGAACAGAGCCAGTGATTTTGAAAAAACAACAATTTACAGAAACTGTGGAGATAATATAATAAAATCTACCAAGATATGCCCAGAGTTTTAAATTCTGAAATCAGTTTGTTGACAAGGGTTTAAATAGTGTAGTAAAAAATGGAACTTGTTTAAGTCCAGAGTTTCCTTTTCAAAATCCAGCATCTAATCCCACTTTAATTACACTTTCACTACTTCAAGTATTTCAAACCTGTACAAAGGTAATCAGCGGATAATTGGGGGCCCTTGAAAAAGTGTTACGATGATTGGTTTCTTATTTGGTGATGATTACACGGGTCATCATTTAATTCTGTACATTCAACCACGTCTAATTGTAAAGAGACATGAAATTTTCAGATTATCTCAAAATATTTTTCACAGGTTCTTTTCTTTTACAATGTTTTATTGTTCTGTCATTATGTGGTGGTCCTTCGCACACCCTAAGCGACAAAAGAAAAGGAAAGAACATAAGGCACTTTCTTCACTGGGAGAAAACAGAGGACATAGAACTTTCAGTTCCCTTTTGGAAAAAAAAAATGTTTTGGTTTGGTGACTATGTGGATTGTTGCATTGTTGTGACACAATAGTCTGCGGTTCTGGTGTGTTCAAGATATTTTACTGTTCAAGTTTTACTGTCTGGTGCATCCACTTTAATATAATGCCACAGATGACCATGATATTGGTATATTCCACAGCCTGTCCAAAGACAATATGACCACTGACACAAACAAAGAGAGAGAACACAGATTTCTGTAACATACCATGCAATATTTATGGCCGTGGTAATCTTCTTGCAACCGATGTGCTCTGAAAAACTTCCATTCCTGGATTAAACTGGTATGTTAATAATGTATACCCATCTTCAGTGCTGTGCAAGTATTTTAGAGTACCAACTTCCTTTTTTATGGTCACTTATTTCCAATCTCTCTGACCTACCCCGTTTGGTGGATGTAAAAATATGATGGGATCCAAGTAGCATGAGCTCACCTCTATGGTACAAGAGAAAAATCATGTAAACTGTAGTTGATGAAATTTTCACCTCCTTCTTTATATGAATGTAATACGACCACTTTTCTCAATGGATGAGGATGCCATGGCCACTAATCAGTTAGTTTCAGGGACGTCTGCATTTTTCAAAATTTCAAAGTCACATATAAATAGCCAAAAGTATTTAAAACACATATTCTCCTCTTGAGCACATGTTCTTTACATGCATATTAAAAGTTTTGTAAAAGTCTATTCAGAATAAATTGTGGTTAATCTTGATTTGTAAAACTCTGTTTAAGATCCGTTCTTGAGACCTCAGTTTCTTCCTCTTAATCTGTAGTAAGTCAGTCATTATTAAAGTTATCTCAGTCAAACTTGGGGGAATCTTCATGAAAGTGAGGCAGCTTTTCAATATGTAACTTTGCTGTTTTAGGTGACCCATGTAAAGTCCCTTAGAGCAGATTGCCCTGCTTGGAGACTTCCAATCAACCAAAAAAAATAAATTTCTGTAGATGAAGAATACCAGTCAAGAGTTTACAGAAAAAAAAAGCTCATTTCAGGTTATTACTCCCAATAACTAATACTTATTGGAATATGTCACAAAGTCTAAATATTGGCTGGCTATGGTGTTTATCAAACATCCATCCTCGCAATGCAGCATGGTCATCAGACATGCTAACCTAAGTAATCAGCCTTGTGAATTCAAATGGTTAGCCCTGGTATCTGATAAATTTAAATCTACTGTCAGTACTAAGTAGGGCACTCACTCTCAAAATGAAGACTCTGTTTATATAGAAAATGACAGTTCGATTTAAAAGACATAAGAGTGTGGTCTTATCAGTGCATGAATGCTACTTTTTAGGTGTGCCCCATGTCTAAGAGCTGTTTTCTAAGAAAGGTAAGAATGTACATGTACATCGTACATAGTGAGAGGGGGAAACAAGATCTGGTTTCATTTCAGAAGTGAATATATCTGGTATGGAGAAGTCTCCAAATAGATTCTCTTACCTCATGGGACATTAAATATAGCCAATTGACTGTAAAATCTTGTATAAATTACTTTTACAAGGTTGCATGGCATATCATACAATGTGAATTGCAGTACAGTTTGCTCACAGATTCCAGTTATATAATGATGGTGAGTTATTTCACTATCTATCAAAGAGACAAGTGAGACAAGCAACAAAAGCATACCTCCCTTAATGTAGCAAGAAAAACATACATGCATATATGCAAGACATGCAATTAACATTGGAAACCCTAGAACAATGAAAATAAATTTTGAAAATTAAGGGTGAAGTTATGATTAAGTATAGATTAGAAGCCAAAAGGCTAGTAATACTGCTTCAAAATCCAAAAAATAGTCGTAATACTGGTGATGTGGTAATTAAAGCTGTGAAAACTGGCAAAGTTGTGCGATGTAGTACAAAATACTGTCATGTGTAAATACATCCTAGAAAACAAGTAACAAAGTAGCTGACCAATGAATTTTAAACTTTCTTGTCAAACATCTTCAGTGAGTTAATGAAAGCATATAAAAATATAGTGTACAGGACACAAACTGTAATTCTGTAAAATTCATGATTTCTTTTTCCGTTTTAAAAAAAACAACAAACGAAAAACAACACCTCTAGAAACTGGAAAGATCACCACCCTAAATAAAAATATGTAAAACTACTATATAATAATAAAACCAGTACACATGCAACTCTTTGGCAGCATGACACCTTGTTCGATGGCACATGTTGATCAAGATATCTTAAGGCTTGTGTTTATGCCATCAAAATAATCTTTGAACCATCAAGATGGAAACACTTTTACTTGACTTCACAATGAAACAAAATACACATTGCCTTAGTCTCTTCAACCAAGAAAACTTTAGGCTTGCCCTGCTAAAAGTTAGTCATATCTATATAAGTTCTTGATATCCAATTACAGTCGACTCCGCTTAATCCCCTTTTCCTCTTAATCGCCTCGTTTCCCAGGAAACCGAATTTTTTTCTATATAAAAGTCACTGGATAATTGCCTCTTACTCCTGATAATCGACCACTCTTCAGGGCCAGTAAATTCAAAGATCAGCGGTTGAAGGATTACAGTTGACAAACAAAATAATATGTACACAGACGGTTTAACTGCACGGCGGATGGCAGACCAGTTGACTGGGTGACAGCTGCCACGCCGAAATAGGTGTGATAAGCCTCTCCTCAAAACCTCCCCCTCCCCTTGTCCTCCATCGTCCCATGTTACACACAGATTTCGGCTAGATGAGAGAATGTGTCATGTAGATGAACGGTCGATCCCGACCGTGCCATCCTACTCCTTATTGTCTGCTGGGCTACTGCAAGGTGGCCAACGAGAAAGACATTAAAAGAGATCAAACATTTTGTGTGCTACAACATCATCAAACTAGAGTCTGTCCTGAGTCTGGCGACAAGAAGGCATCAATGCACGACATCAAACCATGACATCAAAGACATTTAACCCCATTACCAAAAATATGGCCGAAATTACCTTCTCAGTTCTCTGCTAAATCGTCCACTTTGTCCGTGATCCCGAGGAAGGGCAATTAAGCGGAGTCGACTGACTATATTTTGCTTTCCAGTGTATAAACAAGTATGAATGCAATTTTTATGCCAAAAGGCAAAACTGATCCTTTCAAGTAAAATATCATCCATATAAAGAAAGTTTAGTTTCTTATTGCCTGCATTATTGTCACAGCTGTGTGCCTATACATTTCATATGGGCCAAAGATTATGCACTTTACTGATGACAATCACTGTCATAGGAAATAACTGCTGTTTTTTTTTCCTTTAAGCATAATAATAGCTGCACAATTCATTTATAGTCTTGGCAAAGCAAAAAAATTAATACTTGACACCAACAACGTATCAACATAACCAATCTTTAACAACATCTATTTCATCACATATATATAGTGATGAAATAGTGATGGTGAAATGTGCATTAATAATAATATTATGTTTAACCACGCGATGTTATTTCTTTACAGCCCCTGCTCCAAATTTCTCCACCCATGCTTTTCTCCATCGCTGCTCTATGACGTTAGACTCGCCCCACATGCCTGAAAGAAGACACAGAATTGCAAAAAAAAGTAATAAAGCGTTTAGGCATAAAACA
>JAWQUT010000143.1:392219-421699 GCA_033807755.1 Ellobium chinense
ATTGGAAAATATGGATGACTTTTGCATAACTTTGAACCCTTCGATCTGGAGAACAATACATGGTAGGATGCTGGTTTTTTTTCCATTTGAAAGATCACTTTATTTAAAAAAGAATATCACGGGCTTTTTTTAGATTTCTTGGATAGTTTTTTAAAATAATTTTTTTTAAAATGTCATTAAAAAACATTGAAAATTTTGAAAATTTTCAACTTTAAAAATAAAAAAAAACCCCAAAAACACAAGATATCGAAAAAAGCCCATGATATTCTCAAAACAGGGGCTTGGAGAGTTGTTATGCAAACTTGTATGTAAATTGGACCAGAAAAAAGTGAGATCGAAGGGATAGAGTGACGAAAACTGTGATTTTGAGATAATTGACGATAAAGATTACCCGATATATGCATTTGATAAAGGGTAATCATTTTCTTTTGCATCAGAATACACTTTTTGAGACAGGTATCATGAAAATAACGTCAGGATTCAATAAAGGACATGTTGCTGTTTAAAAAACTGCCTTAAACTCATTCTACACAATTTTACCCAATTTTACCCCTACAGGGTGCCGCACTTGCCCTTAAAAAAAAACAAAAAAAACCCCAAAAGACAACACCTCTAGAAACTGGAAAGATCACCACCCTAAATAAAAATATTTAAAACTAATATTGATTATAATAATAAAACCAATACACATGCAACTCTTTGGCAGCATGACACCTTGTTGGATGGCACATGTTGATCAAGATATCTTAAGGCTTGTGTTTATGCCATCAAAATAATCTTTGAACCATCAAGATGGAAACACTTTTACTTGACTTCACAATGAAACAAAATACACATTGCCTTAGTCTCTTCAACTAAAAAAACTTCAGGCTTGCCCTGCTAAAAGTAAGTCATATCTATATAAGTTCTTGATATCCAATTACAGTCGACTCCGCTTAATTGCCTTTTCCTCTTAATCGCCTCGTTTCCCAGGAAACCAAATTTTTTTCTATATAAAGTAACTGGATAATTGTCTCTCATTCCTGAAAATGGACCACTCTTCAGTGCCAGTAAATTCAAAGATAAGCGGTTGAAGGATTACAGTTGACAAACAAAATAATATGTACACAGACGGTTTAACTGCGCGGCGGATGGCAGACCAGTTGACGGGTGACAGCTGACACGCCGAAACAGGTGTGATAAGCCTCTCCTCAAAACCTCCCCCTCCCCTTGTCCTCCTTCGTCCCATGCTACGCATGGATTTCAGCTAGATCAGAGAATGTGTCATGTAGATGAACGGTCGATCCCGACCACGCCATCCTACTCCTTATTGTCTGCTGGGCTACTGCAAGGTGGCCAACGAGAGAGATATTAAAAGAGATCAGACATTTTGTGTGCTACAACATCATCAAACTAGAGTCTGTCCTGAGTCTGGCGACAAGAAGGCGTCAATGCACGACATCAAACCACGACATCAAAGACATTTAACCCCATTACCAAATATATGGCCGAAATGACCTTCTCTGCTAAATCGCCCACTTTGTCCGTGATCCAGAGGAAGGGCAATTAAGCGGAGTTGACTGTACTATATTTTGCTCTTCCAGTGTATAAACAAGTATCAATGCAAGTTTTATGCCAAAAGGCAAAACTGATCCTTTCAAGTAAAATATCATCCATGTAAAGAAAGTTTAGTTTCTTATTGCCTGCATTATTGTCACAGCTGTGTGCCTATACATTTCATATGGGCCAAAGATAATGCACTTTACTGATGACAATCACTGTCATAGGAAATAACTGCTGTTTTTTTTTCCTTCAAGCATAATAGCTGCACAATTCATTTATAGTCTTGGCAAAGCAAAAAAATTAATACTTGACACCAACAACCTGTATCAACATAACCAATCTTTAACAACATCTATTTCATCACATATATAAATATAGTGATGAAATAGTGATGGTGAAATGTGCATTAATAATAATATTATGTTTAACCACGCGATGTTATTTCTTTACAGCCCCTGCTCCAAATTTCTCCACCCATGCTTTTCTCCATCGCTGCTCTATGACGTTAGACTCGCCCCACATGCCTGAAAGAAGACACAGAATTGCAAAAAAAAGTAATAAAGCGTTTAGGCATAAAACAGCTGTGGAAGTCTCATGGATCCTTGCCGAGATTTTTCCCTATGCAGGTCAAGCATATAGAACTATACTCAACAATTTTATGTGAGAGACAAGTGACACTGTATGGAATTTGCACTAGAGGAATACCCTGCAGATCAAAAATACTTTTTTTAACCTTTTCCTTCCCCAAAAAGAGACTAATAGACAGTTTTCTCAATTCCTTCTCCGAAAAAAGACAACTCCTTAAAATGAAGATCACCACAATATTTTGCTGGAGTAACTGATGATCAAGTTTTGACTGTAAACAAAGACAGGAATTTAAGTCTATCGACTGGGTAAAGCTGCTACCAACCACATCCACCAGTGAACATTTAAGCCCCTAGATTTGCGAGATATTTTTTTATTGCTGAATTAATTAATTGCCCAAAGTGGAATACATGATCATGTTTAGCTTCTGAAACTGGTATGTGGGCTATAACTGTTAAAATAGCAATGTCATAATGGGACAAATGTGGATATCATGAAATATTTTACAGTTCCCAACATTTTCTGATCTTCTTTCTAATGTCTACTATATAATGCCATTAGCATCAATCTGAAAAACTTGTCTACTGCGAAGCATTTCTGAATCCCTTATCACACTATTTGATAAAACCATTGCCTCTCTCTCACTCAAAATAAATAAGACTATGCAGGTGACCTCCATCCTTGATTTGCTCAACTCAAAGAGTAGAAAAGGGCATATTATTTACTAGTAATCAATTTCAGTTACAGCATGATCCTTCACAATGTACAACCTTAGCACTGCTGAGCTAAAAAGGAAGATGATCCTTTAGTTTGCTTATCATCAATATTCTGTGATATGCCTAACATGAAATGATTTAATGAGTCCTGTGAATTTCATATTAAGTGAGTTCGAGTGTATAGTGTAATAGCCTTCAAACTGTGTACTTCATTTACTTTCAGAGTGCCAAAATTCATACTGCTATTTAGGGTGACTTTTGTAAGACACAACTATTAATACTCCAATGTGACAATAGGAAGACCTTTCGTAATGCACTAGACTTAGTCTTACTTTGTTGAAAAAGTAATTCTTGTCAACAGTTCTCATGTGCAGCAACATATAAACTGAGCTGGCACAATTTCCCTATACTTACACTGAATGAGATGTGATTAGGATTTTAGTAAGAAATTTGGAGTACTTACTGAGCCAGTCCCGCTTCATCTTATACATCTGCTTGTCTATTTCCTTACGGTTATTCCAGGTGGCCATGTTGTAACTGTCATGACATTCACTGACAGGGTCGTTATGGCTATATCCAGGCATAGTAGATACCCTCAGAAACCTTGACAGCTCTGTGTAATCATCTGTAGGTGGTGTGAATGATGGTACTTCAAGCTGACAGAGAGGGCGAGCAGGAACACGCATTGTTTTTCTGCCCTCTGCATCCTGTCACAGATGAAATTTATATAAAAATGCATTAGATAAGTAGAGTCCTGAGTGTAGGATCAGGGATGTATAACTAGACTGGATTTCTGATAATAAAAAGGGGAAAAGAAATAAATGTTAATGGATCTTATCAGCCTGACAGTACTGACATATTTAAACTTTTTTCAGTCTTGATGAACAGACATCTGTGCTTTTAAAATGGAACAGTGCATTATGCAAATAAAAGTAGATTAAGACTAAAGACATGCTTGCCTGCTTATTGGTTGTATTTACTTTCTGCTTGAGTGGCTGCCCTTTTGGAGGCCTGGGTATACCAAAGACTTGTTTGTTGTCCTAAGGTACTTAACAAGCTTGCTAAACTTGCACTTTTTACCACTGAAGGGTCAGAAAAATAGCAGACATTAAAATATGTGTACAAGTAAACCTATAATCCACTAAAAATGCCAAAGGCCAGCGCATTCAACAAGAACTAACAAAATTAATACAAGAAAAAAATGTTCAACATCTGAACATCACTAGAATATATAAAAAAAAAAAATCTGGTGAGAATGCAATGTCAAAATTTACCACTAATGAACTGCAGGAATATGGCACACTACCTTCAGTTGTTTTAGACTGATTGGTGGACAAACTTCTTTAAAATATTTATTGATTTCTTTCTCTTTAACATGTTTCCCATATAAACATGGTTTGTCTTTCTCTTTCTCATCAGGCTCTTTCATCCCCATCCGTTTCCTTTCTCTTGCCAGGAATTCTTCTCTTTCCTTTTTCTGCTGCACTTTCATCGCATACTGAAGGCATTGTTTATGAAGCTTATCTTCTTCAGTAAGTTCTTGTTTTCCATAGAAGCCTGGATCACGAATTCGATTAAAACATTGAGCATTTAAGCAAGTGCCAGGAGCACAACCACCAGGACAGACAAATCTCTTAGGCAATGACGGAAATTTTTCTGGCTCTGGAACACAAACTCGATGTGTGCTCAGTGCTGCATCGGAGGTTACTTTGCTCATTGCCATGTTTGAAGTTATTTGGAGTTAAGCCTATAGAGTAAAGATGAAAGCCATTCAGGTTGAGTAAATTACATCCCGCTGCATAAATGAACATTTGGAATTGCAGGGCTTCCCACTTTGCCTAAATTTAACTGTGGCTAGTATCAACAGCATATTTTCGGTGATGATTGAAAATATTCTTTCTCACAAACTGTTTCTCGCTTTTTCAAGGAACAGGTCTCGATGTGAGATACCAAATAACAGCATATTATAACTGATAAATCCCAGAGTTCTTCCTATACAGACAGATATGTTTTACTAACTGAGAGCAAGTTAAGGTAGCCTGCAGAACTTCAATTACGTGTAATACTGAGCACTGCAAGCTGAATGATTTCCTAAGTATCGGGAGTGTGATGAAGACTCCTGATGGGAGCATGCTGATCTGTCTATGGCCCCACAAGCTGTCATGCTGAAAAATGCACTGATGGCTTTGTGTGTAATTTGGTGGCTTCATTTCTCTTCTTATGAAAGAACTTTGATCTCTTGGACAATAAGCTTCCATGCACTTCAAAAGTTTTATGTTCTTTACTGAGTCATAAACCTAGATCTCATCAGCCAACGAAGACTGTGCTGTTTGTTTATGATACTTATATAGGCATGCTTATTCAGGAAATCACCTCTCAAGAGACTTTCTGAGCAGCATTTCTCGTTAAATTTCAAGTCAAGATGAATGATGGGAATCTTAAAATACAAATAAATTCTTAAAACTGATGCATTGCAGACAAGAGAGATAGTTTTTCCCTGAGTGCTGTGTTGGTGGAAATGAAAACAATTGAATAAAGACTAATGAGTCTTAGTCTCATCTTAAAAACAGCATATATATGCCAATGATGAAAAGATCAGTCTTATTGATGGTGAGTGGCAAGATTACCATCACTAGTGCATGCTCTCATGAAAGTGGAGGTTGAATGAGATGGGCTAGATGACTGTTGGCATTTCAGGCCTTGTCTGACTTCGTATATTCTGTATCAAGAAGTGAGATGTTCACTGGGGCCTTCAGGAGCAAAATACAGAATTCTGCAACCCATATGCAATGACACCAATAGAGTAGGATAGTTCATTTTGTCATAAAAACAAGACATGAAAAGTGGGGTTAAGTATGTATGCAGACTAATTCAGAAAGTCAGGTGATCTGAGATTTATGGAGTGAAATCTCTCTCTTTGAAATGAACCAAATAAAAAGCCTACTTAAGAACTGATCCCCATAGGGAAGGCAGTGGCTTTCTGGGTATCTGTGGAGATATTGAAAGAAATGAAACTGACCCTTTGACTACTCACTGCGGAAAAGCTAAAAAGTGCCATGAAACTATGGCATGAACTGATAAAGTTCAGAGATGAAATATAATGCTGAATATCTTGAGCCCCTAACAGGACCATACAAAATCAGCTGGGATAATCTCAAAAGGGACCTCAACTGCCCACATGGACAAAGGGTTCAGGTTCTCTTCATTTTGTCTCAAAGAAACATGGTTTAACAAGCATTATCAACAGTGTCTTTTCGTAAAGCCATTTTAGCCTGCCTTACAGGTAAAACCTGTCCCACTGGCAATACTGCTGCATATTGGTCTGGAAGTAGGATGGCAGTAGTTGGCACGACGCAGATGGTAGTGAAATATCGACAGAGACATCAAGGGATAACTATTTCAATGCAGTAATTGACTTATGTCACTCAAAACAATGTTCAACTGATGTGAAAATGGTCTTTGCTTAAAATCTGAAAGTATGGTATGATTCTGTAAGCAAATCTAATCTGGAAATCAAGTTAAAAAATAATAAAGACAGCGATTACTGGCACTTCGAGGATAGGGACACCATCTTTCTGTTTAACAGTTTAATGGACATAATTTGGGTAAGAGTCCAGGTTAGAGACTTCCGCCTATATATCACTGCTGCCAACGCAAAGTTTACCAAGGGGTGGCTGACTTTAGCATAGATGTGAATTTGCTGAGCAGTTTGTGGCAGACACTAGGATAGAAGTGGACCGCCCTCGAACATCATTGTCATTGAGATTGATATAAACTGACTCTAGTTTAGACTAGATCTAGGTCTAGATCTACATTGTCATAACAAGCTGCATGCAGTACATTACCAGCTGCACATTGTAAATCATTCTGCACCTGGGAATGCACCATGGCTGGTGAACTTACTTTTGGCGAGGCTGGCACCGTGGCTTCTGCAGACATGGCTCGTGCTAGGGAATGATTATGGTATCTAAGCAATGTCCGACATTTTGTTTGTTTACGGCAGCGGGTTTCCTGTTCCGGTATTCCCGAGTCAAAGGTCGAGGTCGTAAAGTGGTGATGATCTACACAGTTACACACTAGACGTCTAGTCTCAATATCTGAACCCTAATGATCTGTGAAGTTGAAAGTCTAGTCAAGTTCAAGGGAAATACAGAACTTTCTTTCGTATAATACAGGTCAGATGGGTTTAGACTTTCAACATAATGAAAGCGCAATCTAGACTAGAGGCACAGTCCTAGGACACTCGGCTAACCCAAGCGTGTTCGGGTTGAGTTAGGACCAGGGTTTGAGTAAAGCAGTTAACAGGTTAATAAGAGGTCAGAAAGTGACTTTGAAAAGTTCAGAGATCTAGACTAGTCTAGACTAATCTAGAGATATGAATGTTTAGACTGAAGACTTTCTCATGGGTACTTTCTGTAATACTAGACTACATAAAAGTTGAATTGTCCTACACTGTCACTGTAGTACACTGGCTGCAGAGCGTGCCAAACCATTGGACCATACCCTATTTTATATCCTATTATTCGAATGACACAATCTTTGAAGTGTCTGTCAACATGATGTAACTAATGCTTCTGCCAGCCAGAAACAGTTTATTCAAAATGCAGCAAAGTCTGAATTTTTACATCCACTGAGGGCATGACCACCATATATTATGTCAAATTACTCAAATATGCTCTAGCTCAGTAGCTGCATGGCCAGCTATCTAGCCAGTGCTGTGTGGATGAATGATAACAAATCAGTACAAATCTTTATGTTCTTTTGTAAGCAGCAAATGTGTCCAACAAAACTGTGCCGAGGCATTAAAAATGCATGATACTTTACCTGGCTTATAGAGTCAAACATCTGAATTTGTATAAATGACCAGAATTTTAAATTAAATCATACTGTCTGATAGTGATAGAGGTTTCTGTACTATGAATGTTTGAATAATCGTACATACAATTATTTTTTCACCGGTCATTTTCCAACCTGTACGATGCTTATCTGGCCCTGTACAATTATTAATTTTCACCTTCTGAAGAGAGAGAAAGAGAGTGAGAGAGAGAGAATGAAATGATAAATGCAATTTTAAGCATCACAGATGACACTGATATTTTGCACAGATTAGAGCTAAACCTCTTTAAATGAGAGTTCATTAACAAAGAAGATTTAAAGTGGTTTGCGTGCATAAGGTAGTCTTGAAAAAAGTGATTAATTTGCTTACCGTGAAGAAAAAAAAAACGGAGGCGCACATGCTACTTTTTATAAATTTTGGCACAGCATTATTGCGCTGTATATAAACCATCAAGGCAGTTTCTGCCATACTTATGTCAGTTTAAGGACACATGCATCCTTATTGCATTTTCACTATCCTTCCGTCTTGTACTTTTATTCCGGCCTGTACTGTTGTTAATGCTGTAGATATTTCTCACATTGATAGGACCTATTAGTTCCTCTGTGATTGAGGCTCATCTGACTTCATGATTTCTCACACGCAAACACGAACAAGGACAAACAGTAGTTCATAAATCAAAATCCTTTGTTAACCAATTACTGTTAGCATAGACACGACGACTGTCTTGCCAAAATTCATTGTGTGCTCTATGCCCCTATCCCATCTTTCATTACTATCTTGTTTTGATTGCGACTCTTTCTCTCTTTTCCCTTAATTACCAACATAAATGATCCCTTAATTTGAATTATAGAGGCGCACAGGGTTGTTGTAAAAAGTAATGCCGCTACGAGTACTCGTTACAGGTTTTCGAGTAGCAATTACTTACTTGTTACCAGCTTCCGCCAAAGTAACGAAAAAAGAATTGTTACTCAAATTTTTTGGAACAGTTACAAAACAACTGGTTACATTTTTGTTATTTGTTTATTTTTTGGATTTATAAGCTCTAGCTTGGGGACATGAGCTGGATTTTCAAAATAAAGAAAGGAAAAAACGATGATCAAAGCCAGCTGAAGACAGATATGCACACTTTTGTCTGACCACGTGTACCCCTGCAGGAGTTATAAAGATTGCAGCATGCCCAGCGTACCTCTGATCATTCCATTGTTAGCTGTGTAAACAGTGGCACGTCATCGGTGTAATCCACCAAGACAGATAACTTGTGATCGCAGTGTCATGAGCGATCATTTTTAAACCGTATTTTGCTTAGTGCTTGCCTTTTTCTTTTTTGTTACTTCTTTGACACTTTGAATTTGTAAGTAATGAAGCTTCATAAAGCTGGTTTGCATAAGAAGTAAACTAGGTGTGCACAAAAAGACCATTATAATATGTCAATATTCAAGCAGCAGCAGAATTCGCGTGTGTCAGGCAAGGCCGAGGTAAGAAGAGGGTGGTGACTCGTGAAGCGAGACAATCTGGCACCATCTTGTATGTGTGGGGTGAAGGGGACGGACGTGAGATCAGGCTCGACCTTTACAGCGGGAGAGGGGGAAAGGGGGAGGGAGAAGGTTGGAGCCCAACCTTCTTGCATGGGATGGGACTGCGTTAAAAAGTTGTGGTATTTGAACAAAGTAAATACACTGCTAATGAGTTTTTAGCTCTTTAATCAAATGTGCAGATATTGGAACTTCTTAGGAAAATTGATGTAACAGTCACTACAAGCCACAATCAGCCTATGGCGGTTTCATCTCCTCGTTTAATAAATAAAAATTACTAGTTAGGAGTGAAGCATGAATAATTTCATTCAGTTCATTGTATGTAGATATAGTCATGTTTCGCTGATCCGAATCTTTTGGTTACGGTGTGTGTTCGGATTATTGAATTTTCCAAACTACTTTATAATTGTAGTAAGAAAAAAAAAGTTTATTCAGGATGATGACAATGTTTGTTTAGAGATAATAATTATTTAGCCAAAACCTTTCCTGAGTGCTGTAGTTTATCTGGTTAAAGGTCAGTAAATGACTGACTGAAGGAAGGGAAAAAAGAGGGCAAGGGAGGCAGGAATGTATGAGACAATAGCAAAACATTGAGCAAGAAGGAAATGAACGAGGGAAAGGAAAGTCAAATCCATCCTTTTAGGCCTCAGAAGATCAATAATAGATCATTAGACTTCCCCAAGAGCTTTTCTTTCACCTTCACAGTCAACAGTGATTACGGTAAATCTTAAGTGGCGTGCTTTCTAGATGGTTTGTAACAGCTTAATAAAAATTTATGCTTCACATGTCTCCCCGTGTAAGAATTAAGCTATTGTAATGCCTTAGCACCTGATCACAAATATATGACAGCTGACAACTAATGATCTAATACAGTTTAACTTCTCTTGCAGTGCATTTGTCAAGCACAGGAACAAATATGAATTCAGCAAGACACCTTCTTCGGAGAATGGTCACAGGCACTACAACATTGAGAAACCTAAGATATGGAAGCAGCTCTCTTCACAGATTATTGGCATCATCAGGAGATCATCCTGCACAAAAGATTAACAAATTTACCCCAGTGATATGTGTTCGCATGAAGTCTGCCCAGGCCAGAAACAAATTTGAAGTGATAAATGTACAAGATGAAGAAGACTTTAAAAAAAGAGTTCTTGAGGCAAGCTGCTCTGTGCCAGTTATTGTTGACTTCCATGCAACGTAAGTTTGCCAGAAATCAAACAAGAATTCATTTAAAAATAATCACAATCCAGTGCTTTTGGAGGATAACTTGATAACTAAAATAGTAATGTATACCTTCATGCTTGCATGATCCTATGCACACAGTGAGGTCTGAAGTAATTCTATGTGGTGGCTGATATGGGCCTCAAACTGGTTTGTTATTGATGTGGTATGAGGTGAAGGGAATCCTTCCAAAAGAGTCATAGGAGCTCAAATTGAGTTGAAATAAAACACATTTCCCGAAACTCTTGTCAACTTAATGGAGCTGAATGATGGAAATTATGTACAGGAGTGTAATAGCAATAATGTATAAACAGTTTATTCTGAAACAGGCCTAAATGTCAGGAAGATTGTAAAGTGTCTTGATAGCAGTGATTTTTGAAATTTGAAAAGCCACTNACTCCTTACAGATAAGGAGGGCATATGGGGAAAATAATTAAGGACGGTGTCGAAGAAAAAGAATAATTCTTTCATCAACTTTCTACCGCAACAATGAGCATTAGACTTTTTTTTTTTTTAAATTTTAGGTGTCTGGCTTGCCTCATAATTGAGAGTGTCTTTTATTCGTCGCATGTCGCAGGCAAACAGCCAAGTGTCGTATACTAGCAGTTTCATTAAATCCATCTTGCCAAAAATGATACAGTTTCAGGGTATAGATCTAGACTTTAGACCTAGATCTATCTAGTCTAGCCTATGAGCACCGAAACAAGAAAACACACAGGCAGTAGCTAATCCACACGACCCAATTCCAAGTCGGTGAATGAAAACAGGGGAAGTTATTCATTTAACTTCTTTCTTTACGGCCTCGTTTCTCTTCCGTAGGCATTTAGAATTTTGCCTACAGGCATGGGAATTCTAACACTGCTCGTGGACGTTGCTGATGTTCAGTCTGGGTTAATGTACTGATTTTATCGCATAATATAGTAGTAGTAGAAGAGGAGCTGCCGGCGAGTTAACCTAAGTAGTCAAAATCCAAAATGACTACTTGGCTAGCTAAACTGGGCTGCGCTTGGGGATCAGTCAGGGTGCAAGTACCATTGTTGTGATAAACATTTCAAGCGATTTGTGCAGCGTTTTTTTTTTCTGCTTTTTTGAGGTGTTTGAGGCTTAGAATGTTACAAGGCGGCGAATTAATAATGGGTTATGAGCACTGGCATTTATTTCAATATTTTTAGCAGTTTGATTTTGTAAACATTTTATGAGGCATTTTTTTTTTTAAGCGGCAGGGGCAAAGGCTGGCTTTCTCAACACGGTAATCATAGTTGAACATGATTGTCACTTATAGTCACGTATCAGTCGAAAATGCTATAATATCCGTTCGTGCAGTCACATTTGATGTTCACAGTATGATACTGTAACACAGAGTATGGACTTAAAAAATCCGTAGGCATCATCACAATTCCTGAAAAGCTACAACAAAAGTTTGAGCAGTTAGAAACAGGTAGGCTGAAAAGGCACCAAAAAGTACAGATCAGTTACAGGGCCAGGATAGCACAAAAATACATGTATATTATCACTCACCAAGATGTAATGGCTCCAAAATTGTAGAATTTAGGTCCAATTAGGCTAGACCTAGCAGGCCTAGGCTAATAAACAAAACATTGGAAACACGACCTTGCAGGAAAAACCCATCCAGACCGTAGGGGAGTGACAATCCGTCAAGCTTTAAAAAGAATGACCTTTGGTTGCTTGGGTAGCAGACTGACTAACATCTTTGGACAAACCGCTCTATGCTCAGCGACTCCCTCCCTCTCCCCCGTTTCCACCTCTAACCAAATATCTAGACCTAAAATAAGAAGATACTAATTTTATTGAAAACGTAATTTTCGGCCCAGTCTACACCATGAAGCCGAGCCCACCTGTTTGCAAATCGGTAGGCCTATGTGAGTATTGCCACCGTCAAACCTTGCCGATTTTGAGAACAGGGGGGGCNTTTAATGAGGCGTTTTTTTTTTTTTAAACGGTAGTCAATGACTTTTTGACTACCATTACGCTACGCCCCTGGCCAACAATAATGTAGGCCTATGTATGATTTAATAAGACCAGGAAATAGAATTGAAAGGAATAAAGTTTTTTATGAGAACATGGAATTCTGTTTTTCAGTAGTGTCATGATGAAGCCTTGTGACATAACTAATTGAAAAATACTGACATGTCTAAAACCGTCCCTACTAGAAAGGATGTCTATAATAAAAGAACTAGCAAAGCTACAGAAATAAAATGTTACAGGACATGGCCTGTTATTGGTAACGAGCAAAAACAAAAATAAAAGTTTAATTCTGAGTTTGAGGACATGATATATTGTCACTAGTTAAGAAAAGTTCAGTAGGGAATGTAACTTCTTCTTGGTTCAAATCACTTTTTGGGGGAATTTTTGATGTTAATGTTGTGTTGTGAAATTTGATAGTTACATTTTTTTTTTTTTAATTACAGTGAGATGAAACTCAATAGCAGATGCTAACAACTGAACACTGCTATAGAAATTTAATATGGTCGCTCAATCAAGAATAAAGTGGATTTGGTGTTTTCTTGAGATCCTTACAGAATATTTATCCAGTTGGACATCGAGTCATCACCTACAGGAATTAATCACTAAAACTGCATAGGTAATTTATTTTCAAAATTTATTGTGTAAACTGCTGAGTAGGCAGATTCCTCAGAGGTTGACCATATTGCTGTAAAAGAGATGTCACTCACTAAGATTTATTTCTAAAAACCCATCTCCTTTCTCATTTTCTAGGTGCGGTCTGTCCCAATGGTGATGGCTGTCAAAAATGGAAAAGTACGAGATCAGTTTGTTGGCTTGATAGATGATGATCAGATCCGTAACTTTGTCTGTAAAGTAGCAATTTCGTGATGAATCATGCCTTTGTTCATGCCGATGTTTTCACCAGTACACTTGAATGCATTTATTACACAGAAGTGGTGAATATGAAACTACAGTAGCACCTTTGCAAAAATTTTGCCAGTTCTGACATTTGCTCTTTCATTACGCATGTCAGGTAAATATGTCTATTACAAAGCCTTTTTTAATCCCATTTCTCCCCTTTTTTAAAACCATAGTCTGTCTCACATGTATTGAAGCAATGTCCACACAAACTACTGTCACCCCTAAGTTGTCTGGTGCCACTGGGATTAGTGCCCTCTTTCCGCTGCTTCTCTTCTTGCACATCCAATTAATAGCATTGCATATTTATGACAATGTGATACCATTCGTTACTGCTCTTCCCTGTCATAGTCAGCGCTAAATATCCTACAATAAAGTTTATTAGATCTCATGAATTAAGTAATAAACATATTCAAGTGTATTTATGGTGCGGTTTATAATATGATGCAGTGTTGATAGTACATGTATTTAGGACTTTTGCCTGTCAGTCGTTTGTCTTTGCAATGAAAGGAAAAACAAATTGATGGATGGATCAATTCCTTGGATGTGTGATGTTGATAGTGATATACGTGTACATGTGCAATTTAGAGTGCACTGGACCATGCTTATCATGGAAACCCTTTTCAAAATGCAAAATTAACATTTTACTGAAATATTTAATCAGAAAGTTAGAGCTGAGTTCGATCAGTTGAATGGATATTGGAAATATATGCTTAAAATAAAAGAGAAAATTTTATATTCTTTTAAACACATCTTTCAAGAAAGAGTATGTGCTTACATGATGAGGAAGGGCCTTTTCAGGAAAAGCAAATGATTTCAGATCATTTTTTGCTGTCATAAATGTGCTCTAGAGACTTCACAATGTCAGCATATTATCAGCACATTCTTAACAGACATTTTACAGTATCTAGTCCCGGTGTAATTATGTCTAATGATTTTCTTATTTGATGCTTATACAGTCTGGTGGCCATGTCAAATGCTGAAAATTGGAAATCCTCACAAAATACAGTGGAATTTGGAATTCTGTGAACTCAGACATTGCTTAACATGAATCCCTGCTTAGCATTCCCATGCAGCAGTCCCAACTATTGTGTTCTTTATGAAAAGCACCCTGGAGTTGTAAAAGTGGTAATACTTGTCTTTATTGTATGTCTCCTATAGCAGGGCAGCTCTATAAAACTTCTGATAACACACCATTAAGGGCTTAGTCTGAATGGCAAGAGTTGCACTGTTTTCAAACTAACGAGGACAGTAAGGCCTCATAAACTTGAATCCAGGGGACCAGTCTATAATTTAGAGTTTATGAGCTGCTTAAGTCTCTTAGTCTTAGCATAATATGGTGTAAAATAAGGGACTTGTAACTATAACATTCAGTGTTTGAGGTCATGCCGTTCTGGTGTATTGACAGAAGTGCTAAGAAGTGGCAAAGGTGGCTAACTCAGATCTTGAGAGCATCATATGAAGAATCATTGCTGGATTCTTTCTACTGACATGCAAAAATCCTGTGCTATATGTTTTTGTAAGATCAAACTTGTGCACAAAAGATAATACATCTGTAACATTATAGAATATCATTCATTCAGCTAGATGATTAGCTGTGTCAGGAAAACTTGTCTGCTCTACTATCGTAGTCTAGGATTTATTTAGTTGAGGCAGCCATGTCCAATGTGATTTGATGCATGGATTCCATGATTTAGATACTGTACTTCAGAGCTTTCAGAATGTCACACTAGTTGTGTAGTCACTTTGTTTTTTTCTTGTTCTCTTGCTATAGTAATGATGATAACACAGATGCCTAAAATTGGAGGATTGAAAGAGGATTTTTAAATACATGTATTAAAATGTGGTTTGGGTTACCCATAGGTGTTATATTGTATGGTGCTGAATTTTGCAGGAATGAACACCTTTGTATCTGTAGGGATCTTAATTCAACAGTGAATGTTGTTTTTGATTACAATACTTTCATTGATTTGTAACAAATAGTAACACAGTAGAGATTTTACATGTATCGACAGTACCTATGTGTGTGTGAGGGAACAACCCAAATGTCGAAAGTTTTGAAAATTGAGATATTAGGGAATCCTTATAAAGTAATCTTAAAGTTTTTAAAGTTCCAAAATATCTTGAATAGCATTTCAGATATACCATATTTACTGGGACAAGGTATGAAAGGAAGTTTTCAAGAAAATGGACTTTAAAGTTTTACTTCTTTTGTTTTCATTGGAAATGACAAGACTACAGGCATTTAAAAGTAATATTTAACAGAACAATACATAAGAAGCATGGAAATGATGAAATAAGAGCATTACACCTTAGAATGACAAAACTTTTGAAGTATACTGCATGATAAGGCAAATCTTTGACAGGGTAGACGTAAAAATTGCTCTTTTTTTTTTTTCAGAATTTATAGCTCTCCACAGCTCAAAAAAAAAATTTTTTTGGAGCAAGTTAGAGACCGAATTTTGCTAAATCCTTTAACATATGATTTAAAATGGTAAAGGTGACACTTTTTGAAGAAACTACATTTTCGACCTAAAATGGCGTTTTTGCCTTTCCGAGCCTGTAACTCAGTACAGTATTTTATACCTGTGGACATTTGGGTTGTTTTTCTGCGGCACGCTCACATATTTCAAATTATTACTTTCAATGATACTTTGTGTGAGAGGAGTCATCCTGATGTTTAGAACATGATCCTGTGTGCTAATTATATATAGAATGTCATTTTGTCACACAAATGTTGCTTACACAATTCTCTGCTTAGCACACTCTCATTCAACAGTCTGCATTGTCCCTTATAAAAAGCACTCTGGACAACACAAAACTTCTGGAACTCAAAACACCTCCTCAAGGGGCTTGTCCTATTGGTTTTCATGTGCTCAAGAATTACAGTATTATATTTGACATATTTTTGTTGGTTATGTAAAGAAAGAGTAAACCAGGTCACTCATGTTGTCACTGAAACACTGAGCAGCTTTTGATTCACATCAGTGATAGAGTTTCATGATTTTATTAGTACATATTACAACATTTTAATTACAATTATTTTGGGGGCTTTTTATTCTCTCAACAGCTGTTGAAGTAATGCATGTGGAACCTCAGTCATCCAGAAAGTTCCCTCCAAATCCTTTGACTTTCCCTAGGTTTTTACCTTTCACAAAACAACAGTATTTAATTTACATGTCTACACTGTGTTTGTTTAAGTGAGGAAGTAACAGTTGAATGAAACCAGAAACCTTGGCACAGTGTGAGGAAAGCACATTCACATGTGATGAATGAGAATTTATCACGTCTTATCTCCAGGTGTTTGTAAGATGGAGAGGGCAGACTTGAAAGTCTACATTTTTAGGTACCTTTGTGCATAAATCTTCTTAAATCGTAAGTAGGTTTTGAGGGCTGTGGTGTCAGCATATCCAGCTTATGTTACTTGGTGAACCATTACAAATTACACTTTACTTTGATACCCATTGTAATGATAGGAAAATCTCTTGGACATCTTGACATTCAAACTGTTGATGCTAAACATTGTTTTCAGACTCGTGAAGATTTCTTTGGCTGGGAATGTATCTGGTGCACCACAGTATGACTAATAAAATTTATGACGGTCATTTCTCAAACCACGTTATGTATAGTAGCTTCTGTGTAACACTATTCATGGTCATCACTGTAATAATTTTTTACTTACTTTACACCTGTTAAGGATCTGGTCATTAGTTGATTATGCATCACAAATCAGTATGCAAGATTCCATGTTTCATTTCTACCCTTGAACATGCTTATTACTGAAATTACAGGAAGCTCTTTAACAGTTTCATATAAGGCTTATTTTGCAAAATTCAGTGGACTTATCAAACTAATCTATCACTGTGGGGCTTGGCAAATGTTTGGAATAGTGCCCTTTTCTTTAAATGATTTTCATAGTAAGTATGTTTCAATGTATTATTGTACTGTAGTTTCTGTTATATTTTATTCAGCCTTTGTGCCCAAAGAATGGGAGCTTACATGGGAGATGGCTGTAGTCAGCATTGGATATACAGAAAAAAAAAAGTGTTCATGATCTTTCACTATTGTTGTGCAGTTCACAGTGTATGTGACCTAAAAGAGTTTTGCTATGGGCCACATAATATGTACCATTTTGAGAGGACACTTGGACTGATCAGACCACACACTGAGTAACCAGACATGCCTGATCACTATGAGAGTTGAATCAGTGAAGCAAGAGACTGAAATTTAAATTTGAACAGTACCTCGTCCTCCAGTTTGAGTAGAATCATTGGTGGAATGAATTCATTATGAGAAGGAGAGAGCATAAGGATGAACATGAATGTCATTAGCTATTATAAGGTAGCAGTAAACAGTGATGGTGTAATGGGAGATTTCATAATCGGCTGATACCTGGTAAAGAAGTGGATTTTGTTGTACTGTACTAAAATCGTGCTGTTTAGCAACTCTGATATTGGAACTATGTATTGCAGTATATGATTTTGAAATTGAATAAATTTTAACATACTTGAAATGGAACTGAGTTTGATACAGTATTTGTTTTCTGTTGCATACAAAAGGTCAAACAGTGCAGACACAAATACAGAAACTTTTTTACTCATCTTTCACGTTGTGTGTAATACTAATAGATGTCATGATCTGAGCAAAAAGATAGGGAACTATTTTGGGATACAGCATGATTTGGAACTGGAAATGGAGCTGTGGACAGCTAAATTTTCCCTGTCCACTTGACCCATCGACAATATGCAAAACAGGGTTTTAGGGTACATAACACATTTTTTTGCCTCTTTTTAAGCCTGATAGACCTGATAAGTTGTCTTAAATTTGACTGTTGGCACTGTTTTCATTTAAAATCAATAATGATGCAATTCGACATGACATACTCTGTCCATATGCAGCGTATCTTCTCAAGACTTTCTGAAGTGACTTATGTGAAACATTTTGAATAGTTTGAGACTTCCAGTGTGACTTTGCACACAGCCATGAACACAGAACCCGCTTACAACTCAGTATCAAGACATTATGATTTCCACATAGATTCCGGTTTCAGTACACACTGCTAAGATATTTGTTTCCGCTTTTTTTTTCAGATTTTTCTCTGCATGAGACAGGCAATTATTGTATTGCCTTTTGTTCACATAAGTCTTACCAACTTCAGTTCTTCAAGATTCAGTACTAAAACTAAATGAAGTTTACCACCATCTTGTCCCAGTCATAGGCAGTTCACCAATCTCATAGAGATTTTAGGAGAGAGAAAAAATGTAGTAAACAATGCAAGAAAATAATGTCAATCTCAAGTTATAGTGCTGTTTTTTTAACGAATAACCTTGTGACTTACTGTGAGATAGGCAGTCTGCCTATAACTGGTGATCTGTTATGAGAAAGACAAAAGAAAGCGCCAGCTTCAGCTTTAGACTTGCATTTAAATCTGTAAATCAGTTTCTGCTGTTCTCCGTTAAAATGTAAACTGGCTTAACTGATATATTATATGGGGAACGAGGTGAGCCTTTTACAAGATAAATTGAGTGCCCTCTAGAAAAGTATAGGTTCATTATGGAGAAGCAAAGATTTAGCAAGTCACCGGGGGAGGGGNGGGGGGGGGGGGGGGAGTAGAGATAGATTTATGTGATAAACAGTGATGGCAGGACAATGTGTAATACGGTATAATATAGCTTAAAGACCGGTGTGGCTGGGTGCAGACATTTGATACATCAGTCAGGAAACGCTTTATCAAATTGCTGAAATAATAAACAATGTCACTGAGTGCAGAGGTCATGTGCAGTTACTAAATTTTTATAGGCCAGTGAACATACCGCCTTTTTTTTTTCTCCTACAGTCCTGTCATCTACAAACCCGACATACAGGTACATGTACCATCATGTGCTATCACTCTGAAACAAACATGCATCAAGACTGTTGCGAACTGTCATTATCCCCTTCACTCTGACAGACTCGTATTTCGGCCTGACATTGTGAAGTACAGGTATGTGTCCCGTGAGAGTGAAAAATAGGGCCATACTTCATGGTTTTGCCAGGAGACCATGGGAATAGGGATTTACATAGGAGGAGTTGGGGGCAGTAGAGTTTAAAATTTAAAGAGGTTAAACAATAACCTCAGTCAAGGCAACTGTGGTTCGTTTTGCTCAGGATAAGCATCGGATAACTGAATCAAGAAATCTTTCAGTCAAGTCTTTGAGTGATTTCCCTCTCAGATTTGAGAGCACAGCAAATTTAGAAGAACAGAGGCAGGACTGAAATTCTTTCATAAGAGTTGTTTTATGGTTGGTTGTTTGGCTGTACTGAAAGCAAGTTCAAGTTCAATTTTATTATAGGCCTTCAGCCAATTCGAATAAATACAATATTAATTATTATGTGTTAACATCAAGGTAATTCAACATCCACACACATAAACGTACACACATACATACGAGCACGCACGCTAATTCACACACAGACACACACACGAACACATACTCACTCACACACCCACAAAGATAAGATAAGATAGACTACTTTATTTATCCCCGGGGGGAATTTTTTCTTTCGAAACCCTTTCCCCTATCTCTTCCGCACTCTGAGGCGATCGCTGACAGTCTCTCTCTCTCTCTCTCTCTCTCTCTCGTGAAAAGCAAGCACACACCAGAAAATGTTTAAGACCAAGCTCTCTCTGATACCTTTGAAATATTTTAAAACGCAGTAGTGAAAATTTCGAAACTTCCTCTCAAGATAGCCATGATATTGTAAATACAGTATTGTTGCATCACGCCTAGCTAGACAGTCTACATTGTTGTAAACTCAACTGTACCATTCCATGAGGCTTTCACACACATACTGCTCACAATAAGTAAAGGATCAACTCTCCTAGGAGAACCGTAATGCTGATATTTACACAGTCAACAGTCGTCTTTCACATTCAGCCTACTATCATATACTGGTTTCTGTTTCTGACATTTTTTAAACTAGACTAATTGTTTGGCAGTGTAATAAGTGTTCAGTGGCAAAACTGAGTGAATTGTTATTCGGAAAAAGATGTTTACTGTTTTGAGTCATATGAAGGCACCTTCTCACCTCAGTGGACTGCTGTACATGCCTTATCTTTCACTATCTCTAGGCACAGCAGATGATGTTCATGTCTACTGTTATATCATACGCTAAGTAAAGTGGTTACAGTAAACAAATCAAACCTTGGCAAGAATTATTTGCAATATTTATGGCCTTGTGTTCTTTTCAGTCCACGCAGAAATACTTTATCAGTGTTTGATTTAAATTGTGATGGTACAAACAAGAAACTGCTTAGCTTCAGCATAAATATGGCAGCATAAGTCCCTAATTCTAAAACCACCGCAATAGCAAAGTGCGTAGCAAAACAGCAAAGTGCGTAGCAAAACTACTACATGTACTTCTAAGTCTTCTTTGTCCACAATGCCTCTAGTGCATTGGCATTATGTTGAACGATAAAAAAAAATGATGGCTGATCCAAATGATCTTGAGAAGATTTTGGGACAGACAGAAGAAGGTAGATCATTGCTTGGTTACTGCATATACTGTTTTAATGTTTGCCTGTTGAACAGTAAAGTGACACATGTACATTAGTAGGCATAGTTGAAACTATCACTTGCTATTTTTAAACACAAATCTGCTTTGACAATTTACATTTAAGTTTTGGCCCTTAACTGACAATCTGCTGTTTTGATGACAGCTCTGCATGATGGAGAGAATGTAATGATTCATGTATTAAATTTTATGAGACTGTCAAAATTCAAAGTTACAGTAAGTAGACTATTTGACTAAATTTTAGAAGTCAGACTGTTATGACGCACTTGCTGAAGTCACGCATTTCATGGAGACATCTGTAAGTCTAGTAAAGTCTGCCTTGGTGTTTTCTTGCCAGCCTTGGATAGTCAAGATGCATTCCCATTGGGCCAGCTCACTGTTCAAAATCATAATGCTTGTGTCAATGGGCTTTGTTGCCTCAAATGGCCCAATTTGTTTTAGTTGCACTTATCAGGCAAACCCATATGCATGTGATAAAATTATGCACTGTGCAGAGGATCAGAAATGTTTCTCAACCTGCTATGCAGATCCCTTAAATGGTAATTTTTATTGGGATACCAGTTGCAAAACAAAGGCATTCTGTGGTGCCTTGGGATACAGGCTAGAAAAGATCTACAATGTTTTGGAGATGGAAGTTATCATCAACAGCACTGGTCCCCAAAGTGAAGAAGAAAATGACCATGGGCACATGACCGGAATTTCAAAGAGAGAGCCCGTACATCTTACAACATGCTCAGACTGCTGTGATGGAAACTACTGCAATCTGCTGCCATGCGATCACACGTTCGCCAACAGACCCGTTCCCACTGGACTGAGATGTTTCTCATGTTCTGGAATAGAAGACCCAGCCAACTGTACCACTTCAGTCACCTGTAGAGCGGGTCAGTTGTGTTCTGTGTGGACCATGGCAGATGGATCAGTTAGCATGGGTTGTAAAGACAGACATGTCTGTGATGCTGAGGGAAGTCAAGTGCTGTATGGTAAGAGAGACAGTATTGGTGTGTCCCTCAGCTCAGCAGATAATGAAGTTACTGAATCAAATGATGCCCACAACAGTCTTCCTCTTCCTCAACCCATACAGGCATTAGAAAGAGATGTAGATGACATGGGCTGCCATACTTGCTGTAGTGACAGCTTTTGTGCAGCTAACTACTGCTCCAGGTACCAGGATTTACCTCCAGGTGTGGCCACAGTAACTCTTCCAACAACCACAACTACCATGACTACAACAACTACAACCATGGCTACAACAACCACGACCACTACAACGACCACCACCACCCCAACAACAACCACAACCCCACTGCCTTTGATGGTCTCGGCATATCCTAGCAGTATTACTGTCACTGAGGGTGACACTGTTTCATTTTTCTGTTCAGTTCAAGGCCAGCCACCTGTGGATGTGAGCTTTGTCAAGATAGACAGCAACAATGTAATTCATCCAATCAGTTCCTGTTCAGAATTTGTTGCATCTTCATCCAAGAACATAAGTTGTAACATTTACAATGTACAGCTAGATGACGCAGGAATTTTACAATGCACTGTAATGAATGTTTACCAAACTCTATCAGCCTCTACCCTACTGGATGTTCAAGAAAAAGTTGTTCCTTTCTCAGTAGTAACTAAACCATCAGATACAAATATCCTTCCTGGTCACACAACAACAGTAATATGTCAGGTAGATGGAAAGCCACTTCCTCAATATAGATGGTTCAAAACTGTTGCTGGTACTGAAACAGAAATACGAGATAGTGTCCTATACACAACACACTTCTCTGCAGCAAACAACACAGCCTTGTTAGAGGTAACTTCGTATGCAGCAAAAGATGTTGATGGATTTTACGCATGTCAAGCAAAGAATGCCCATGAAACAAAAACGCTACCTTTTCACTTGCGAACAATAACAAATATTTCATTGATTTCTCCTCCTTCAAGTATTGCTGTGACTTCAACAAATCTGGCTGATGTTAATTTCTCATGCACTTTTGAGAGTTATCCACTGGCCAGTGTCACATGGTATTCTGAAACAACATCAAACGTATCCATGCCCGTGAACAACCTAAGCTACAGTTCTTCATCTCATGGTGACATCATTACCAGTAACTTAACTGTCACCCCTGACCCAGTAACACAAGCCGATGTTTCAGCATTCAGATGCAAAGCAGACAATGGGTACTATTCTTTGTCAGCGTCTGCAGCCTACAAGTTTCTTAGTCCTCCTTTAATATCGACATCATCGCAGACGTACACGATTCCTAAAGGTGGTTCCCTTACACTGGCCTGTGACGCAAAAGGATCACCTACTCCAAGATTGTCATGGCAATTTGTGGATGAGTACAACACTCCAGTAATTTTAAGTGGAGTGAAGGTAGAAGACTCTGGGGCAAAGTTAGTCATTACACAGTTACAAGACAGTGGAACATTCTCATGCTATGCTGCAAATTCACTTGGGACTGACATAGTGCAATTTCCTGTCAATGTTGCTTAATTTTAATAACAAGTAAATGCAAAGAGAGAACAGAAGTTTACAGGGAGAATTTACTTTAATATCAAATGGACTATGATGAAATGTCTATACTTTGTAATTGCATGTATATTTTGTACACCTGAACATGCTTATTACAAATTCACACGTTTCATATGAAGTATTTTAAGATTATCTTAATACTAATCTACCTGAACTGCAGCTTTGGAACTTGGCAAGTGCTTTAGAATAATGCAAATTTTGTACAGTACTTAAGGGTTTTAGTAGTAAGTGTCTTCAAGTGTACAGTTCTGATTTTACACTTGCAGCATCAACAAAAACAGTGTGAACTGTTCTAGCCATGACTGCATCTTTGTTGTTCTTGACACTTGTAAACACTGAAACAAATTTCATCTCTGGGTGATTTGGGGAGACATGGCCTCTTCCCAGACACTGTAATACAGAAAACATAGTGTGCAACTCACCATCACAAGTGCCTTGAGTTTTGATGCAAAATTGCACATCAAAGTGCTGAATTGTGCATTTTATTTTGGTAACTAAAAGTAGTATATAAAGTATTTTATCATATACTAGCTTTGAGTGTACAAGTACTTTGTTGGTAGAGAAATCTGGAAGCTATTGTGGTTGTCTATTCATGAGCCCGGTTGGTGTCCGGCAATAAGTTACTAATTTTGTTAATAAAACTTGTAAATTTTATGAGTAATTCTCATTCCATTAGGGAAAAACTACATCTGTGCCTGTAATTTTGCTCTCAAAACATATTCTTACATTTTCATGGAATTTATCAATCAAGCACTGTGTGCCAATGTTCGCTGTTGTGATGATATAGAAATGTAATGACTGCTACTATTAGATAGGCTAAGGGGAGTTCAAAATTTCGGATGCATTTAACTAAGAAGACAAATAATAGGCATCTAACCTCACATAGGTAAATCTGACCTTTCAGCAATGATGGCAAGTCATATACATTCCGACACTTTATTTTGAACTACATGTGAATGCTCTAAGTTGTTTCATATTAAGTATACTTTGCGACTGATCTCACTCAACTTTTACTTTAAGACTTGCAAAATGTTTCAGATTAGTGCCAGTTTTGTGTAAAGTTTTCATAATCAGTGTGTTCAAGTGCATTACCACTGCCTTGAAAGTTGTTGAATCTGAGTGTAAAATAAAATGTTTATCTCATCAAAGTGTGTTGATGTTCAATGAACAAGACTAAACATATAAATGAACAAAAACAAGATCCCCAGAAAGTTACACTGAGAGACAGATCAAAAACAGCTGCATACACAACAGCAAAACACCACTTGTATTCGTATTTCAGTAATGAACAAACTTCATACTTTTCTATTCAGTAGTACACAAACATTTTTATTTTTTCTTCCCTTTCTTGTGACCTTTCTTTTTGGAATCAAATCTGTGCCTGAATCTGTTCTTTTTCTGGCTTTTCTTTGCCTTCATCTTCTGAGATGATAACTGACTGGTGCAGGCAGCCAACCTGAAAATGGAAATAAAAATGATGTGAATGAACTGTTGCATAAAACAAGCAATAACATCATGTGCTTCTTAAATCTCAACATTCAGCATTCTATATCACTGCTCTTTACAGCCTGCTAGGATCCTTTCAGAAAACAAACGGTTCAAAGCGTAGGAATGATCAAAAACAAGTCAGATGTTTGTAAATATATCTCAGGCATAGAATAATAGTAAAAAACTACTGCCACTAGAGGAGAATGAAAACCAGACACAATCAGGCAACCAAACATTGTCAGACATTGGCATTCTAGCTCTAGTATTGCACAAAGCTTTACAAAAGCTCAATAGCACTTGTTTTTTCATGAATAGCCTGTGCTAGGAATGTATTAGTTTGCCATTAAAACATAAAGATGCAATAACCAGCACTCCCACAAGCATTGATGACATGTTCCCAAACAAGATCAAGAGGGTACAACAGCAGATCAAACCTCCTATAGCCTATGGGCACTACCTAAGGTAAATTCATGGCTGAGATAGCATTTGAGCATTGATATTGCCCTTTTCATGACCTGTTAATTAAAAAGTTCTGCTAATTAAATTTCAGTTTAAAGTATCACTTACTTATGGCGTAAAGATTTATTCTTGACTGGCTTTGATGGTTGGACTACATCATCATCATCTGTAAACTCTTTCTCACTTTTACTGTGTTGTGCTCCAACCTAAATATTGAGGTGAATGATACAAAATGGTCAGTAAGTGTCATAATGAAAGACACTCTGATGTAGACTTGAAATATTAAGCATCTTTGTTAGACCCATGACAATTTGTCAGAGTGCACATGGCACAAAACACTAAAAACCTGAAACTTCCATAAAACTGGCTGAAATGTGGACTTATTGGGAAGATCAACAGTGTCTTATGAGTTTCTTTAAAACAGCAGAGTAATCATTTGGAGCAAACTAAGGCAACTACCGTATTTAGTCATTACACTGGCATCTGTAACAATCATAAATCTAGACGTATTATCACTGGAAACCGGATCATTAAAAAATAATAATGCTAATTCCAATCATACAACAGGCAAGTGATGCAATACTGCCAAATCAGACAAGAAGCAAAGAAACAGAGAGATACAAAATGCCTACCTTGCCTATATTCTGTCCTAGCCTGAGACCAGAATTCCCGACAAAATCCACATCTCCAATGTTTGCAATAGTTACAGTGTGATCGGGCAGATCAAAAACCTCTGGATCCACTAAATGCTGTATTTCTGGTATCACTACTGCCTGCTGTTGCAGGTGATTTTTCTTGGTGTCTCTCACCTGAAATTTGAATTGAATAGCAGCGTTACCACAGGACTAAATTTAGATATGCATTAATGGTACCATTCAGAACAATAGGAGGAAATTAAGACATACACCAGAACTGGATAGCACAGAGTAATCCAGATATCTTGACATAAGCGGGACCATGGAAGCTGGGTTGAATGAATAGCTGATGACATGAGAGGTTGCATCTAATCTAAAGGAAAACAGCCTTGACAATGTGTTCCTGTCTATTTATCCCATTTACCTGGAATAAATAATGCATGCATTGCCCTGACTTGTAGTGCTGTAAAAATGAAGAGGATTGTGGAGATCTCACATGCAGGATGTTTTATCAGCAATATACAGAGGTGTTGCTTATTGGTAGAAATAGAATGGCACTTTGGGAGAGAAAGGGATATCATAATAACTGATATATATAGGTGAAATTATTCAGTAGTAGTAATATAAAAAAAATGTTGAATTTTTGTGGCATCTTATCATCACAGATTTTCTAATAAAATAAAGGTTATCCAAAAGCCAGTCATCCATGATTCCAGATGCTTCATCATGGAAAAAAGGCTCCCCTTTTGCTAGCTGCATTTAAAACCAACAAAATTATCCATCAAGCTGCTGTGTTTTGCAGTAACATGTCTGTCCTCCAAAACCTAATAATTAAAAAAAAACAAAAACCAAAAGACAACCGTACCTGTTTCAACAGTTCCTTTCTTTCATTCAAAATTCTTTTGTCATGCTTTTCTCTAGCCAGCTTTCGTCTTTCATTCTTCCGTTTCTGGAATCCTTTTAAATATTCTCTGAAGGACATAAAAATCAACATTTTAAACTTTCTTATTTACAAATGGTGTGTCTTTAAGAATGTTGACCCCTGATGGATTCATGATACTATTGATGCATTCTAGGTTACTTTCCAGCTTCTGATGTAATAAACTATTTTTAAGACATATTCTAAATTTCTTAAACACAAACACTATCTCTTTGTTTAAATTTTAAAAAAAATGTGATGCATAGTGCATGTACTTGAAATTATGACCTTATCTCCTTAAACCTCTGTGCTAAATTGATAGAATTATTAAAGGTAATATCATATAGCAGTCACATCAAATCATTCTCATTTTACAAACCTACTAATAGGATAACATATTATCATAAAATATATGCCTGTGAATAATACACGAATGTCATAATATGTAGACCTCGAATGCTGAGTTAATCTGACTCTGTAATAACCACTACTCAAAGGATGACATGCCAAAAAGCATGAGATATCTCCAACAGTTCTACAACTTCAAATTGGAACATCAGAACTTGCGAATGAGAATTTTCTGGGGCAGACTGCTGCTTGAAGCCATGGGGTTCTGACTGACACTACTGACAGTTTAGCCTAATTCATTCTCTTTATTATTCACTGTATTGTATTATATAGTGTGCATCCACATTTGCTTTGATTAACAGACATGGTTATATGAAAGAAAATAAGCAACAAAAAGGCATACAGGGCATAGATCTAGATCTAGACATCAAATACACAAAAGCACGGTTCACAATCTCACCACCCGCACAACACATACAATAACAACTCAATCAACAAGCTCGATCTGCCCTTGTCTTCCACATTTCATGTAACGACAAACATATGTATCACGGGTAATAACAAAATAATATGGAAGGATGTCCAAATTGTGGTAACTTCAACAACAAGCTCCTGACCTGAATTAATTAACACACGAACGAGAGATTATTTTGATGGGGTTGGTATATAAAAAGACGGGCATGGTTTTTTGTGGGGGATACACAGAGAAAGGAAGAAAAGTGGAACCATTTACATGTATCAGATCTTGCAGTCTCGGTTTTGCCAAGGGCTATTCTGTAAATTGATTGTTAGGCATTGTGTATACATACAATGATTCAAACAGTATTTGTAAAAACATCAACTATACAATGAACATCCTAAACAGAAGACAAGAAAGAAAAACTTCAGGTTGAGGACGGACTTGAACTGGAGTTGGTAAGCAGGTTCACATATTATAAGATCAGCAATCATCATATACGGCCACGAAGGCGAGTTACCAACTAGCGTTAATGGATGAAAAAAGTTAAAATCGCTGCCCCAAAACATAACATTACCTGCAAATATGTCAGCAGATTGTGTTAATACTTATTTCACGTTTTAGTTTATGTTTCAGGCCCCAAAAACTGAAGAAAATGGACTGTTGCACAAATGCCTCCATTGCGTATTGGCAGACCTCTAAAATCACGTGATATACAATTAGTTTATTAAAAAAGTGAAAATAGAAATGTCGTCAAAACAATATTAGCGTTAAATAAAAGGCGGCGGCGGCTAAACCGGCCTCTCAATGCAGCATTAACCCTATGTCTAATACTAATACATGTAGTAATATTGAAAGTGCTGGGCACAAACCGCCTAAATCTAAAACAGTAAATTTTACAGGAGAAAGAAAAAACTGATTTCATAATTATAACCGCGTCTTTTATTGGATCTAAAGGCATATTAATGAAAGAAATATACTATGTAAAAAAGATAATCAGTTTATTAATGGGTTATTTGAAATCAGACACAGATGGTTTGTGCTGCTCAAAATTAAAACCGAGTGAGCTGTTTTGCACTGTCTGCCGAGTTGGATAGTTTGAGCCAATGCCAGAGGCAATTCTATGGGATGACTTAGACGTTTTGTTATCACCGCCTAGACTTAGGCAGTTTGTGCTTTCAGGGCTGTATCAGAAACTAAGTTACGACTTATGGGTTTAGTTACAACTACTGTTAATGTAGAAATCATTACAGAAACACTGATCACCAAAATTACATTGTATTTTTATAATTGCCATCATTGGGCTTGAGTGATGGAAGATTCTCAAATCTTAATGATAACTCTGGATAGATCTAGACTCTCCACAACTCATACTTTGCAATCTTTATTCACTGCGCTGTTAACAAAAAAGTCCAGAGGTTAGAAATTTCAGTTTATGGTTGAATGACAATTCTGGCTAGTCCATGGTTAATATTTCTTAATGAATTAAAATGCTGCCATCATCACAGTTTAGACATGTCTGTCGAGACAGGGGTTAATACTTTCTGGATTTATAAAAAAAAATCTTGGCTTTTTCAACTCTTGGATCATTCATAAACGCCAGAAGCTACAATTTACAATATCACTTTATGGCTCCGTACCGCCAATTCTGGGTAGTCTAGATGTTGACTGCGAATAACATTTTGAGGTTTATCAAAATGTTGCGGTTATCAATATTTCAATCCTACATAAAGGCCTAGGATCTTGACAATCTCAGTTCATGACAATGTTAATGACA
>JAWQUT010000143.1:422112-441191 GCA_033807755.1 Ellobium chinense
ACAAAAACGTTTTCAAGCCAAACAGCGCCCGTAATCCCTTTTCTGCTAGACATTTTATCCCATGTGAAAAAGAACCAGAAGTCGAAAGAAATAATCCTAGGTATTTAAAATGTGAAACAGTTTCCAGGTTTTCCCCTCTAAAATTCCATCTATCCAGGACACTCTTTCTTCCCCCTTTTCTGAAGACTACAACTTTGGTCTTTTTCGTATTCACAGTAATGCCCCACTTTTCACAGTAAATCCGGAGTGTATTTAATCCCTTCTGCAGCCCCTCCCTACTTTCACTGAATAAAACCGTATCGTCTGCGAACATTAGGAATTTTATTACAAAGTCTTGGAAGCTTACTCCTACGTCTTGTGAAAAGTCAACCTTTTCTAGATCGTTGATAAACATCGAGTATAAAAACGGTGAAGTTGACTCCCCCTGAAGGACACCAGATATTGAGGCAAAAGAATATTGTGGAGAGGAATCATTTTCTATACCTTCCATTCCATCCCCTGCTTCCCTGGACTGCCTGCTTACCTCCCCTTGCACTTGCAACTTAACTTTATCATACATGTTTCTCATCAGTCTTATCATCTTTGAACTCACTCCTTCTTTTGTCACTTTGTACCACATAGCGCACCGGTTAATAGAATCGTAAGCCTTACGGTAATCGAGAAAGGCCGCATACAGTGTCCTTTTATCTGCGAAAAAATGTTCTATGATGCTATGTACAATAAATATACAGTCTACAGTACTCCTATCTCTCCTAAACCCAAACTGAGCCCCACTCAGTATGTTGTTATTTTCCGCCCACGCCATTAGCCTGTTATTTATCACTCTTGTGAATAATTTACCTAAACAACTAGTTATTGTGACCCCTCTATAGTTGTCTGGATCTTTTACATTACCACCCTTGAACAACGGAATAATTGTGCCCCTCGCCCAAATTTCCGGGAAATGTTCTGTGTTTAAAATACGGTTAAATAGGATACGAATAAATGACTTCACCTGCACTCCTCCATTTATCAAGAACTCGTTCAAAATATTGTCACATCCAGCCGCCTTCCCACTCTTTAGACCTTTTATAGCTGTTTCAATTTCGTTCATTTCGATTTCGTTATCTAGTTCCTCCACCGCCCAGTTATCGTCTTTATTTTCCCATTCCCTTATTTCATCTTCAACCTCTGCCCCTATTTCCACCTTCATATTGCACAGTTTTTTAAAATGTTCATGTACATCACATGCTGGGAACTCACGCCTTTTTTTTGTCTTGACCTTCTTCCAAAATAGCTTGCTATCTGTTTTGCTTAAATGCACCAGCTCCTTTGCACTCGACACTTTATAATCCCTACGTTTACGGCGACACAGCTTTCGATACCCTG
The DNA here is from genome assembly GCA_033807755.1 of Ellobium chinense. Classification (NCBI taxonomy): domain Eukaryota; kingdom Metazoa; phylum Mollusca; class Gastropoda; order Ellobiida; family Ellobiidae; genus Ellobium; species Ellobium chinense. The sequence goes on from JAWQUT010000143.1 coordinate 423,481, forward strand.
CACGAGCCTCACACATGCACACCCTATCACCTTCTAGCCCACTCTCTCTGTGTTTCCTTTCCGCTATTTTGAATACAACTCGTCTGTCCTTACACTCCTTGTCATACCATGGGTTTTTACTCCCCCCTCCTCTACCCCCGTTTCGATCTCCCCCTCCACCTAAGTCGTGACCTCCTTTGTCACTGACCCATATTTTGTGACCTTTTCCCGCCTCCAATAGTAATGCAGTAAAAGCCTGTATACAATCATCAATCACCATATCCGTACTTTCCTTTAATTCACCTTTAAGCTCACTGAGCTTTTCAATAAAATCGGTCGATCCTACCCTCTCCACATATTCATCTTTCTTTTTACTCAACCACCTCACGCGTTCAACAGTTTTATTAACATTCATATTGTTATCACTAAGTAGTGTGTACATATTAGAATTTATACAAAACTCGACTGGCTTATGATCCGAGAATACATTACTGTCATGGATCTTAAAGTTCTGTATATAGTGTATACTAACATTACAGCATAGAACATAATCAATGGCACTCTCCCCTCTTGGTCCAACAAACGTCATCTTTCCCACCCCCTTGTCTTCCCCAGCTCTTCCATTCATAATGGCTAGTCCAGACATTTTACATAATTGTAATAATCTGTTACCGTATTCATTCAAAGTTTTATCCTTATTTATACGAGACAAACCTATATCATTTCTTAAAAAAGAAAGCCTTAGAATCACCACACTTCAATAATCTCAGTTCATGACTTTGCTAATAACAAGTTTGGCCAGACTGGGGTTAATATATTTTTGGTTCGTAAAAAGTGTTAACTTGATCAATTTCAGATCCTTCATAAACTCCCAGAAGCTACACTTTACAATATCAATTCAAGATTCCATACCTACAACTCTGGGTGGATGTTGACTGCGAATAACATTTTGAGGTTTATCAAAATGTTGCATTTACATAAAGCCCTAGAATCCACACTTCATAATCTCAGTTCATGACTTTGCTAATGACAGGTCTGGCAAGATTGGGGTTAAATATATTTAGTTTGTAAAAAAGTATTTGCTTTATCAATTTCAGATCCTTCGTAGACTCCCAGAAGCTACCATTTACAATATCATTTCAAGATTCCATACCTACAACTCTGGGTAGATGTTGACTGCGAATAATATTTTGAGGTTTATCAAAATGTTGCATTTACGTAAAGCCCTAGAATCCACACTTCATAATCTCAGTTCATGACTTTGCTAATGACAGGTCTGGCAAGACTGGGGTTAAATATATTTGATTCGTAAAAAGTGTTTCAGATCATTCATAAACTCCCAGAAGCTACAATTTACAATACCAATTAATGATTCCATACTGACAACTCTGGGTAGATGTTGACTGCGATTAACATTTTGAGGTTTATCAAAATGTTGTGGTTATCAATATTTCAATCCTACGTAAAGCCCTAGAATCCACACTTGACAATCTCAGTTCATGACTTCGCTAATGACAAGTCTAGCAAAACTGGGATTAATGTAATTTTTGGTTCGTAAAAAGTGTTCACTTTATCAATTTCAGATCTTTCGTAAACCCCCAGAAGCTACAATTTACAATATACCGACAGTCTGGGTATCCCTAGATTGTGAGGTTATCAATACATTGCTGCATTGCATAATCAATATTCCAAACCAACGAAGATCACTTTATCTCAGTTCATAACCCTGCTAATGACAAAATCTGGCAAGACTGGGGTTAATATTTTTAGGTTTATAAAAAAATGTTAGCTTTATCAACTTTTGGATGCTTTGTAACCCCCCAGAAGCTACACTTTATGCTATCAATTTAAGGGTCTGCATCGACAGCTCCAGGTTTAACTTGACTGAAATTTTGGGATTCATCAAAATTTCACGTTGCCCTCATAACTTTCCAAATCTTTTGTAACTGCTAAAATCTGATTCATGGCTCTGTTAACGAAAATTTCTAAATTAATCAAAATGTGACCGCTATCAATTTCTAGGTAGAACCATTAAAAACGTCTATCTCAGGACACAAAACGTCCAACTCATTTCCCCTAGCAGACAACGGTCGCTCCTCTCTATAACTAACATTGCACAAAACACCTAACTTGGTTGCGCAACAAATTCTGACTAAATTTTCTAAACAAGGCTAATCAAAATGCACAAAAAATACACATCTGCTATTATCACATGGTTTGGACAAAAACATTTACATGTCATAATGCTTGAAATGTAGCTTTTCTCTGTGCTGAACGAGACTCCACAACACGGCCAAAGAAACGCCCAACTTACATGGTTTGAGCCAATAACAGTGAGAGCTGGCGGAGTTAGATGGTTTGATAATTTTAATATTATTTACAGTTTTTGTGATCTCTTTGCAGAAATATTTTTATAGACATGACGCGCAATGGTATGCTTAAGCTATTTATCGCCGCAAAAAAAACATCTGGGCCCCGATGTCGGACTTACAGGGTTTGTGTCCGACACCATCGATATGTCAATTGAAAGGAATTTCGAATGAGATTCATGCCTGTAACCTAATAATACAACATAAACCCTACCTTAATCCTACTCCCTAACCCTATCCCAACCCTTATTCCTAATCTTATTGCCCATTGAGACAGGAGCATCAGTCATGGCGAGCATAAAATATACACTGAATCCATATAGCCACATATAGTGCCAGGGGGGCTCCCCTGCGACCCCCTGAAAATGGATACTCCCATTACTCCCAAGGTCACGTCCTTGCTATGTCGAGGTAATAGCATGAATTGAGTAAAGTTGCTTAAAGAAAAAAATTGTCAGTGTTTCTGTAGTGATCCTGAAAAAGGCCATCGAAAATTAAAATAAGCGCAAAAACATTGAAGCCTTGTATTTACACTAAAAATGCCTATGTTTAGATCGAGCCCAAAATGAACGGAATAGTATCTTTTTGACAAATTGTTCCGCTTTAAATTTCCAGCGTAATTTTTGGATTTCCCAAGTTGAACCGAGTAGCAAAATGTCTGCCAGGCATCAAGCAAACACCTCAATTCATGTTAAATAAACATTATTTCTGTTACAGTTACAGAAGCGAAAACGTTTTAATCCATAAATTGCAAATGGTGTAGGAACATCATGTAATTATTTGATGGATTGATAAGATATTTTTCAACATACTGCCAGTTACCGCACATGGAAATCCTCCCAAATAATACACTTAAAACCATTTTTAAGTTTTTTTTCCCCCTTGAGTCCAAAATCACAGTACTGAAACAAAATCCCATGTGGCCAGTGGGATTTGAGATCAATGGCGACAATCATAATAGGGGCCTCCAATTTAATGTCTGCCAAAGAAGGAAGTTATGACTCCCTTAACCTTGTCATTGTGACATCACGCAAGGTGAATGGATTTTGCTTCGGCAATTGAACTCACCGTCATGGGGTGCCTTAAGGCGCCACTGTTACTGAATTCGTCTCTCAGCCTCAGCTGGATTGCCTGGATACTCATACTCATTCATAGTCATTGGTCATCTGGCATGATCTGGTGATCTGATTAGTGATAGTGGCCAGGTGGTGAGCACCTGGTTTTAACAGTTTAATATTCGGTCCTTACCCTTATTCAAGCACAACTTGGACTTGGGTAAGTCCTAAAATTTTGCTATGGAATTCCTCCCCTTTCCCACAATACTTACGCCCTTGCTTTCTCGTCAAATTCTAGGTAAAGTTTTGTTTTTCTATTCTTAGCCTTCATTCTCATGAGTTTCTTGTCACAGGGGGCCGCCATCATGAAATATCTGAAAGCTGGGCTGGAAGATAAAATTATATTGATTAGTCTATCATTCAAATTTTACATATGTGCAATATATGTATAGATAGATTTTCATATAAAGTATGGAAGAGTACACTATATGGTCTTAAATACTTAAACAAATTAAATCAATATTTATTTCTAAAAATTGTTCTATATCCAAACCAAGTTTCACAGAGTGGGCGTACTGCACTCCAATCACGTGACAATTTCCCGTGACTGACTGAAAATAAACATTGAGATGTAGTCTATGCTTCAACGGGATCTGAGACTTGAGAGGAGCTTGAGCCATTTGAGGAAAAATCATTGTTCGTGATCTGTCAAGATCTAACCTTATTTGGCAGTTACATGTAGTGCTGTTTAATAAATTTTGCAATTACAAGGTAGGTCTTATGGTTTCAAGCAAGATACTGGCGATAAACTTTTGAACATGCACGTCGTCGTCGGTGTCAGTTGTCGAACTGATTCATCCGAGTCACCCCTTTTGTTATTTTGTCGTACTGAACTAGTGTGTGCCGTAGGACAACCTCTCGCAATAGTAACTCAACCGGAACACACCGTTATGGTTTGAAGTATTATAATGTTATATCCGGCCTGTCGTTTAGGCTTAGGCCGTATTTCAGCATCTTGTGCCAGCTCATATTGATATTGATCCAAAGCTGTAAACATGACACCACCACTGGCATTGCACCAGTATTTTCATAATTAGGACAATAATGGACATGATACTAGACTAGTCTTTGACACTCAGCTAATTTTCATCAATCCAGCTTCCTTTTGCTTCTTGGAATCTCATAAATGAATGAGGTCAGGTGAACAGGTGAATCATGGCAGTTGGATTCACCAGCCAGTTTATTATGTGTCTGTTGTGTTTGTTTTTATAAATGTTCTTGCAGGACAAATGTAACTGGGTTTGTAAGGTGATTTCTATACATTCAATTGTTATTCATTAAGGGGGAGGAATGTGATCTCAATTTGATAATTTTCTTTGATGTTACCACATTATCGGGGAAAATGTGCCACCAGGGATTTTACTAATTTTTTTTTGAGAAGAAGGACTGAAGGACTACATTATAGAAAATTTCATACCTTTCCCAGGAATTGAACCCAGGGTCTCTCAGCTTGAACGTGCAACCACTACACCAAAGGGACGCTGACTTTACAGCAATTTAATTCTTATATACCTACCACCTGAATAAGTTCCCTAACTTTCACGTGCAAGCCTAGTGTTCACTTGTGACCATGACACATTTCCTGACTGCTTGCACTCCCCCGTGCTTATCTATGTCATGTTCTCATGACAACTAATAGTTCTCGATGAGTATGAAGTCATTCTTATTTGACATGTCATCTCCTTCAGTATACTGTCCACAATGAACTTGAGGCCATTCCTATGTGGTTATTTCAGCTCTTTGAATACTATCCTATCCTCTACTTTGTACTAGGTCTCTGCCCATGGGTTACAGTACCTCTCCTCTACTGCTTCTCCAAAGGCCCCAGTGAGACATCCTGCTGACATTTGCGAAATGTATTCAGGTGGAAAGGCATATTTAGTATTTTCTAATCATCATATTTAAGGTCAGGAATGTAAGCCCGATCTGATAATTTTCTTAGATGTTTCACATTATCTAGGGAAGTGTGTCACCAGGCATTTTACCAAATTACTTTAAAGGATCAATTTTGAGAAGAAGGACTGAAAAATCCTACATTAGAAATTTCCTGTCCCTACCGGGAATTGAACCCAAGGTCTCTCAGCTTGCAAGCCTGAACATGCTACCACTACACCACATGGACGCTAACCTCACAGCAATAATTCTTAAATACCTACTGCCTGAACTGTCCCTAACTTCCACGTGTGAGCCTAGTGTTTACTCATGATCTTGACATACATCCCGACTTCTCACACAAAACAAAATCACTTTTTCTCGGTCATTTGTGTGACCTTAGCAGCTTAGACTGCCACCATTATACATTATACATAGGATAATGTGTTAAAATATAACTACAGAAAATGGGCTAATAAGTATGTGTAGCACAAGGTAAACATATCTACTGAGTCTAAAGATTAATTTTAGAAATTCCGGTCTCCTGAGTTAATCAGCCCCTTGTTCCTGAGCTTCTGATTTTCCCTGGTCTTCATGTGTTTATACTCCAGTTTATTTACCAGAAATCCAGTAGAGTGTCAGTGTAAAATACCCAGTTTACTAGGAATTTGGCCTCTTAGGATGAGTGGATAGATTATAAACAATTGAGTGTTTGTTAGTGCGTTGAGCAACATTACTACTGTGCATTATAATGTGTCAGGGACAAAATTTAAAGCTAGATCTTTATATGATCTGTATTATGCATATAGACTACTCCCTTCATTTTTAAAATTACTAGTAATTCTTTTCCTGAGGAAACAAGAAGAAAAGAGAGGAAATTAACAATAGCTGCTTGGTCTGTTACAGAGAGTTTTACACTTGCTATGTTTAAAGTGTATAACTCAGTGTGAATGAAGGATGTATTCAGCATTGCTCTGCTTCAGAGGACTTAAAAGTGATGGTAAAAGGGAATATTTTAGCACAAAATGCTGAAGCTTTGATTTAGTCTGGTTTACACTGTGCATGAAAGAAATGGAAAAGTGCTTGGAAGATCAACACTTCTATACTGGGTCAGCATAATTACTTTTTATCTGCAACTTCAGCTTCTTCTGGCAAAAGGAATGACTCACAGCAGTATTCATCTGAAGTACTTGAACATGCAAGGAGATTTTCACAAATGATTTCTCAATTCTTGAGATGAATACAGCTTTGATCTTCATGTGTATTTGCAAGGGTAACACCCCCCCCCCCCCCCCCNTAAAAAAAACCAACCCAAAAAACAACAAACAAACAAACAAAAAACCTGACTGATTTTTCTCTTTTGAAATCAGTGCTCTAATTGTGAGATCCTCAGACTTCACTCTGAAACAAATTTAGCATGTATCTTACCCATCTTTTCACATTTCTGATTTCTGATTTCTTCAAGAATTTCCGATGTTTTGCAGTGATTAAGTAAAAGAGCATTTATTTTTGTTATGACAGAGATGTTTTTTTTTTCAGTGCACTGCATGCCTATAAAGTAAATGGAATTATTAAAGCAGTACCTGAATGAATGCTAAAAACATAAGATAAGACTGTATTCTGTGAGACCATCACCATCCGTTTGGTTAGTTTTGGTGATGTTAACAACTCTTGTCACTGCCACTGATGTTTCACACATAAAAATAAAAAGAAAGTAGATTTGCTTGTGAAATGAAGACATTGATTGATGTCCAAGTCTTCCTCTATTCATGCTCCTGTATTCTGTCTTCTCCTACATCTTCCTACTGTAAAAGTTTGTCCACAGATTCTTTCCAGTTGTATTTCAAAAAAAACTCTCTGCTAATGAGTGAGGGAAATTTAATACACATGGATGAAACTCTCCAGTAAATTTACTGGAAATAAGCAGTTCATTGTCACTCTTATAATTTCTGCCATATTAATAGAAATAGCTGAGTAGCATTTTTAATTGTCTTGCTTTCCTTTTGTCAGCCTAGTGTTGATGATGGGAAAACTGGTAGAAATTTCAGATGTTTGGTTCTTGCAATTGAATACTAGATGTAATGAATTTCTAAAACTGTGTGCAAAATGGGCCCATTTAACTCAAAAAATGTAAAAAAAAAATTATCTTTTCTGTGGACTTCATGCCATATACTTTCACCAGGATGCTGTTCCCAGACCCCCAGTATAATTTTCAGTAAATTCAGTTTTTCAAAGTTTCATTCATATCTGCTTGTGCTTTGTATTATAAAAACTTGTCTGCTGAGACCAAAGAGTCTTAGATAGATTTTCTGATTGATATTACAACATATATTATTATAATCATAATGAAAACAACATTAATTTTCATGACAACAGCCTTTCTCTGCATTCTTGGGTACTTGTATGCAGTTTTGTTTTCTTTACAATATGAGCAAACACATAAATAGACAAGCAGTGCTTTTTTTATTGTCTTCCAAGGCATTCATGGGTACTGAATTTACCCATACTCTTCAATGTGAAGATGAGTAGTAGGAGACACCTGTGAGTAGAGTAGGATGCATCCTCAGGGAGGAAAAGGACTCTCATACTTTTCATCTACATGTAGTTAAGCAATTTTTGAAAGTTCCCCTGAGGAACTGGTTGGTACTTTGATGCTTAACATGTTATATAATAACATAATAAATAGAAGGTCTGTGTTACATACTTCTTACAAAGACCTCCAAAAGGCGTCCAGTACCAAATGCCTGGAAGGGTTAGTAAGTTCTGAGGCAATTTTGGTTCATAGTTCTGAGTTTTGGTGGCAACCACAAAATCTTTAGAAGACTTGTGCTTTTCTTCAAACGAAGTTTGCAAGTTAGATGGAATACTGAGTTGTTGGAAATACCTTGTCTGATGGATTTATCTACGCCATAACATGTATTTCTGTGTATAATCTGGTTATTTATTGTGTTTCAGTTCCATAGTGTGACAATAGTAATATTTATGCTTTGCAGATAAAATGAGAGGAAACTTCAATGTGAACAATCACCCACTGATTTTGTCATAATGAGTGTGAGGGGAAAACAGATGTATTATTTGTGGCACCTGCTTACATTATGTTGGGCCATAGGACTGGCCATTTGTGAGATGAGCACTGGTGAACCACCAACATCTACATGGCCACCCACAGAGAGACCTGAGACATCATCACCTAAAACTACAACTGCCTCAGTTGTGACAACAAATACAACTGACAAGCCATTTGTAACGATGTCACCCCCTAAACAAGGTAACATTATGTAGGTTGTTGTTGCCGTCAGATAAGATCTTTGCTACATATTCAAAAGCAGGAAGAGGATATCCTTGTTGGCTGTATGTCAATTTGTCTTCTGTGTAGAATACATTCTGCTTCTTTACCCCCTCCCAGTCCCTTCCACCCCTTCACACACATACACAATAAATACAGATGCTCGCTGTTAAATACTGCATTAAGAACAAAACAGCAAGAAAGACTATCATAGTTGGAGAGTTGAATGGTGGATGGTAAAAATTATTTGTTTTTTACCATTCTCAGTTGAATTTTAGGCATAATGTTGATGACCTCTTTTCAAATGCTATATTTGATTTCAGAGCAGTGGAAGCTGTGTTTTAAAGTAATCATTAATTTGTTCTTACAAACCTTTTATTATACGGCACCAAGCTGGTCTTGATCTTCTTCTTTGACTTTTTTCATTTTCTTGATATATCAGTTTATTTCTCTTGTCTCATGCTTAAATATATGTCCAGCCCAGGTTGTAATATAAAATGTTACAAAACTTTCTATTTTGGATCTACAGAACAGCTTTATCAAGAGGCAGTCCACTCATACTGTGATGACTCATAAAATGTATTTCAGCTATGAGAGGCAGCTGTTGGGTTGGCAACAGGGGCGCATGGGCTTTGACATACATATCATTTTGCACTCATTACTCATGTAGCATCTGATACTGATAATGATCAGTTGATAGCCTCACATCCACATGGTGCTGTTTTTTTACCATCTCATCATGCTTACTTGGTACACGCTTATGGCAGTATGTATTGTAGACATTACTACATGTTTTACCACTCTCCTCTGTCATTGAAGGATATAGTGTAAACATGTGCAAAGTGAAAAACAGCACAAAAACGAATGGCACGGGCGTGTTAAAATCTAGAGTTCAGGTGCTTTATCTGATACCTTTTGTGATATATTTCTTTCTTTTATTTTGTTACAGTGAAGTACAAAATGACTCTGACAAATACCGGTCTTGCTGTACTTGATTCTACCATTACATTCAATGCCACGCTAATACCGGACACTAATGCTACCATTGATCCGTGGCCTGTTGAGTAAGTTCTTTCTTTAACATTTTTTTCCTCTTGTATGGAATGTTTCAGATCAGTTTAGCATGTCTTTGTCATTTAGAGCTACTTAAAGGGATATTCTCACACTTGGCAATTACAAAGGCAGAAGAACAGATGAGGAATATTTATGAGATTTATATACAGTGCCTAAATGAGAATGAGAAATGGAGGATAAATGCAGTGAAGACTGGCAACTGTGGAAACTAAATATCAGTTAATACGTATATGAATAGATTCATGAATTTTTTTGTGTGATTTGTATAAAGAGGGAAGGGGAAAGGGATTTGGGAAATGGGAGTAAAAGGGGTATGACTTAGATGTGAACTGCACAGTGTTTGAAATAAAACTCTTTTATTTATATCTGTGTTGTATAAGTAACAGAGGGGCCATGATTGAAGTCAGAGGCTTTAAAAAAGGGCAAGAGATGAGTTTCAGAGTGGGAAAGAAGGTTTTAGAGTCTGACTGATGTTTGCATTGACCAGTTTCATGTCTGTAATATCTAATTAAAGACTGTTGCTAACTTACTTTGTTCTGGTCAGATTCATTTACCAGTGGATGAACATGGCAACTATGGATATGGACAAAACATACGGTGGCGTGACATCAGTGATTACTAAAGCATTTCCAAGTATAATGGAGTCGGAGGGAGACTACACGATGACTGTTGCAGCCTTTTTGAAAGAAGATCCATCTAAAATGGTGGCTTTTCAGACACGCAAATTCACCCTAACAGGTTGGTAGTAATGTGGACTTACCGTCTCATAAATATTCAAAAATATTATTCTCATTATTTCATGGGAAAAGGTTTTATATGCAAAAATGCAGATTTTGAGAGAATAGTACCTGCTGGAAGAACTCAGTATTGTTGACATACTTTATATTGAAGCAAAGAATCATTTATCTCTATTTTTAGTTGGTTAAACCTGTTGTGACAGTTGGTTCATCTACTAATAAGCCTTACCCCCTGAATTTTAGCCTCAATTTTCTCAAAACACCATACATTGGCACCCGCTTAAGCGGGTGTCCCGCTTAGGCAGACTATCCATTATAAATTGATTTCTTAGATAGTTTGTGTGTTTCAGGGGATAATCATTACTTGTTGCTAGTGAGGTGTGAAAACGGAGTCAGATTTAAATTGTATCTGTACTCTTTATAATATAGTTATTGCAATCTAACTGCATTCCCCCCATTTACGTGATCAAAGCTAATGTGGGATCGAATTTACATAATTGTAAACACCGGCAAAGACAAGCGTCACACTTCTCCACGTCTGGCCAGAGCGCAACGCGAGCGGCATGTGTCAAAAAGCCTTTACGCAACACGAATGATGGTCATGCCTATGTGAATGACACCCCAGCCGAGTGTTGTGCAATAGCGCAGGTAAGATTCGTAAGTGTCTATCATTGCCCAAGCTGAAGAAAGCATAAAGTGTGGCTGACAGGCTTACTTAATCTTGATCCGTTGATGCTTACACGGGTTAAATGACTAGCGGCTAGGATGTCCGCTCTGATTCGTCCATGCGTGGGCCAAAGGGTCAACTGCCTGACAGGAGGCTATGGGGAGGTAGTGTCAATCACACCTCACATAACATAACGGGGGCAATCGGGACCGTCAGTACAAGCTTCTTTGTAGCTCTCAGGTTTACAGCTGATGGGCAAAGGTAAACAAGCACTGAGACACAGCACAATAGTGACAATTTGCAGCATTCCTGTCAAAAACAGAATGTATATTACAGATAGCTGGCTGCAAGTTGTCTCGCATAAGTTGGTTGCCGTCCCTCTCACATGTATACATTTAAATAGCAAAAATTCTGTTCCCCAGGCATTCATCTCCCTTAGGCGGCGTCCCACTTACTCGTGTCCTGCATAAGTGGGTTCCACTGTATTTCATAAATGGAATCTTTTAATTCTCAGCCTGCAGTTTATGCAGGCACTAGTCGTTGTTAACACCCTATAACCTTGTATCCATTTTAAATACGTTGAAATATAGGTGCTGAACTAGAACTTCATTATAATATATCATAATGGTACTGTTAGAATAAAAAAGGCCATATTCAAACATTTCACACTCACAGCAAGGTAACACAAGGTACACTGAAATCCTAACAAAAGGGGCAGAACTCCATATGAAAAATACAAGTAACAGCACCCATTCTTTGTTTGGGCTTGCAGTGCCTGAATGGCGACTACTGATACGTAACATATGACAATATGCGATAACATATCTGACAACAGACAAGAAAGTGTGATGTCACCTGTGACCCATGAATTCTGATCAGAAGAAGCGACCCATCCTTTGTTTCAGATATTGCAAAACAGCAAAACTGGTCATGACAAGAAGCTTGACAAAGAATAATTAGTGTTTAAAAATATGAAGCTTATCTGAATAGAAAAACAAAGAGGCCACCATGAAACTTGGCACTAACGAAATGGTAGTGTGTCAGATTTTGTAAGCGTGTATGGTTTTCCAATGAAATGTATAGGTGTTATATGAACATGTCCCCTTACTTTTTTATTATGGTATGATTCACCAGAAATACATACTGCATTGGCTCTTTCCCAGTATTTGTGTTGCCTCTATCAGTAAACACCAAAGTACTTGGGGATATTCTATGAAGACCTGATGTGCCCATAGTCTTCTCTTTGCAAGGCATTGGTCCTTTTCTCAGTACTTCTGAATTATATTTATCCCATGAACTTGAATGTCTGAAAAGGTAATGGCAAGATTTCAGGTTCTCCCACAAAACTATCTCTGTATAGCAGCAGTGGAAAATCCCAAGCATTTTTGCTCAGTATTCTACATTATATTTACCTCATTAGCAGGTAAAAAATTCAGATACCATACCAATTTAAATTTCCCAAGTGAAGATGTATGCGTTTGTTTTCTCCATTTTCATTGTATATTGTCCAGCCCCAGTAAAAAAAGATAGACTAGTGACAGTTTCACAAATTTTTCATGGATCAATATCATAAAGGTTTATTAGAAGATTGTTTTTCCCCAGTCCTGATAAATTCCTTAATCCTGAGAAAAGGGAGAAAACTCTGTTTTAAAAAATAAGGGTTTAAAAAAAATATTTGTATTAACCATTAGATGGCAAAGTCAAGGAAATCAGAGGGTCCCCCCCCCCCCCCCCCCCNGAACTCCATATGAAAAATACAAGTAACAGCACCCATTCTTTGGATGGGCTTGCAGTGCCTGAATGGCGACTACTGATACGTAACATATGACAATATACGATAACATGTCTGACAACAGACAAGAAAGTGTGATGTCACCTGTGACCCATGAATTCTGATCCCCCCCCCTTCCAAAGTGGAAAGAAGTATGTCTATGGGAAGAGGAACCCACGAGTATTTTACATGAGACACAACACAAACGCAACTATTTAAAATGAGTAGATCAACCATAATAGTATAAAGCAACAACCCGTGACAACTGTAATAGGCTAAACAGAGTACAGTGAGTGGTAACTCTAGCTGGTAAATGGTTAAATGAAAAGGGCAGTAGCAGTGCTATAATCAAACCAGTCAGAACAAAATGTAATATTGGCTTTTGGCAGCAGTTTGATTCCGGGAAGGAGTACAAAATGCTTCGTGCAAATTTGATCAAATGTTGACCCAGACTGGGCATGGCGAAAATCAGTGGTCACATTGATTAAACCTTCAGGGTCACATTACTGACCCTTGTTGCCCATTCATGCTTGACTTCCATACAGAAGGTCTGTTGTTCAAATGGTAGTGAATTGTCCATTCATTGTCACATCTCCCTGCTTCAGTGCTTTGATTTCACATGTCCAGGGTGCCAGTTATAGTAAATACAGTTAATTTCAATCAGAATGTTATGTAGGTGGGAACAGCAGATCTTGCTGATTGGACGTATTAATTGATAGAGGTGACTCCCAACAACAGAAGGATTCATTAATGCTTGAGCTAGAGAAAGGACTCTGAGGATATGATTAATAGTTATTGCTGCATTTCATATTGCTTCTTTATCTTTCAACTTCACAGAAAATCTGAATGGGCACCTGCTGTTGAAGCAAGACTTGGAATATCAGAGATTTCCCAATGTGCTCTCCACGGATATAGCAGTTACACTAATGGCTGATGTTAATGATCACTTTAGCGAAGAAACCAGACCTGATTTTGAGTATTATTGGTATGAGAATGAGACTTTCTTGTCAGATACGTTTGAACCAAATTATACATGGCCCAATCCAAAGGCATCTAATGTCACATTAAAGTCCATAATTATAGCCAGCTTTGCATTCAACAAAGGCTTCACCACAGGCCATCATCTGGCAATCCCGGATGTATCTAACACCGCTGACCTAGATTCTAATGATAATTCCCATGCGACTTCTGGAAATGATGTCAAGAAATCAGTGGATGAACAACCAGGGCTGAATCGACATGCAAGGCAGAAAATGGTTACTGATCCATTAACTTTCACAAAAAAGGGAAATTTTGAGAAACCAGTTATTTTTAAAGGTAAGTGTCCATGTGATGTGAGCATGCTCTTTAGCATTTCTTTATATATTAAAGTTCAGGGACTTCTATTATGTTGTACTTGAGAGAATGCTTTTACGGGCTAGATGCAGCCTAGTCCCTCAAAAGGGTGTAGTATGATATGAAAGAGATCTATAATTGCTAATCTCGAAGCTTTCATCAGCTTACATCAATGTTTGTTTACCTTCTTTATCAGTGGCATATCTCTGTAATGGTTACTGATTGCAGATTTTCATGTGACAAACCATTGTGTTATCATTATGGCCCTGACTACCCAATCATATTGCAAGTTGATTTATACAGACTTCAAGCTTTCATACAAGCATAGATAAGATAATGATGAATTGGCTCTAGGTCAAGGAATGCTGTGTATTTATTTTTGATATTCAAAAGCTAGGGATATATTTATTTTATATCATCTTCAGCTAATAATCTCTTTATAATATGCACAAGCTTACATCTAATCGTAATTGGGGTTTAGAAGTCTAATGTCCAAGCAGTGTACGCTTAAATGTTTTAAATATGTTATTTTTACTCCAGAGGGCCAACATCAGGTTCCTTAGTGGCACCCATTGCAGCTGTCATTTTAAAGGCACTGTTGTTTGTCATGTTGTATGAGTAAAAGGACCTTCCAGTAAAGCATTTTGCATTTAGAGTGCAAGCATTTTAAGTCTGGCATCATTGAATATTACGGGCAAACTTTTGTATTAAATCTTTCCAAAAAGACTTGTTAAACAGGAAGGTCCATGACACTTTAGAAGCTGATGAACAAGTACTTACATTTTAAATGCAAAAGAAATTTGCTTGTTACAAAATTCAGGGAACCTGGGAAGTTTGTTTGTCTCAAACGTATAGTATTTTTGAAAAGTAGCAAGAGATCTGTAGTTTTGCTTATCTCTCTAAGTGAAATGTCTGACCCCTTTCATCACAAAAGACAAGTATGACGCCCCATGATTGATTAATAAACCTTTGTCTAACACTGAGGTAGGGCTAAAATTTGATCCAGATATTCTAACTTACAAATTCTGTTCAAATTTTGGTAAAAATTAATTTTCTGACCTTTGAAGAAGACTGTGGTTTCACCGTTGTATAAAAAATTGTTTCAGTCTAATAAAATGTATGTACCAAATTCCTGTGTTTTCCCAGTCTGTGAATAAGGGGAGGTAAAACCAGTTTGAATGATGTAACAAGGGAAAAGGATTGTTACCCTACCCTAGACTTCATCTTTCCATTGGCCTACTTTCCTTTGACATTCCAATTTATTTTTAACCACCCTTATATTCCAGAGCCTATAAAATTTTGCTATTTGATGAGGGTGGATTCGGATCCAGACGACAGGGGTATTGAGATGGGCAGTGCAGCAGTCATCAATATCACATGCAGTGGGAGGTAGGCAAATTTTCCACATTAATAAAACTTGCCAACTCAAAAGTCAGTGGGATTAATTCATGTATATATATCAACTTTGTGAGGCATTTGAATTGGAGGGTAAATTTGATGTGTATAAGATGTACTGCACTCTGAAATCACAGTATTGCAGTGAATGTTTTTATGTTTTCTTTTTTTTCCTAAATTTATGATGTTTGAGCTGGTGAGCTTCTACTTCAGTTGATAAGCTTACCTGTCAATGCTGCCTTAGTAGTGTAAATAGTTATCCAAATCCTGGTATTTAAATGAAAAAAAAAAGAGAGAACGAAGATATAATGAAATGTTGACTCATGGCCACAGCAGATTCCTGATTACATCATGTCATTCAGTAGCAGAATTTGCAGTCGGTTCTTACTACAGTGGTACAGTCATGTCTTGCTAAGTTACAATTCTGGGAACACAGAGAAAATTGCTGTTATGCGACACTTTCGTTTTTGATCATTTTTGTAAGGGAAAGGGTTTTTCCCTTTTATACCCCTTGTTCCCCGCTTGCATAGATCAGTAAAAGACAAAGCCAACTACATCTATCCAAGACATCAAGAAACACTTATCCCTAATATTTTTATATCAATCCACCTCCATGTCAGTAGGTTCTCTTAAGCGCCAACTATCTTGTAAGCCCATTTCCAACATTTGATCACCCATCCACTAACCTACAAAACATTTGTGTTGTGGAAGATCTTTGATCTGATTGGTTGGTCACAGAAATCCACCTTCCTGGCATCAGACAGATGTCCCTTTCTCATAGTCTACCTCATAGTTTCCTTGCAAGTGATAAACATTAATAGACTGGATGGAGAGAAGCTGTATTACATCTGTGACAGTGTGGTGGATAATTTTCTGTCAACCAACTAGCCTCTGTCTCCATTTTGTTATGCAGTTTCAGTTATCTTCCATCCTTGCAACAACGATATTTGGCTTCATGATCACTGAGATATGAACATTCAGAATAATGTTGTGATAATCCAGTGATTATCCATGATTATTCCATGAAATGAAGCAAGGAATTAAGGAACTGGAGGTTGCGGGTTCAAATCCCTCCTTAGGCGGGAAAAAAAAAAAAATCAACAGAAGTACACTTAGGAGTCATGACTCAAGTGTGGCCCAGCCCCTTTAGAGTGTTAGGAAGTCAAAGGGCCGAAACACTTGTTTGATGGAGGTATCTTTCTCTGAAGATCTTCTGTTGCCTCACTTTCTGAGTAAGAGAGTTTCCTGTTTATTTTTTATTTTTACATAGAAAGTAACATTTTGATTCCATAAGAATGATGTAATTAAGAGAAAAGTGGAATTGTCTGTACCATATTTCAGCAGGATTGCTTCAGTTTTCTTGTACATTGCATCTGCAGGCATGTATCTTGCAAGAAATTTTCTAGACTGAATGGTATAATAGGTGATCCACTTGCGTTTGATCTACCTTGCTGGGCCCCGTATGCATGTAGACTCACGTGAAGGCCTGAGGGGAGATTTTAACCCTTTAAACCCTTATTCCCTCACCATATAAATCCCTATTTCGCTGGGCTTCTGGCAATGCCATGACATACAGCCCAATTTTCTTTGGGTAACATATGTTAAAACCAGACCTTAACATAAGTTGATCTCTCCATTTCAAAGGGTTAAGATTTCTTTGTGAGAAAAAAAAAATGAAAAGTGGGAAGAGTGGCGATGGACTGAAAAGGAAAATAGTGTGTATGTGCATGTCTATATTTGGGCATATATCGTGGGCGATATTGATCACAGCTGAAAGTCCATTTTTGTCAAAGAAGAACTTTTAACCAATCATTGCCTTTTGCAATATTATATGTATGTGAGCTTATGTGATAATGGGTGAGGGGGAGATAGGTGGAAGGAGGGGACTGAAGTAAACTCAGCTGGCTCCTCTGTCTTCATGAAGTGTGCTCAAAATTAATGACCCTTCCATGCCCTCGTATTTCTGTCTTCATACTTTGCTGGCTCCTCTGCCTTCATGAAGAGTGCTCAGAATATAATGACCCTTCCATGCCCTCGTATTTCTGTCTTCATACTTTGCTGGCTCCTCTGCCTTCATGAAGAGTGCTCAGAATATAATGACCCTTCCATGC
>JAWQUT010000143.1:452596-482990 GCA_033807755.1 Ellobium chinense
GGGGGGGGGGTTCTATTTTGAGTTCCGCCCTGAATGCGAGAAGAGTTTCTTGTTTGTTTTTGTTTTCGTGCTGATTTCGTGCCGTCGTTTGTGACCAAATATGCTTCGCTGCTTGATGTGACAGAGCATTTCGTATAACTTTTCGAAGTAGGGTCTGTCTCTGGTACAGAGTTAACATCTTACCATTACAAGGAAGCTTTATATCCAGATCTGGAAAGACACGTCGAGGCTGTCGACCTTAAACTTAACCGTAAGTGCACCGCGTCACAAAACTAGTGGTTGGATGACAGCATAAAGGTTTTTGAAAGAAAAGTTTTGCGTTTTCGACAGTGATCTGACTTTCTAAAATCTGTGAAGCCTGAGCCTTATTTATGACAGTTTAACTCTATCTGCTTCGCTCTTCATTAAACTTCTGGATTCGACTGTCGCCTATACATGAATCTGAAACAAATTATCTTTCAGATCCTCGCTAATTCAGACTAGAATTGTCTGTAAACAGACATTTTCCAGAATGAAAACGCAGCAATTGCTCCAGGGAGATATCAGGATACCCCCTCCCCCTTGCCCCCTCACCTTCCTCCNGACTTCTGAACCCAAGTCTTTACAGGTTTAATTCGCTGTTTTTATATCCTCTCTTTAATTGAAGTTGCCTAATACTAATACTTGTCTGTGTGATTTAGAAATACAACGGTCCTAGATTAGATACAACGGCACTTGACAAGTTGTACGTCGCCAGAATAAGTGGTGGCACATTTTTCGTGGAACGATCCTCAGTCAGATTGCGAGACCCTAAGGACGACGTTGTGGGTCTGAAGAAACATTGTGATCAAGGTGACTAAGAAAAGCTGCTGGCGAATTTGCTGTGTATAAGTTATGCAGATGGCAAGATTCAAGATTCTAGGGGTTTTTGGGGTTTGTTTTTGAAGTTCTTAGTAGCATAATTAATGCAAGAATTCAAAGAATAAGAAAAGTTTGAAAGAAAGAATGAATGAAAAGGAATGGAAGAACGGAAGAAGAAAAGAAAGAAAGAAAGAAAGAAAGAAAGAAAGAAAGAAAGAAAGAAAGAAATTTAACACAGTGTAAGCACGGTGTGCTATTCCCGTGTCATGTCATGTTCCTGAAACAAACATGTAGGCCTTTATGTAGATCTATTTCTTTTTCTCGCTATTCTCTGTTTTGCAAACAAAATTCCATGTCTTTTGTGCTTCATCAATCCTCGTCAGTTAGCATGTAATGTCTATTATTGTCTGTATGTCCTCGCACATACACAGATCCAGCTTGCAATAGATCATAGACATACATGTATAGGTAGTCTTGATTTGAGCGTCTCCATGTACAAATACGACATTAACTTGCCAGTTTCAGTTCCCGACGCACTCAGTCGTCCATTATCTACTGTTCTTTTTACTATAGAAATTTTACGACACTGATCATAACATCTTTGCATGCAAACTAGTCCGGTCCGAATGTAACAAAAAAGAGTCGAATAGTTCATTTTCTATTACCAACATGCCATTTGCACAGATTATAGAGCAAATTTTTCTGAAACAGAATTGAAGGGGCTCCATGTTCAATTCTGACTTTGAAAGAAAATATAGAGGTTCAAAAATTAAATTTTGTAGTCAAGCGGGAGACCAAAATGGTGTTCCATAGAATGTAATACCTGTAACGCTCAGGTCAGATTGTGTGCTCTTTACACTGATTTATGGCATCACACCGGACCATGTTCCCCAGTCACAGGGGCAGTTGGCATTGCACCCCTATGGGAATGCCGATAACTGCAATTAACGGCGATTTCGCATCCATCGCCGCCTCCACCTGCCCAACCGTCCTCAAATGGTTACTAGGGCAAATATAATGGCATACTGTCTTAAACTTCAAATTGACTTTGGCAGGAAGGAATTACATGTAATGCAGAGGTTATTATTGAATAATTGTTGTTGGCACCACAGTTGTGCACAATATGTTGATTGTGTGGAATCCGTGTTATTTTCTTTCTTCATGCAGTGTGGACGTGATCTGCACAGGTTTCTGCACAGGCCAACACAGAACATCAGCTTCTGCAGTCTAACTGCGTTTGTATTGCAGATAAAACGGCCTAGCTATATTCATTAGCATAATAGATGGAGTAGTGATTTATCATCTTAGCTGATGTCGTAAGCGTAATGAAAAGCAGAGTGACGACCTTCTCTCACGTAAACTCGTCATAGTCTGCATAAACAAACATCTAGCACACCAGCATCGTCTGCACCATCGCCTGATAGCATCACTGAAATTTACATAGACGTCTTGTCCAAGTGCTGACGCAGCAAAAGCACTCACTCGTTATGCACAGCTGTCGCTGTTTTGTTCAGCACCTGTTTATGCACAGGTGTATGTCTAATGTCATTGTTACAACAGTTCAAATGAAATGTTCCTGCTCCTCCATAAGAACCTTTTCTCTTACCCCTGCTCCTAACCCAGGCACGACTTGGGAGAATCTCAGGACGTTGCCTTTGTGTCCACCTTCTCCTTCCTTATGACCTGTTCTAGTCACAAGACAAAAGGGAACCCTAACTCTCCTATACGCTTGTTGGACCCAATAGTAATGTAAGATGAAGAGTGGGAAAAGGAAGGGGGCAGGAGTGCTACGCGAAGTTCTCCAATGTTGTTGGGATTCGGCATGAACTATTTGGATCTACGGTCCTGAAGGCCTCTTAATGTGTCAGCAAAGAGATGATGCAGTACATGTATTTCTTATGAAAAGCATATATTGTGCCATTTCAGCACCTCTACTTCTGTCTGTGTGTGTGTGTGTGTGTGTGTGTGCGCGTGTGTGCGCGCGCGCGCGTCTGTCTGCCTGTGCGCCTGCCTGCCTGTGCGCCTGCCTGCCTGCCTCTGTGTGTGTGTTTTTGTGTTTTTTTTCTTGGGGNNNGGGGGGGGAGCAGCGCTGATCGATCATTATTGCCTTTGCTGTCTGTGCATGAATGGTTCTTGAGGTGCCCGTGTTCTGTCGAAGTGTTACAACGTGGGTTAGTCAGTCTGTTTCATTTTTTAAAAAAAGCAGCGCTGCTGTGTATCTCTCTGTCACATCTAACCGTTTTACGACAGGCGCGTCGATGTCACTGCACAACTCTTGGGGTTGAAAACAGATCTACAGGAGATGCCTGTATGAAAGCGTGGTTTCCTATGAATGTCGTACTTTCTAACATTTGTTTCCTCAGATTCTGCTAGTGGAACATCTCTTTTTTTTTTTTTTTGTAGAGTATTTATTCTGTTAACACCAACGACAAATATGCACAGTATATCTTGACACCAGGGTGAAATATATCGATTTTTTTTCTCATAAATTTACGTAGATACAGGTAGATATATGCGTAGAGGGTTGTACATAATCAGATAGGTTGTGACTTATACATTTGGCACGCTGACGGTATGAGTAAAGTCTATACTAGTAAACTGACTTAGTTGCACTGTCGAAAGTGAACGACATAAAGTATAGCTAAAGTGCACAGCACGACCTCACGAACTCGAATTCTAGAAAAACCTGTCCATGATTTCGAGATTGTGAGGTGGAAGGTTTTGTGAATAGAGAAAACAAAGGGCCCGGCACCAAAGCATTTCAGTGAGTCTGCTGACCACACGTGGCTGCTTTCAAGACATAGTTAGACCTAACCTTTGTATGAAGCAGTGGAAATTACAGCTGTGATCTGCGCGCGCCCCCCCCCCNCCCCACATCCCAACAATATTTAAAATGTTTTGTAATGTGATTGTCTGTTGTGATTGCATTCAAAATCAGGAATACTGAATTGCGTTCATTTAGATCCAGAAAGATAGTCTAGAAGCCTGTTGTTTGCTGTCAGAAATGTGACCTTTGACTAATACATCTTTTTGAACTGTAAAGAGCACTTTAGGCTTTTTTTTTCATTATTGGTTAGAAGAGAAGAATGCCTGTTTAAAACGACCCACATATTTACTCACATGATTACACTTTTCATCGAACGCTGTTGGCATCAGTTCAACTTCCGAGTTGTTTTTTTTTTTGGTCTATTGTCCTGGCAATATACCAGGTTTTAAGCCATTCATCCACCCCCATTTGGTATCCATTAGATTATAAACACGAGCGTCTGGCGCAAGCTTGCTCTCACGTTACTTCATTTACGTCACACGTTTTTAGAGTTTAGAGATCAGAATAGCAATGGTTATAAAATGGTCCCTAAATGATGTGGATACCACATGGGACCAAAATGCAAATAACCCGCCCATGAATGTGAGCTGGATAATACTGTATATAACTTGCTACATCCACGCTCTCAGTTGAGCTACTTCGAAAGGGGCAACCACTATAGTGGACAGTAAATAGATCTACAGTATAAGCATTAGCTTTCACTAGAGTTTCATTCTTGATTTCAAAGATGAACGGCAGTGGTTACTAGATCTACTTTTCACTATTTGAATTGGATTTGGTAAGTTATTTAGCCTATATTCTGTCAAAAGAAAATAAACATGCCAACTGAAACAGTTTCACATCTCAGTAATTTGGTATAGACAACCTAAATAATGCACTTGACATGAATTGTTTTCGTTAATTGGTGAGTATGTATTTTGTCAGTTATTTTGGCTATGGTGTCTCCAGTAGTCTGACGAGAAGATCCATGGAAGAATAGTTAGTTTTACTGTACAGATTTAGTGTGTGTGTATGCGCGCGCGCGCACGCGTGTGCGCAGTACGTGCGTGCATGCGCTTGCATCCATGCATGGATGTATATATGTGTGCATGCTTAGGTGTTTCTGTAAGTATGTTGTGTTGTTTTGCCAGTCTATTGCACACATTTTTTACGTTTGATGCCAACATTTAAGAAGGCTACTGGTACAGCTATTACTGCATTATAAATGACATAGAATAATTTCTGCAGCTGGTATGTATAATCTTCTGAAAAATCATGCCCTGATATATGTATTGTATAAAGACATCAAGCTGTATTCAATAAAGGAATTGTGAAAGGTTAGAAACATACTAAATACAGATATCAAGTTGTGTTTCCCAGACATACATTGACAAACAAGAAATGCCATGATGCCACAGTTTACTTGTGGAGCTTAAATATTCCTGTAGCTGTGTATAGATAACATGATACATGTAGATTTGTGTACACTGCAGAAATTAAAATAAAAACATTTTGTATTGGAGACATGCGACAAAGTGGTTGGTCATTAAATATTCATTGCACCCATACTTAAAAGTTTCAGGATTCTTGAAAAGTTTAGCAAAGCAGGGCAGCTGTCACAATTCATAGACTTAATTTACAAATATAGTGTCAAGGTTTTCCTAGTCAGGGACAACCACTGAGCCAGAGAGAAAATTGCTTTGACCACTCACTACAGTCAGACTATTGACCTTCCATAGTGAACCTGTCACAATAACAAAAAGAGCCATGCACTTTTGAACCTTGACATTATGAGTTCAGAAAGCTGTTCTGATATCTGGTGGGCAGTGGTATGTTTGCAAGTCATTATTCCTTGGCGTAATTTGGGGTCATAGAATAAGGTAATGAATACGGAGCCTATGCAGGGTGGGTTGGGGCTGAAGGATAGTGGTGCATATGTAAGGTTGAAGTACTGTACTGTACCAGCGACTCACCTTTCATCTTGCCCTCCCCCATTTAGGGTGGGTTAGGATGGCAGGGAAAAGGAAGGGCATAATTGGGCATATCCCCTTTATGCTCTGTCAATCTGAGCACTTATTATAAAAGCAGTATCTGCTGTCAGAATGTGACTGGTATATTAAAGCTGAAACTCTGCAGCATTGTATTCATACTGTTGAATTGGAGTGGAACTTTGTAAATCATTTCTCCAGTAAAATGTGTGTTGAATGTATTCTACAGCATTTGCAATTAATAATTTTTTTCTTGCCTTCTCACATTTTTTATGACCAGCATTTTTGAATGTTTGTCCTTTAGTTTCCCGTGCTTAGACAGCATGTACAAAAAGACATATGTGGTTTTCATATTTTTGGAATTTTTTTTATCTTAAAATTGCCATTATCAGCAAGGCCTTTTAGTTTACATGTATTTTGTTTTTGTGTATTCCCAGTACCCCATCAAGCGTTTGTGTGAATATCACTGCCCAGAACAGTAGCATTCCAGTCAATGAGACCTGCAAGCCAGAGGTCTTTAATGATACTCTTCGGCACCAGGTGAAGATTAAACTCAATTCGACTGGCTGGAATTACGTCCACTTCTATGTGTTCAGTGATGTCAGCCGCTTACATCTAAACCAGTCTTACTACGGTTATAATTCAGGTGAGTAATGGCAAGCTAAGGAGTACTTTGTAAGTTTAAAATTTTAGCAAGTCTGCCAACTATATTTCTTGGGCTCCGTATTGTTCTAAAATTTCTAGACAGATTGAATACACTAATTCAGATACAAAGCCAGAAAATTTACTTGGTGAATGATGTTGATTTATAGTCATTAACCAGGCAGATTATCTGGTTTATCATTTATAGTAGGACCTCATAATTTTGACTCCAGGTGCTCAAATTTTTGAGTAAAATTCTTGCATGAAATAAGGAATCTATAACACAGTGTTAGGTGCCATTGTAGTATGCAAATACTATAGGTGCGATGCACAAAATTTAAGAAGACCACAGGTCAGTGAATCCCTTGTCTTTGTCTGCTGCAAGCAGAGCAGTTTGCAAGTTTAGCATTTTGAAAATTTGAATTCCTCCTCCTTCATGCTTTTTCAGCTGCCTCTTGAGATGAGCACATATATAAAACTTGCACATTAGGCATCAGCATGTATCTGATCTTTGATGCATCATTGTGGGCACAAGGCAGATGGCGGATACATCCAGTTCTGTTGTGATGGGCATCATATCCATGAGACGTTTTTGAATTGTCATTATGAGATGTAAAATATTGTATTTAATCCCATTTTTTTTTCTCTTCTTGCAACAGACGAAGTAAACGTTCCAGCCCTTATCCTCCCGGTTGTCTTTGGTGTGCTTGGCATCTTCATAGTCCTTGGTGGAATAGCATACATCATGCGTCTCAGAAAGAAGCCTCTGGTTGAAGTTGCAGATTTTGACTTTCATCCCACATTAACTTCCAGTACAAGATCAGAGACTAGTGTCAGATTCTCCAGGATCGTTAATGCACTGAAGCTCATGTTCTTCAGAGATCGTTATGCTACCACTCATAATGATCCCCAGCAGTGCAAGGCAGCCACACCATTAAGCACATCAGACACAGACTCAAAACAGTTTTATAATAGTTTGTGAGTAAAGTTGAATTGCATGTCATGTATATAATCAAAACACCAGAGCACTGTTTTGAACTAAAAGAAATGGGACATATTTGAAGTTTCTAAACAAATGTGCTACCTTCAGGCATGGAACTGACTAATGTTAGACTACATTTCTGGGATTTTGGGACCTTCACTGAAAATCCTAGTCAAAAGCATTCTATCTAAAAACTCACAAATTTTCAAGTTTTTATCGACGGCCCACTTCTGTCCTCAGACCCTTCAGATAACGCACAAAATTGGTGCATGCACATGATTTGTATTTATCCATTTCTATTGTTTAGCAAGCCCCACATGAGAAAATCATGTTATATTATACTTTGTGACATGGAGGACTGGAAGGGATGAGGACTGTTTTCAACCATTCCCACAAATCTGTACAATTATTTTGATATCTTCAAACTATCAAGAGCTTATACAGCTAAGCATAAGCCAAGGGCAAGAGGCTCCTGTTGTGTACTTGTTGAAAACCATAGTGCCTTTTGGAGCGATAATTCTTAACATCATGAAACAGTACTGTTGTACATGAGAGACGAAATGAATTGTGATGAATCAGCACAGAAACAGTGATATGATGCAGGTGGCTCAGTGGAGAAAACTGAGAAAAATGATGGTTAGAGTTCAAAATAATGAACATTGTAAGAATGTGGAGGGCTGTGAAATAAATGAGTCCAAAAAAGAAATTGGATTCTTTTGAAGAATATTTGAAAGTAGAAAACATCTATTAATGGAGAGACATAGAAGGCACAACACCACACAGATAAACTAAACTTGCTTGAACAAGTCTTCTTCAGTGTAAAAACTTAAGAAAAACAAAGGCAGCAATGAATCAGATATTGACCAGTACCCCCTTTGTGTTTTTATAAGTTATGGTTCTCATGAACTCTATTTCAGTTTTTTTTTATTTTCGGTACCAGTTTCTTTTATGACCCCGAAAAGTATCACTGAAATTGTGGTGTTACAGCACAATTCAGTTTTTGAGATAAGTGGTGAGTTTAGTAATAAATCATTCCAGAGCTGTTGAACTGATGTTAATTAAATAATTATTTATTATGGGTAATTTGTTATACTCAACATGGTTTAAGGCTCAGATCTATCCATCTCAGTGAAGTAAATCCTGTACTTCCATAGCTTTTTGCTTACACTGTGGGATGGATAGACCTTGGTTTTGTCACTTATCAAATTGTTTACAGTATTTTTACTCTCATGCAGTCAATACTCGTTGTCTTGTAAATATGTGAGAACAGCATTAAATTACTTTCATAATATGTCATTCTTTGTGTGTGTGTGTACCTTGCTCTAAGAGGTCTTTTATCTTGACTTCAGTTTGAGCACAAGGATGTTCCATCAGTTTGAGTGACCACCAACGAATTGATAAGAAAGCCTAATGTCTAAAATATAAGACAAGCTGTGTATCACTGGAAAATTGTTTTTGCAGCTGCCTTATGTATATATTATGTAACTGTATGGATTGTAGAAAAGGGCCTTTGATACTTTTGTGAAGATCATAGACAGGAAAGTGTGGTACATTGCCTAATCATCCTGTGCTGTGGTCTTATAACAGTCCCTGCTAAGAATGCTTTGCATTTCATACAAATACTTTTTGCCTGTTTGTAGAGAAAGATTGAAATCTCAAAATTGAAATGCTTATTAAAAGATCATTTTCTTTTACCCACATTCCATAGAGGAATCTGTAGATAAAAATTATGAGAGTTTCGTCTGGTTACAAGATATTGTTTTTATAGACAAAGGTAAATCATTCAGCCATTTACAACTGGCATGTTACTAAAGACAGTGGTTTGATGAAGTGAGAGAACATTTCACGCCTCTGGCACCATTTTGCAGTGTAAAAACAGTGTTAGTTATCCATTGGCCCCTTAACGCAGTTCATTAAGTTTCTTTACTGGGCAGTCAGGGTACCTACTTAGATTGAAAACCTCTTAATGTAATAAACGTCATTATACAATCCCTGTCAGTTTCATGCTATTTATTAGTTTCATATTTTAAAGGACCTGATTAGCATCTTGCATAAGGTCAGGCTCAGTTAGCCACAAGGAATTGGCAGTAATCAATTAGCAATTCCTTCCTCTCCTCTTCACATGTCACTTTTACTGTGAAATATGATCATAACTTTATGCTGTTTCTGCTATGCTCATGGAAATACCTTTGTAAATATTTCAGTCAAGTATGGGATACCGGTCAGAAAACAGTATTTTCCTGCACAGTTTGCATTTTGTATTTCCATGAAGAAACTGTGCCTTTTCTGTGGCAGATAAGTTGCAACATTCTTATCAGCCAGTAGCACTTGTGCATTTCTTGGTGGAAAATTGCCAGATATAATCTTCACATGTTTGGTATTTGTTCAATACCGCACAAAGATATGTCCTGCAAAGTAGAAATCTAGTATGATGCGTTTTCTCAAATTTCATGCGCATTACCAGCCTTTCTAGAAATTATTAAATATACACTCTGACAAGTTTATTACAAAACTCATGGGGCCATCTGACATACTTTGGTGAAGCATATTTCATAATATCCATGAAGAAGAAAGCTTGTAGAAATGCAAATCCTCTCTTCATTTGCAAGAAAACCAAGGAAGAAAAGGCACTAGTACAATTACTGTAGAGTTTTAGTTGTTTCATTGGCCCAAAACTCCTTATCAGACCAGAACCATGCAGATTCTCAATTATTGTTACATTAAGGATTTTCTGCTGATAACTTTATTGGAGAATTGGCGTCATGATGGGGTCACCATGCAAGGATCACAAGTATATCATATGGTGTGGATTGATGGACAGTGAAGTCTCATCAGTCTCATCAGTGTCACAGTTCACTCTTGCACAAGGACAGAAGTTTCTAGAATTAACTTACTGGTTTCCAAACTAAATGATAATTAAGGCAGTAATTACGCCTATGTCTTGCTCAATAATACACATTACTATGGTTGCTAAATTCATCATTTCAGAATGTAAACAAGAGTTTTATATTTTCCCTGTCTCTAGCACAAAATAAAAGGGCTTGAATCATGAAAGGTTCTTTACAATGCTCAGTGAAAAATTTTGTCAGATAAATGTCTAGTTAGATGAGCAAAAGTTAGGGGCAGGTTGCACTTGTGTGGGAGCTGATTTATTACAAATGAGAGAGAAAGCATGGTTTAATAAAAAAGAAAATAAAAAAAAAATGTTGGGACTCAAAAATGCTTTTATCATAGAAGTGTTTTTTTTTTTCCAAAAGTTTGAGAACCATTTCATACCATTTTATAAGAGACAATACAGTTTATAAGAATTTATTAGGACTTGCAAAGTGTTTTGTGATTTGAGATTTACTTAATAAGCATGTTTGAGTGTATATGATAAATATTGAGGGCTGTGGTGTTCATTCTTCATCAAACCGCAATTCATACTGACTGATTTTGTGAATGCCATTGAACAATAATTGTTTGTTTTATCAATATTCTATCAATTAAATGTATATAAAAAGGTAATTTTTTAATATGTAATGCTGTTGCCCAATATGCAAATTTCTTTGAATATTTTGTACTTTCGTGTCACAGGCCAGGAAGGCACTACTCACTCAGTGTAATCTGTCTGAGCGTGGGTCGCCATGAGTCAGTGAGCGACACTCAGCTGTGTTGGGTTTGGTCTAATATTGTATCGTCACTCACAGCCTAGTTCCCTGTGGGAACAGATGTGTATATAGTAAGCTGTAAGTCAGATATTTTAACTGTTAAATGACAGAAAATGTGCGACTAAGTTTAAAATAGCAGAAAGCTTAGAGCTTGGCCTGTTAAGTTGTTATGATCCAGAGTGTCCTGTTCCATTACGTGTAGTGTATTTGATATTCAGTAAATACACTGCTACAGAATAGTGACAAAATTCATTGTTTTTTTTTTTTTTCCAAAATATACTCATACGATTTGCCAAATAATATATCAATATCAGGTCTTCATAACTGTTTTGATTTCTGAGATGGATGAATGGTGGTTGTGAATGAGACAACGCAGTAATTATATTTTACTAATAAGCTTTTATTAAAAAGTTACTGCTTTGCCTGACTATATGCAAGTGCCAAGTGTTTTTTTTTTTTTTTTTGCTTGTGCAATAATTGTATATGCTATTGTTGCGATATGATTTTTTGTATGAAGCTTCACATGTATTTTATATGAGGAATGAAATTGCTCTGTACAAAAAGATGTCTATTCATGCAGTTCCATTTGTTGATCTGAAACAATGCATGAATAAATAAATGTGACTTTGTTAAAAACTAGATATGCACATCATGTCTGTTGAAAAATTATTTGAAAATAAAGAACTGTGTGCTAATACAGATTTGTGTGGATGTTTCTAAATATGAGAGCATGTAGAAATAAGATCAGATGAAGTAGAGAAATGTAAAATATGACATGACTTTCAAAGATCTGAGACTGGTATTGAGATGAGAACTGACTGATGATAAATTGGTCTGCTGGCCTTCAATAGCAAAATGAACTTATCAGCTGTTGTAAGTACTATACTACAGAACACTGTTCAACAGTTCAGCACAAAAGGTGGATCTGCCAATCTCAGAGTTGTTTTTGTTTTTTTGGGGGCTTTATTCAGCATCTTTCAGGCAAAGCAAAGTTGTTTTTTTATAACCACTTGTTTATTTATCTGCCAGTGTGAATGGCTTAGGCAAGTACAGAATCCTAATGATGAACAAAGTGAAGAAAAACTCAAGTCTAGCACATCATCTGATTTCAAACATTTATTTCACAAAATCTAGCCTGGTTTTACCTATGGAGACTTTACTTTTCTCTATGTCTTCATCCTTCTTCAAAACAGATTGATCACAGTTAAGCTTCATAATAAATTAACATAATGTACATCAACACAAATATTCCATATAAGAGAACTGAGCAATTCTTGTGCATAGAATCAGCTCACTGACAAAGTAAAGGACATTCCAAACCCAGGTGTAGCACATTATGTAATAATTAATGTCGAAATAATTTCAAATCAGAAAACGATTATGTTTTATGTGACCTTTGCAGCTTTTTATGCCAAGAAAAAAATGTCAAAAATGAAAGTCATACAAGTTGATACACATCATGCACCGTTTAGTAATATCTGTATAACATTTGGAATTGTTCTGGCAAAGGACAAAACTCACGCTGGCCATGATAAGGAGAAATTCAGCAATAAGTTTGCAACTCATAATCAGTTATTATTCTGAAAAGTAATGTGAATTTCCTTCAGATGAGAGTTATGTATTCAGTAAGAAATTTTAAACTATTTACTAATGATACAATAATCTGAAACATAAAGAAATGGAAACTAAATAGGGCATTCTACAAAAATGTCACTGGGCATGCAACTTCTGTCAGAATTTGCAGTATATTTTTGGACAATAAACTTCAAAATGTGATTCATTGTCATGATGTTAGTTTAAGAGCAGCATAATTTTCTATACAATGCATGAGCATCTCACCAATTAACTATAGAAGCTAATGGATTGAAGAAGGCATGATAACCATCCTCATGGATATTCTTACCAGCTTACAGACCCTTTAACTTGTTATGTTTTACTCCTGTAACTCTCTGCCCAGGTCCTGTTTTTGTTTATCAAAGGCACTGAAACAGTAAATATAAATCTTCCAGGCCAAACCACTAGTTTTCTGATAAATTCAAACATGTTTGCCTCTGAGGCCCTTTATGAATTGTGATCTCAACAATAAAATGGATTTTTGTAAAATAACATATCAAATGTCCTTGAAACCTTGTTCCATTAACACCGCAGGACTAACCTTTTCCAAAGCCAGGACATGCACAAAGCCCCTGTTTTGCTTTCCACTTGCTTGCTTCACCTATTGTGAGTCCAAATACACAAGGAATGTTACCAAATTTCTCATTTTACCAGGAAAATTGCAAAAAAATTCCAGAAACCTAAGCATATTAAATAACTTAAAAAGCATTTATTTGGTTTACACAGTATCAAGACTTGTGCAAAATAATCAGATATAAAAAAAGATAATACACCGATAAAAGTTTACTTAGGAAAGTTGAGTTGAGTGCACCTTTGAAAGGCAAAACAGTCCTCCCTCTTCAGTTTAGTTGATTCAGTAATATGTTAAACAACAATATGAAACGTAGACCTGATGTTCACAATCCATGCTTTGAATGTTCTCTCTTCTTCTCAGACAGATCCAATTGTATTTTTCAAGGCTTGCAGTTAGCACTAGCAGCATGGAGATTGATTATTTCTGTCTGGCCCAATTTTAAATGGCAAGACAACACGAAATAGTTTGACCCCACCTACCTTCACAACAGCTTTCACTCTTTCAAATAAAAAACTCCATTTTATTTTGGTCTTTTGCGTTCCTGCAAGATTCTTGAATTCTTTGGCCTATGAGAAAGCACAAAAAAGTTTATTACTCTGCATATGCATGTGACTGACACTTACAGCCAGAAGCCATAAAAGTCTCACTAAAAAGTGTAGAGGCCAGATGAACAGAAATTTTGCATAAGCTATCACTTCTTGTTTTTTCCCACAAAATTATAACTGATAATAAATACCCTGAAGTGTAATGTCACAGTTAAATGTCATCATTTACTTTCCCTTTTAAAGGGAAAGTAAATGATGAAAATACATTCAAACACATTTACAGTGAAAATGCTTAACACAAAAACAGTGATATTAAAAACATTTTATATTATGAAATATGACTAACGCTCTTCTGAAAAACAACCTATTTTGATGAATTTCTCAGTATTCTACCACCTCATTTCTTCCTAAAAAACCATAGTCTCTCTCACTTACAATATATCATCCCTGGCTCAGGCAACCTCCTTACTCAAGTCAAGCAGGAAAATACCATGTTTTTAGTTTTAACTAACTGCTGCATTATCCCTCATGAGGAATGATCAAGGTTGCTGTATGATGAACTAGACTGGGTTGAGAGATCCTTCCTTTTTCCTTGTCATGGATAATCCAAAAAATACTTAATAAGACAGGATTTCCTGGGCCCTACAAATTTCATATCAGGCATGTTCAAATCTAATACACACACTTTCCATTAAGACAGTCACCATTTGCAACTGTTTATGGGATCTCAAGAACAAGACCATGTCTTTCTTATTGATCTGAACAGTACAGTCACCAATTAATTGAGAGGGGACACCTAAATTTATAAATAAAAACAGAAGTAAAAGACTTTCAGCCAAAATTCAGTGTTTAATTCACACTAAATTGTCAGATTCTTCAGGAAATGCCACCGAATACCATTTTGATCTATGCTTTTGTGTCACCAAAGAAAGGGATGCTTTAAACTGCAGCTATCAACCCTGGAGGTGTCACACCAGCTATGCCTAATGATTTTTTAATATCTCATGGAAACATGTTATTACTTTTCGTTTATTTATGACATCAGCTTTGCCTAATGATTTTTTAATATCTTATGGAAGTATGTTATTTCTTTTAGTTTATTCATGCATTGGTGAGACTGCAGAGGAGGTAATTATACCCCTGTACTAACCTTGTATCCTATAATCTGTTCTGCTACACTTGCTGGTACCCAGCAGTGATTCAGGCTACCAGTGTGGTCTGAGAGGCTGACTGTGAAGCTGCAGGAAAGCAAAATAGTGACAGACAAGTTAACTGATGATAAAACAAATTAATGAAAGTTGAGAATGTCTTATCTTGTGGGTAGGAAAAAAGGTCAACCTTTGTCCAGTAGATTTTCTCAACAACACCAATTTACAACTGAAATTTTCCTTTAGATTTCTGAAGATTTTCATCAAATGGTTGTCCAACAGACATCTTGCATACAAAACAGTAAATCTGTGGAGCTGTAACAAATTTCTCTCACATGCACCTATTCTTAATGATAATACCTGTATTCCACATCACTGTTGCTGTCCAAAGACATGGCCCCATTATCCCCTCCTGTACAGTCAGGGTTTCCACAGACAAAATCTGAAGCTTCGTGGACACTTCTATGGCATTTAGAACTGAGAGTAAAATGTTCCATTTAATAGTGATAGACAGACTCAGAAAGAGCTGCTGCACACAAGCCACTTACACTTACATTACCATAACCATTGTCTATGCCTTGTCATTACAAAAAAAAATTGGAACCACCTCCTCTCCTCAGGTGGTAAGACTAATCCACATGAATTCATCTTACAAGCTGGTGAGCTCACTAACCCTTTTGGATTAGCCTTAGTACCCGCTAGGGGAGGCAGTTCTTTCTTCAGGTGATGAGATTAAACAAAACGTTTCTTATTCTCACCAGGTTTTAAAGATTACAGAAACGTAATGACACTCAAGAGCTTTGAAATTCACAAGCCACCAAGTTTTAGACATAATTTGCAATATCTGTAGAATGATCAACCCAAGTATTACCTTGAAACTTCCAAAGTGTTTCAAATAGCACTGATTTTTCATTAAGGATATGTGTTCTAAGTGCACTCTAGTGTGATTTCAGTTATAAGACAAATATCAAATGTTCCTTAACCTATAGTTCCTGATTTCCTACAAGACGTATAGTAGTTTTTTAGGCTATTGACTGGCTACATTATTAGTGAGTCAAATAAGATAAAGGGGGAAGTGCTCTTAAGCACTTCCCCCTTTATCTTATTTGACTCCCTTTACATAGTGCTCCGTTTCAACCTTGTATTACATTTTAGTGGCAAATTTAATGTCAGGGAAAGAAAAAACAACCATCACCAAACCTCAAGTCTTACATTTTTAAAGTTCAGTTATCTATTTCCTGTTCTGCTACACTCCTCTTTAATGAATTAAACATCTCATACCAAATATCTCTCAGAAATGTTTTCTCCTCTCCATCAACATCAAAGTGAGCAAGGAAAGCATACAGTACTCCATATCTTGACTGGCCAACACCATAAGCAACATCACTCTGCAGGCTTTTGACTTCTTTCACGGTCAAAACATCAGTGATGGCTTCAACTGATCAATAACACATACAAAAACACAGAGCTTACAGTCACAGAATCAACATGCATCATCATGTAAATTTACGAGGTGTATGGCTTTCTATTGCATTTTCACTTACAAACCACAAAAAATGATAATAGTTTTAACCACACAACATATAAAAGAAATAACTTTTGTTTATAGATTTCATTTTAACAGTGCTATTATCAAAACACCTCATTTTTTCTGTATCATGGCTCCCCTTAAGGTCTGTGCAACTTTCTGTGAGAATGTGCTATCTACTGTGACTATCAAATCATGGGCTTTGCTGTCACTGAGCAAATAATTTCACATACAACTTACTGTCTGGATCCTTGATATCACTTCCAAAAGCACTTTCAGGGTTATCACAAGGTAAATATGAGGTCTGTGTGCTTACGAACTGTTGTAGAGTTTGGGCTTCAGGTGTATCTGGGAAAAGACATTTTGCTTACTCAAAACCAAACATTATTTACTATTACAGCTTCTCAGGACTATCTGTAGGTATGGATGAAACATACTACACAATTCTGATACAACATTATGAGCTCTCACTCAAAGGAATGAATTCATAATTTTGAGTTTGTGACACATTCAAGTTAATGGGTAATGTATAGAAAATAGGTGATTTGGAGCAATAGAATATTTTTTTTTATTTCTCTTCCAAGTACATAAGGTGGAAGTTGTGAGGTCCCAATGTTTTATGGCCACTGACATGTACAGTATCATTTCTTGAATGGAAAGTATTATCTCATTGTCCTTTTAATGTGTAAAGAATGTATGAGCTTGTGCAGACTTTGAATTTTGCATGCTGACTCTTAGTAGTACTGTTAACATACATACATCTTTCTGATCCTTAAATATCTTGATCATAAACCTTGCAATTTCTTATAACTACAGACCTGGATCCACAGTAATGATTGTTTTTGAGTCTGTACTGGCCACCATTGCAGACCGGAAATCACTGTAACTAATTCGTACATCTGCAGCAAAGATAACTTAGGGAAGACAGTTGAGAGGCAAATAAGATATACTGTCTGAATTATGATACTGATGCAGATAATATGGACAAAATGACAGGTGAGACATGTTTCTCTTGTAAAAATACTGGGTGGACAAAAAGAAAGTTTCATTTAATTCAAAATGCAATAACTTTAAGAGTCCAAAAGAAACTGTACATAATTTCAAGCACAATACCCGACAGATAAAATGTATACAGTATTTATTAAATGTTTCACTGATGTAGGTTCTATACTTTTGTCACCACAAAATAAACATGAAAAAGCACATCAAGAAATGATGTGCTGTGAAAGTACGTTGGTTATACATGGGCCATGCTACTGTTGGATAAGTATATTTAATATTTCAATGGTGCCTTAAATATAGCACCCTGATAGTTGAAATTTTGCAGCACTAGCAGATAATAATGCTAATGTGTCCCAAATCTTAAGTGTGTAGGAGTTTAATTATTAAAGTTACTAAACTTTGAAATGAAGTAAACTTCTTCTATTTTTTTTGCCCATTTGATACATTGAGGAAAACAAAGAGTTGTAAAGGTGATAGAAGGACATGTAAGAAACTCTGTACCATGCCTGCATTATAACGAAATCAGTCAGTTAAGCTGAAAATGAGGAACTATGAAGAGGTAAGAAATGCCATTAATACTGTATATGCAAGTACCAGATCATGTTATGATTATCACTCAAGAAAATTATTGATACAAGTTAGTTCTTTGCACACACAAGGCATAAAATTACCCGCACCTCAGCAACACTCCATAAAAAGATTCAAAAAGTCAAGTTTGACTATAATGATTTAAGAAGTTGTGTTACTCCTGCTTGAGAAAAAATATAAATATGAGAGCAGTTAATTTCAACTCCTGTATAACTCAGCTAAAAACATCACCTGTCTCCACTGGTATCCAATCGCTTGCCATTTGTGAAAAACTGTCCCAACTGGGGACCAAGAGAGAAAACAGAAGATAGTTTATAGGGTTAATATAATAATGAAATTTAAATAAAATGGGAGTCCAGGCATTATATGCCTATCAAGACATATCTTTAGACTTTCAATTTACTTTCAACAGCATAGATAAGGTCAGCTGAAATAGGAGGAAACACAACAAAGACTAAGGGCAAGAGACATCCTGAAAGACAAACTTCTGTAGAACAGACAATGAGGGACAGAGAGAGAGACAGAGCACACAAGGACATCAGGTCATAGCATTCAAGAAACAATAAGACAGTGTCCTTAAATTACATTGCTCTAACAGATATTTTCAGTAACATTCAGTCCCTCAACCCAACCACTTATCACAGCATTGACTATACACTTGTGTAATTATTCTTCTGTATCAAGGACACTAAACTACTGCTTCAGTATACATGCCTTATCACCACTGTCACTATGAACTTATGGCTCAAAAGTCTGCAATATGCATGAAAATCCCAAAGCAGGCAGGTAAGATTTCAGGTGAGTAAGACAGCACTGTTTTATCACTACAACACTTACAGAGTCAGATTAAATGATGGGCATGTTTCATCACACAAAACAATATCTGCTTTCACTGTCTTTTTTCCAGCTTTGGTGACAATCTCTCTCACAGGCCAGATCTTGCAAGTGACAAAAGAAAGTACTTAAGAAAACACATGTGGGGTTTGACCCATGAAATATACTTAATTCTTTTTATTTTAAGTCTTAAACATGCATCATTTCATGAAGCATGCTGCATTAAAAAAAAAAACCAACATGTAAAAGTATACTTAAGACATCATCATAAGCTTCTCAAGAGTGAGTTCAGTGCTACCTTTTTCACCACACCAAGAATGTTAATATGCTCTCCCTGAAGATTCATTCCATTGGCTTGAATATCCTCTAAGGTATAGAAGTCATTGTTTGGTCTTGTGGGAACATGCAGCAGACTTGAATAGTCAGAGGCATTTGTGCCACTGTATGGGTAAATGGCACCTTGGTTGTCACTGAGACTGAGTTGGCACGAGCTGAGAAAAAGAATATTTTCTTATATGAATATATGAACACATACTTCCATATTATAAATTTACACATACTACAGCATTAATTCTATTACAGTCTCCACATTTGCAAACACCAATCCCTTCTGCATCCTTGATTCATATGAGTTACCTCACTACATCATCAAATGCAAAGAGGTAACAGAATCCTACCACATAGATGGTGATGATAAGATCAAGCCCTTTGCTTGATATGATATTCAATGTCTTGGCTAATTATTTTCTCTACTTAATATGTTATTATAAGTCACCCATATCCTGAAGGTGGTGTAAACCCATCACACATCATAAATTGGTAAGTAAGATCTATAACAATAGAAAGTTTGAGATAACATATTATGTAACTTTCAAAACCTATTTAAAAAAGTACATGTATCATACATTCAGAGCAGACAAGCAATTTACCTATCTCATAATCAAACTTAAAATAACTTATCTTCAATATCACTGTAAATAACATTCAGCAATAAGAAATACTGAAAAAGGTAACTTGATACTGAGCACCCTCCCCGACATTTTGGCAGTCCACTATAACATGGACGATTAGGTCTATCATCATGAAGTTTCTCAAACTTCATACCATACCAATATGCTACACTGTGTCAATACTTTATCAAACTAGAGTAATTCCATTTTACAAGATGCAACAAGTTTATTTATGTGAGGATAAGCAAGATATCCATTGATGCCATGTAGTGGGTGCATTGCGGTCATCTGAAGTAGGCAAATGCTACATTTACATGCTATGGTGTGTAAGATTAGACCGTTCTTTTAAAATAATGCCCCTACTATTGAAACAGTTTCTTGTGGATCTTGCATTATGAAGACATCAATTATGGACCTAATGGTTGGATGGCAACTGAGAGGCCTCTGACTCCTGGTGGTAGACCACATCAAGCGGTCCAGCCCAGTGGAGAAGAGGAGAAACTTGCATACAGAAGACAGAAGGTTATGCTGTAAATATAAAGGCAGCCACCTCCTCTCCAGTCTCCTGTTTTGCCCAGAATAGGGCACAAATAGGCACTCTCAACTAGGACTGTTCAACTACACCATAATCTTTACCTTCAGAAATTGATTAGGTGTGGCAGAAAGCACTGGCATTGTCCTGCAGATTAAATGCTCTGCTAATGATGAAAGCTCTTATAAAGGTAGGCTGTGTCTTACTCTGTCTTTTTTCCATTTAAATCATGCTTTTCCTTCTTTGTAAAACTAGATCTGAGCGGTAATTACATTCTTATTGAAGGTCACACTGCAATGATTTCTGTACAAAGTCAGTTTCACTCTTAAATCAGATCCATATAATAGGATATCAAGAAGCTCAGAGAGCTGTGAATGCTACATTCCATACTAGATTACCTCAAAATTTATGGACAGACCCCACCTCCAACAATATCAGTAACAGAGAGTTTTATCTGACATTTTCTAAGTGGAGAGAAAATCTGAAGCAATTTTACATTACAACATATCTATCAACATTTATAAGCAATAAAAGATTATGGCTCAGCACTACCTTGGAGTCCATGGTTTGAATTTCTCATCTGCAGGGTTGTTTGATTTTCCTTGAACATGTGCTCCTTTGATATCAACTGGTGATAAAAAATATAACTGATGTTTTCATGAGACATGTATAGCCACATATAGGGCATAAATCATAACTAAAAGAGCAACAAGAAACAGAGTAATAAAACATAACACAAAACGCATGACAGGATCATAGCATAGTACAGTGAGAGGATGAAGATTACTTGCCTACATCTCCAACATTAAGCGCTGAAGCCAGATGGTTTATGAATTCTTTTCCACCCCAGCAAGTTACATTGATAAATGATGATGGTGCATCACACACAGTGAATGCCCACAGGTGTCTTTCATTTCCGTTTCCTAAACAGAGAATGAAATCCAAGATTAGCGACATCATAAGTATGGAATGGGAAAAATGCAGCAAAAGCACAGATTTTTCATATCTCTTCAGACAGTCTTCAGATAATTCTCAGCTCTGTGCATTAGAGTACCTTACCAGAATAAATTTGATAACTGATATACAAGTGATTATTATAGAAAGTTCAGCTAGGTTCCTTATTGCACTATGCAACCCTTTAATTGAATTTACACAGTTGTCTAATCTAGGAGTTCAAATGCAAAATTAATGGAGGCCATATTTCACTGCAAAACTCCTTTCATTATTTCTGACTTGATACCACGTTCAAGCTGATATAGATAATACCAGTGTTTTGAGCAATTAAACTGACAAAGATAAAGAAAGTAAATCTAGAGAATTTTGCACAGAGATTCAATTTTGAGTGTGTAGCTCCTAATTCTTTTGTAGTAATTTTACAAGTACTCTGCTCAAGCAGGGCAGAAGAGATACACTTACAGAAGGACACTTACAGGCTATTGTTTTGTGATGGTTGACCTCAAACCAGAGTCTATGAAATAGATAGAACTGCTGCTGTCTGCAGCACTCCTTGTGAATTTTTATGCACTACTATTACTAGGGTTTTTGGTTTAAAATCTATTGGTGTACAAGCTTGCATCATAATGACATAAATGTGGCAGACATGAGCATCCAGTGGTGAAGTCACACTTTTGCATACATAAGGTTAATATTTAAGCCCAGTTTTTCCAGATTGGGTCAGAAGAAGCAAGCAGTAGGACTAGGATCGGTTAATTACAGTTTTTGTTTCTTTTAGAGAGACGCGCGCCAACCCTCAGAGATGTAGGATCGTTTAATTGTTGTTTCTCCTAAAATCACCTCGCCGGTCAGAGCCTTGGTCGGAACCCCGCCATAATGAACTTTCAACAGTTTCAAGTTTGCAGTCATTGTTTCCTGGCACTGGATACCAATAATACATGTACATGTACCATCAACAGAAATGGATGTTTAATAAATCGAACGTGATCATCAATTGATGCAAGAGCTTCATTTCATCATCATCGTTGTTGTCCTCGTACTCGTCTCCTTATCTACCCTCACGCTTACCCACGTGGCCAGTAATGTCATCGCCCACTACAACGACCACCAGGGCCCTCAGACAAACTTTGGTGTCAGAAAGTATGGGTTCTTGTCGGGGCCCTGGTTACCTACTACCTGATCTTATTCCACCACCAGCCGGCCACCCCTTACATATAGAAAAGGATTTTCAGCGATCCAATTTAATGCGTTGATTACTAGTTTGAGAAAATGTGTCATTCTCTTTTTCCAACGTATCTATGCAATGCATTGTTGTCACTGCATACTCTTCATACTCATGAAAGTTTAGGGAACACCAACAGAATGCTTAAAGCTGTGTTATATCTTGTGAGTACAAAATAAATCATACTTGCCTTTCCTGCTAATGACTGATTTTGCAGTCTCTCTGGCAATGATCACTCCTACAATCGACTGAAATTTTGAAAAGCATTATACATGAAAACATGCTGAGCTTTACTTATATTAAAACTCTTCTAGAATGAAAACACCCCTATTTTCAACTAAAGCAGTTATTCTGCTTCCATCTTCATACCACAGATTCTGGGAGACCTGAGAGAGGTTATTAGCACTTATGATTAGATGCACAGACAATGGCTGTAGCACAGTTTTTCAAGTCTAGACTCTACATCTATCTTTCTGATACATGAGAAGTAATGTTAACGATATCTTAACTGACAGTTTGGCACTGTTCAGTATTTTCATGTAATCAAGACAGATTACTTCAACTCTAGCATCTGCCAAGTCTGGAAACTAATGAAATTTTATGAAATTCCCAATAGAGCACATTTCTATAGAAAGAAGCCAATCCACAATGGCTAAATACTAAAATATAAACTCAGAAAATGTAAGGATAGTATTCTTTTCCTCAGTTTTCAGAGTGGCAAATACTGGAGTAATCAGTATCATTACATATAAATATCATATTCTAGACACTCAGAGATCTCGAGTCTAACATGTTAAAATAAGTCTGCATTTTTTTTTGTTCCAGGTTTGAAGAATGGGTAACTTGTGGGCCACTAGTCTAGATCTACTGAACCACTGGATGTAGATTTAGCTGGACCCTGAATTTGTTCCTTATTTACTCACAGCAGTCTGTTGGTCATTAGTTACATCGGTTATCTGGCAGTATCCAGACTGTAAATGGCTTGAAGCAACCGATGATGAGATTTGCATTGACTTTGATGCAGTTGGACATGCATTTCTCGACAAAACATTCTTCGATGTCCCGTGATGCCTCTCTGACTCTCGATTAAATACATTTGTGTAGTTAAAATCGTCAAATCTGCCAAGCCAGGCCATCTTTCACTGGACAAAATCTACCCGTTCGGTAAAGGGTTTCGTTAATTTGGAGTGATGCAGTAGCGTTTGCGCTGTCTGCTGCTGATGTATGTTAAGTTAGCGTTACTGCCCTTGATCAGACAACACGAGCCTTCCTCATAAAAGATTACTCAGGCCTTAACGGTGTCTGACTAAGTTTAGTTCCATGTTGTGTTAAACTCCGTTTCTGACTTTCCCGCGTGTGTCACCAGGGATTTTACCAAATTACCGTGAAGGATCAATTTTGAGAAGATGGGCCGAAAAAACCTCCACAAAAAAATTTCCTGTCCCTGCCAGGAATCGAACCAGGGTCTCTCAGCTTGCAAGTCTGAATGTGTTATATATACCACTACACTACAGGGACGCTAACTTCACAGCGATTTATTCTTAAATACCTACTGCCTGAATATGTTTCCTAACTTCCACGTGCGAACCTGGTGCTCACCCTTTACCCTAACACACTTCCCGACTGCTCACACTATACACGTATATTGCTTTCTGGTGCACAGTTTTGTATGCAAAATATACTGAATTAGAAAAGGGGAGAGAGCATTGCCATAATGGTCTAAGCTATAATAGAAAGGTAGTAGATCCCCTGACCCTAAGCCAGGCACAAGGGAAAATCAATGCTTACAGACTTCCAAGTTCAATCCTAGTTTGGTGTTGTGTCATGTGCAAAAAACGCAACCTTTTATGGGATGCATGCCTAATAGAATTATCCTTTTTAAAACTTATTAACCTCCTTGATGCCTACTTATCGTAATCTAATTTTTGACCACCCTAGCCCAAGATACAAGCGATGATAGTGTTTACTGAGCCTGTAAACTATGTCAAGGTTGCCGACTGAATGGTATTTCTGGGAAGAAGGAGATTGTCAATACAAGAGAATTAAAGTACTTCACAAAGAGATGCCTGTGGCCCAGATGCAATATTCCGGAGACAAAAATTGCTTTGGTGCCATGTGTAAGCCAATGGCTAAGGGGTGGGGGTGGGGGGGGGGGGGGGGGGNGGGGGGGGGTGTTACGGCACAAATTGTCATCAGTCACTGTATTGCCGCACCAGTTGTGTGAGTTTGGGGTCAGATTGAGTGACAGAGTGACAGACTCTGTATGTGTGTATGTTTGTGCGTGTGTATGTGTGTGTGTGTGTGTGTGTGTGTGTGTGTGTGTGTGTGTGTGTGTGTGTAACAGGGTGGGAAAGACATATACTGTAGTATAGTATTCACTATGTGAGCTCAGTCTGATAATTTTTTTTTTTTTATGTTACATATTAACTAGGGAAGTGTGTCACCATGGATTTTACCAAATTATTGTGAATTTTGAGAAGAAAGGTAAAAAAATACCTATACTAGAAATTTTCTGTCCCCGCTGGGAATCGAACCAGGTTCTCTTAGCTTGCAAGTCTGAACGTGTTACCATTACACTACAGGGACGCTAACTTCACAGCAATTTAATTGCTTGAATCGGTCCCTACTTCCACGTAGAGGAGAGTCCGCACGCACTTATGGCTGCTTGTCACCGTTTTAATGTCTGTATGAGTGTGTGATTATGAGATTGAAGTGTGAAAATGTAATACAAATTACTTAGACCCCTAATTAGCAGGAGCTGATATCTGGAAACTCAGCCGTCAAGCTCCAGGTTTCGATAGTATTGATTCTCTTGCGATTGTGACAGTTTATTTGATATTTATTCGATTATTCGCTTGTTAATTCATTGACTGATAGGCCAGAGGGTGGGTTGGCCGGTCGGTTACTAGGCTGGTTGGTTGATTGGTTGGTTGGTTGGTTGGATGATTGATTGGTTGAGTATTTGATCCATAGAAAGAATAAATTATTGATTGATTGATTGGGTGTGTGAATGACTGATATATTAAATGATTGATTGATTGATCGATTGAATAGCTGATTGCTCGATCAATCGATCGACTGATTGAGGAAAAAGATGAAAAATGAAACAGCATCCACATATAATAATAATAATAATAATAATAATAATGCGGTTTATAAGTCTCGTATCCAGGCTAATGCCCGCTCACGCGACTTCACACTATCATTACCCCAGCAGGCCTGATCACTCTAGGACTTTCTCGACTCCCTGGGGAGCATACAGTGCCGCTGCCATTTATAGGCGCTGATCACTAGCATTCTGACAATATCTTCCACTGCCTATAG
Organism: Ellobium chinense; assembly: GCA_033807755.1. Lineage (NCBI taxonomy): Eukaryota > Metazoa > Mollusca > Gastropoda > Ellobiida > Ellobiidae > Ellobium > Ellobium chinense. Next base: position 478,320 of record JAWQUT010000143.1, read on the forward strand.
CCAGGTACCCATTTTACAGACGGGTGGACTGAGGAAAATGAGAATGAAATGCTTACCCAAGGCACTTACAACATGACCGTGGTCGGGAATCGAACTCACGACATTTAGATCGTGAATCCAACGCCGTAACCATTAGGCCACGCTGCTGTAAAAAAAAAAAAAACACTGTGAAGGCTAGGAAAAATCGGGAAATTTCAAGGGAGCTGTGTTCATTGCCAAAATACTTCATTTTGCTGTTACGGGCTGATTTTTGTGAGACAAATGCTCCGTCGTTGTTTGTTTTTTTTTTTTTAGGTTTTAATGCTCCTGATTTGAAATTACTGCTAGCCATGATAGAATAATGCTAGGAAATATCATAGTGACGTTAGTGAAGGGTGACCTTTCAAGGGCATTGAAGTGAATTATACATGTCCTCAGGTCCTATCATCGTTTTCCTGGATGCTTTCTTGGAATCTTTTACCCTTGTATGAAAGTTTGTCAAACACCGGAAAAACGCCTATTCAACCTTTCGTGTGTTTTCATCACAAAGAGTTCGATTAACCTGTAAAGGGCAATTCTAGATTTTCAATATATTGGAATAACGATACTCAGTACACCTTTCAATGTATATTGTTGCAATACCGTTGCCTGTTCGTGGAGTCATTTTCGGTCATTTGAAGCCAGTGGCACCGAACAGGGAGTACTACATTTACCCCTTAAAATTTATTCGCCGAGCAATCACCACTGAGGTTTACCTTGATAAAATTGGTAAAATTTGATGCCCAAGCAAGATGAAGTAATCGAACTACTATCGCTGGTAGTTAGAATTAGACTAATTCTCTTTGCTCTCACCATTTCCGCAAACAATCATGGCAGACTCTACGAGCGATTCGGGATCTGTCCAAAGTTTGCAGGCGGATCAAGGAACATCTGAAAAGAAAACTGACACCATGACGCGATTTTATGCATTGTACTCATTTTATCCGAACAAGTAAGAGCAATGTATATTCATCAACGTGATCTGTACTCTGTTTGCTTTCCTGTTTAATGGACCTGTCGTCGTGTCGAGTGTCGTTAGTTATGCCATAAGTTTTATGCATCTCTTTTTATAGTCTCATAGCCATAGGGAGGATTCCCATATGTGGTAACTGAATGAGGAGTTACACTCGCTTCAACAGATGCTCCTGTCTCGATGGGCATTAGTGTTAAAGGGACAGGGGAAGCTATTTGCTTCACAGCCTAAAAAATCCACATTTTTTTTTCAAAAATTTTCAACCCCTTGCCCATTTTCTTCGCCCAAGCACTCCCGAGAAAATGCAGCTTCAAAGTCGGGATTTTCACACCCTGCGGGCCGCCATGACTGGTCGTCCGGTCAGCGCGGGAATAAGGCTTGACGTCAGAAAGCGAGAGGCAAGCTAGTAGTCATTATGCAAAGAAACTTATCCACTTGCAATAACTTTCGTTGGCTCTAAATGTTATGCCTTTTTTTTAATTTATCGTTGAGAAAAGTCTTTTGTTAAACTGTGTGAACAACTGCCCACCTTTGATCGCGGTGCTGTAACCTTAGAAAAGGGAGGATAAAATAATATTTGAGAAAAAGGAACATCTGTCTGGTCACTTTTCGAGTCTATTTGTTAATGTTTGCACTGCCTCCGTTTTGTTGTCTGCTGTGCAGTTTAGTGAGCTCTCACTGGCCTAAGATTCTGACAATATGAAATTATTATTTGCTTGAGGAGCACTTTCAGATAATTTAGATGCCGCCACAGTCAAATTAACTGTGCTTAGGAGCGGCACTAGTTGTGTCACTTGTCATAAATCAATCAAAAGGCTTACAAGAGCAGATAAAAAAAGGGGCACATCGACGTGAAATTTATTTTGACCTTCTTATTTTGGTCAGAGATGACCACGGGAGCATTTTTATAGAATACCCGTTAAAACTTTTGTAGTTTTGAAAATTTGAATCGGTCAATCGGTCTTCACTATCAGTGAGGGGAATGAGGTGGATCCTATTATGGGTTGGGTGAGCACAAATCCAGGATTGAAGAGAAAGAGGGGAGGGGGGGGCGGATAAGGCAAGGAGCAATAGGATGGTGGAATAAGAATCTAGGAAAAAACATAGGATAAGAACAAAAAAATTAGACGCTAATACTACTAATAGACAGAAAGAGAGAGAGAGAGAGAGAGAGAGAGAGAGAGAGAGAGAAGCCAAGATGCTTTTATCCCCTGAGTCACTGTTCACTACCTGCCTTCTAGCTTTTTTTCCTTAGCAACTCAGGCTCTCACTTTCTCTTATTGCTTCAATTCCCTCTTTCTCTCTGTCTCTCTCTCTCTCTCTGTCTGTCTGTGTCTCTCTCTCTCTCAATCCCAAAGACATTGTAAATGTAATGTCTTTGCTTCACCCCCTGTAATTGTGCCCACCCATCTATTCTCTCTCTCTCCCTCCACTCTTCTCCCCCCACCCCAATTCGTAACTGTTGCTATGTTCAACATGGCATATCCATGCTAACTGCTATGGCCCTTTCATTTTTCTCTTTGATCGCGGAGACCAGTTCTTTCTTTCCAAAGATTTCACAAGTATTCTCCAAATTATTCCCATGGTCATCTCTGGCCAACATAAGAGTGTCAAACTATTTTACGTCGACATGCCAGCTGTTTGACCAGCTCTTCGATGCATGTTGACTGATTTGTGAGTAGTGATGTAACTAACACCGCCCCTAAGCGCAGAAAACACTGCCTTAGACAATAGTTAGCTGTCAATCAAATCCTATCCTGCTGTGCAACATCTTAACAACCTCAGCCAAATGATAGGGAATGTCAGAACTGTAGACCAATGAGAGCTCATTAAACAATACAAGAGGAAAAACGGCCCAGACAACCATACATAGGCTATGCATACATTAATAAAATGACTCACTCACTGCCCAGACAGATGCTTCTTTTATCCAGTATTCATTCTGCCTTTTCTAAGATTACAGCACTGCGATCAAAGTCGGGAACTTGTTCCCAGTCTTCAACAAAAGACTTAATGATTATATGTGAATAAAAGGCACAAAATTTAGCACCAGGGAAAGTTATTGCATGTGGATAATTCTCTTCGCACAACGACTACTAGCTTGCCTCTCGCTTTATGACGTCACGCCTTATTCCCGTGCTGACCGGACGACCAGTTATGGCGGCCCGCGCGGTGTGAAAATCCCGACTTTCAAGCTGCATTTTCTCGGAAGCGCTCGGGCAAAGAAAACGTGTAAGGGGTTGAAAACTTATGAAAAAATATTGTGGATTTTTTAGGCTGTGAAGCAGATAGCTACCCCTGTTCCTTTAAGGGTAGGGTTAGGGTTGTATGGCTATCTCAAAGGACAGCACCGCAATAATAATGATACAGTTCATTTAGTCATAGACAAGTCATGGACTATTTTGATATTTTGACTAAATCGGTGCCATTCTTAGTGAAAGCCGGTTGTATTAGTACATTATTCGGAATTAAGGTACTGAGCGTAGTTGCCTGTGTATCCAACTGCCATGATTTGCGTGACCCAACTAATTCACTATAGTGAAGTTCAAAAATGCGAATGAAAGCTGGGCCGGCGAAAACTAGGGACCGGCGAAAACTAGTCCCACCAGGATATATGGAAATCCTTCCTTATGCCAAACCTTTAATGCAGCATGAAAGATTATTCATTTGTCTATGACTCAAAACAAGGAACACATGACGATAATGCCCATATTTGTTTGCTACATCATTTGACTGTAGAGTGGTCACTTTCTGGGTTGTTAGACTGGCTTTCTCTAATAACAGCACCAATTTAGTCAAAATGTCATAACAGGCAGTGAAAATGCTCAACGTTCCAAAAATAACCCAATCTATCACTTGATATTCTATTCTTGCCTCATTCTTACTCCAATCATAAAAATATTGTAGCTTGACCTAATTACATAAGCAGTGAACCCCAAAATGATAGTGAAATAGGCCTAAGAAAGATCCAAAAAGACTATCCAGATAGCAAATTTAAACTTTATTTGCAAAGGATAAGAAAACCATAGCAAGGAGTGCTACTGCTCTCTGCTGGAATAAAACCTCAACCAAATGCTCTGTTGCTCTACTGACCCCACCAGTAGCTTCCAAGGAACTCTCTCTCGCGCTTTGATAAAATTCCACACGATTATTAGAAGAAAAGTTAAGAAAAAAAATTAATATAAAAATAATAAAAAGTAATAGTGAAAATCGCCAATTTGAAGGGTTGAAAATTGGAAAAGTCAGGTTCTTACCTTATTAGTCCATAAATCCATGAAATAAGTTTTCATAGAAGTGAAATACATATACTGTCATAAACAACACAAAAACCGCAACACCATACACATGTGCAGGCACAAGATGCGGATAAATACATCTTCACGACATCACATGCCGCACAAGAACCGATGCTCGGAGGATAACTTCAGTACTTATTATAGTGACGTCGCAGGCAATTGCTGCCAAATTTCGCTATGACAAGGTAGAATGTCATAACTGGTAGGAATGTACTGATTTACTGCAACAGAGTTATAGCCTCCCCAGTCTATATTTGCAAGAATCTCACTGCACATTTAATTAAATTTGCAAACGTGCAGTTTCATGCATGTTGGCTAGGCACCCTACCTTAGTCCTAGATGAATAGATCTTCACGTGCACATTTTTTTTTCATACTCTCCCCC
>JAWQUT010000143.1:483008-519905 GCA_033807755.1 Ellobium chinense
CCCCCCTCCCCCCTTTTTCATGAAGTTACAGCCACTAACCATGATGTGATGCATCCATTTTTGTACTTCCTCACTTATCACAAGGGACATTTCCTGAAATAATGTGTAAAGTCCATTGTACATAGATCCAGTGGACTTCTCTGGGTATAGGTCCAGGTCATATGAGCAGGGAGAAACATTCCAGTTTTCTCTTGGGACAGCACCACTATGATTATGATACAGCATTTATTTAGTCTCAGCATAGTCATTGAATCAGTGCTGCTATAAGAGAAGGCCGACATTCCCCCCTTGAAATAAATTTGAGGGGGATTTTATAAAATTTTAGAGAGATTTTAAGTTTTTGTTGAGTATTGCAAACTTGGAGTGCGGGAAAGTAGAAGGGATTGGTACGCTTTCAATGTAATTTTTTTTGGGGGGGGGGGGGGGNGGGGGGGGGGGATGATTTTAAAATTCAAAGGGTGAATCATGCAGCCTGGAGAAAACACTTCTGGCACTGCCAGGTTCTGGCTGATGACTGTATTTTGTTGTTTAGTAATTTTATTATTAAACAATAATACTAGCTTAACAGCTAAGGTGTATCAACAGTTCAGTGTTCCCAGGTCCTGTTGTCAGCGAAATCTGACTGCTCTTAGACCAGTGAAGTATAATTTAAATTTTGTCATTTTTTTTCAGCTGTAGATTTACTAAACCTAGATTTTGCCATTAGAGTTAGTTTACACTGCCAGAACATTTTGTGGCTTATATTCTCTTTGTGCAAATCTTAATCATCGAAATTCCATATTTTTTAAAAGAAGGAGCAGCATGCATTGATCTTGTGAATAGTTTGAAGATGAAATGAAATACAGACCAGTGCAAGGACAGTACTGTCCCAATAGCCATAAGAGTGTTGTACAAAGAATCACTTTTTGATAGCTTAGAGGATTGTCCAGTAATCCCCTGGAAAGCCATGCAAAAAAAGAAAAATGGTCTAAAGTCTCTGAGATCAGGTAGTGTACTTAATGGTTTTCTATTTGAAGGAGGCAAGATTATTTAGAAGCCTTTTTTTTTTTCTTTCCTAGGGTGCTTGGTAAAGAAGGTACAGAATCTATTGAATCAGGCGAGCAAGCTGATGGGAGTTTGAGGTAGGGAGAAACCTAATGGTTGTCACTGTAGTTCATACCCTCTAGATCTTGAGAGAGCTTCAGTTCATAAAGTGCAAAGATGTTATGAGATATTGTTAAAATTCAAGATGATCAAAAGTAACTTAAAATGTTTCCAACCTGCACAACAGTTTTATTACTTGTTTCTACAATTACAATTGTGGGTATCTGTGATGATAACAAAGTACCTTATATTATCTATGTTATCAGATTACTTCAGCTCTTCCTACTAAGCCTTTATCTTGTGCTTTGCTCAGGAATGATAATTTAGGCTCTAAGTAATGTACTATTCCTTTTTTAAATATTATTCTTCACCAGCCTGAGTGTTGTAGCAACTAATCTGGCAGCCACAATGGAGACAGACTTGCGTAAAACTCTTGCTCACAAGTTATCCAGACATGTCCCAAAGAGAGGGCAAGGCAATTTCTTCTCTGTTGGTTTAAAGTAAGTAGGAAGAAGGAAGAAAGGGGATAGGAGGCCCCAGACATTCAGCATGTCTTGATTCATGAGCTGGTAAATTGTTCATCCCTCTTGTATTTGTGTTGGGCTCTTGACTTTTTCTTCCACCTATAGCTTAACCAGTACTAGCAGAGATAATCCATGGGCTTGTTTAAATGATAGCATTTAGTGAACAGTATGACACCCATTGGAAAACTTCAAAAGTACACGTGGCTCATTGCCATAAGTGCATTATTTTTCAAATAGTAATCTTTTTGGAAAAGCAGTGTATTTTTGAACGAAGAAAGCCGAGTACTGGTGTCTGAACTCGTACAACCTGCACTGTGTTAATCTAAGTATCCTTTATTTGTGATCAACATACTGCCCATCAGCCCTCTTACCTGAGATTGTTGTTTTCTTTTATTCTTCTTTCCCTGAATTAGCTCTGCTTTAGAAACATCGACGTCTGCATTATGCTACTATTGTCAGATTGAGACCATGTCAGAAAGCCTTGGGTTTGAAAACATCTCAAAGGATGATAACTTGGAGGTCACAGGTGCAACTGATCTCCAGCAGTTTGTGGTGTGCTTTATATCATGTCATGACAGCTCCTTGGATCTGTATCCAGTTTCTGATATTATTATTAAATATTGTAGGTCAGAGTAATGGTGGCTCTGAAAATATCCCTGTGTCAAATTGCATCAGATAACAGATTGTTATTATTACAAAAGTGATTTTGATTTTTATCACAGACCTGGTTTTCCCTTATTTTATCAAAGCCACTTATTACCAGCCACCACATATTTGCTTTAGAATGATGTACAATCATAAGATATCAATATACATGTATATTTATGTTGAAGCCTTAAAAAAGTAGTCTTCTTAAGTTCTTTCCTTATCCATACTGGTCTGTAACACAGTTCATATCATTAAATTGTTAAGGTTCATCATTATTGTTTTTAACTTTTGGGACATTGGTCATGTGATGTGGGGCTTCCATATTTTACATTTTCTGGAAATACTGCAGAAAATTGTCTTATTCTACAAGTAAATACTGAGGTCAGATATTGGTTAACATGTCTGGTAGATACTGTATATCATACCACATTTGTGAGTGACAGCGATTTATCGAGCAAAATGACAGTAGTCAGTATTATGTTCTGTATCTCATACTCTCTTTGTAATGAGGATGTGCTAAAAACTGCAATATATCATTCCATCATTCTATAATTATTTTTGTAAGTGGATGAAATGAACGTGGACATGTTCGTGAAAGGTGGTGGGATTAAGAAAATGAATAGTAATCTCAACATAACCTTAACTTGCTGCCAGTTTCCGTGTAGAACTTGACCAGTACAGCCAAGGCTTGATACCCTTCCTGGACAAAGAGGTAATACAACATGTAGATTATGTCTTGATGAGACAAATAATGCTTGGTTTTGTAGAGTATGTCTTGATGAAACAAATGATCTGAATGAGTCAAATAGTGCTTTGTTTTGTTTGTTTTGGCTGTGAGAGAATGTTTGTGTTTCATGTACAAAATCAGGTTGAAAGCAAGATCATTCTCTTTCATGTTGTGTAACCTAGCATGGAGGATTATAAGCCACCGCAGATGGTGAAATGATTTGCACCCTTATTTTGACTTTATCATTCGAAGTGCTTGAATCCAGATCTTTTTTTTTCTGATTTGTTCAGTTTAATAGTTATGCTTCCAGTTTAATGGTTGTGCATTGCTCACTAATGATTAATTTGAAGGTAGGAAAAAGCATTGGGAAACTTACAGAATTATCACCATTTAAACATGCATGGAGGAATTATTCTCTGCTACTCCTAAGAGATATGAGGAAATGAACAGAGAGTGATCACTAACAGTCTGAGCATTGTTCACATGCACCAAGAGCATACTGTGCGGGTACATATGGGTAGAATCAAATCTGTTACCTACAAGCATGACCCAGATACATCAGCTCCAAATGCTGCTTGCTCAGTACTGCCATGTGCATACTAATGATAGATCTCGTAGAACCTTCAGTATAACTTTAAGACCTTCAACATCACTCATGGATTCTTAGAAATTGGTTGGATTACTATGGATAAAGCAAGCTAGTTCATTTAAAGCAAACTGGCATTATCTCACAAGCGATGCTTGTGTTAACACTCTTAATACTATATATGATTTAATTCCCAGAATTGAACAGTTGTAATTCTGTTCCAGCATATAAGCATGAGATATTGTCCCAAGAATAGATATATTTGTGTTTTAAGTTACTTTGTGGTGTGAAATCTGAAATGTTATGTGGTTTATAATGCCTTTCTGTCAAGTACACTTGAATAAGCCAGTATGGGAGAATATTTTATAGCTGTTAAACATGTGCACAATATTTTGATTCAGGTTTACTTATACAGTTTTGATTTCTCTTGCTCCCTCTTTGTTTATATTACCATCATCATCATTTTCCCCTTTGCACCCTCTTAACCCTCCCTCACAGTTTTATCTTCTTGACCTTTGCCATTCCTAGATGAAGACATATTAGGGTGTCAGCGACAGATCTATCAAAATTGTATGCAATGCCATTGTTAGATTTGAAATTCATATGGTTAGATCATTATTTGCTGATAATTTGTGAAAGTTACACTTGTTTGGGGTTTAATGTAAAGGATTTACTATCTAAACAATGATATTAATGGCTGCTAATGTGCCTAATCTGTGGATAGTTAACATTTCAAGCAAACATTTCCATGGCCATAAGGCATTGTCAAGGAACCAAGGCTAGTAACTGCTACCTAGTTACCAGTAAAATGTTAAGCTTCAGTAGATGAGTTTATAGTTTTAGTGAAACCACTAGCTTCTCTCTGAAAGTAGTAAAGTGGAAACACGTACTCTACTCATATAAAATTTCAGTAACATACCCTCACTAAAGTAAATTGTTTAAGATAATGTGGTTTTGCTCTAACTTGACATTGTGGTTGTGGAGAAAAGTAATGTTATTTTATGTGATATTTCTTGCCCAGCCTTTTGTGTCTTCCTCCTCCTCCCCTCCAAGCAGCTCTGATACCTCTAATAATGCCTCTACCCCAGCATCAGACCTGTCCTCAGCTGACCAAAAAGAGGTAATTTGTGTATATAAAGTGCTGTTACAAAACACACTACATGAGCACACCCTTCATGTAAATTACTTTTGAAGGAGAAATCTTTCTCATTTGCGGGCTTATCAGATGGATTTATCTTCTCTCTTTGCTATCAGAGGCTTTATTTGTAAAAGATGTCTCAAAAACTCAGAGTTGTTTAAAATGCTGAACTCAATGTAGAGCCAAGGATTACATATTCATACTTAGTGGCTAGTGAGAACTTAACTTTTTAAGAATCATGAGAACAAAGAAAGATGACCTTATAGTCTAAATCTTTGACACAGATGTGCATGAAAGAAATATTATGACATAACCAAACATTATGAAAACCAACTGAAGTTCTTAAAGTGTGGCCTTAGCTCATAATCTCTGGAATACTCGGATTACATGTATCTGAGAAAACAGTTTCCATAAATATTCAAGAGAGGCCCTTCATTATGCAGTTAAATGACAACATGAAATCTGCTTATTGTGAAACATATCTAATTGTTTGTAGAAAAGGATTCTCAGTGGATTCTGCATCCTGTAATTTGTTATGAAACATCACATTAGGACTGTTTATGTATACTTTTTTGTTTCCTTACTCCTAACTTTCCATTATTTCTGATTCACCCATTTGAATTTGCATGTGTAAACTGTGTAACATAATATCTTCAATTGAGAAATGTCTGCTTTTAGTACGATTAATTTTGTGAAAGAAACAAACATTTTACTTGACTTAATTTATTGCAGCACATTTGATAGTGTTTAGTGCCATGGCATAAACTAATGATTATCCTTGTGAATGACTGGAACAGCACAAGAATATTGTTGCAGGAGAAATCACTTTTTTTATGATTTAATATAGATACTGTACAGCTTTGAGAGACCATTTAGAACAGCTTCATTAATAGCTTACTTCAGTATTGAGCTTAAAAGTCTTCTTCACTCTATTGTTTTTCCTGTAAAGCTAACAGGATTAGCATCATAAGGATCCTTCACTGCCTGCCAGTTGCAAAACCTACTTGCATCTGCCTTGCATAATAACAGCTTTGTGTCATTACCTCTCCATTCTTCAGAGTACTCTCTTCATGCATTATGTATTCTTTTTTTGTGAACTCAGTGCAGAGGCCAAAGACATTAATATACTGTATCTGTTGTTACCATAGAGTTTTGCAACTGTATCTTTAACAAGGTATTTTATTTAATGGTGTCTTCCTCACAATAGTGAAGTTCGGGACTGTCCTTTTCTTTCTCAGCTCTCAGTCTTAGAAGGCTCTTACTTGTTTATTAATATTTAAATAGATCTCAGTCTTACAAGGTATATACTTGTTCATTAATATTTAATTTATCCTATCCTGTTTGATAAGACAAGCCTTAGTAAAATATTTATGTGACTTCATGTGTTAGGATGGGGCTGAAAAATTAGTCTTTCAGATAGAGAAGCATTGAGAGGTAGCATTGGGAGGGCTTTTCTTTTGAGGTATGGCCGTGAAGCTTGAAGTGGATTTTTACATCATGTGACTTTTCTACAGCTGAGCCAGTTAAGCACAGGAATTCAGACATATTTGGAACTGTGGCCTTGCAGTGTCTTGGAGTATTTAACACGCACTTTGCAGTACATGGGACATAATGTCCAACAACTCATTTATGCAGTGAGTATTACATTACTTTCACGCTCCATCAAATTTTACTGCCTTTATCAGGCTGTATTATAACATTTCTACTGGGTTTAATTGGCATGGAATTGATGTGTAGGAGATACTTTTATGATTTCAGTCTCTTCTAGTCTTGCTCCCTGTGTTGGGATAGAGTGAGGATAGTGAGTATACCAAAATTTCAATTGGCATGCGGACCAAATAGCACTGATGTAAGTCAAGGACATGTGCAACATCACTTATCAATTAAGCTGACATTCTGTTAGTCATTTCACGGCCGCAAATTGCAGAATATAATCTTCTCTTCCTTTCAGGCTTTGCTTAATGCCAACCTTCAGATATCAGGTGCAACTCCTCAGCAAGAAGAAGATGTGAAAAGGTAAAGAAGAAAAACTGTGGGTTTTATAAGTTCCTTATTGTCCATACTTTCTTTAACAAGTAAAGTTCCTTTATCACTGAAATGGTTTTCAAAAACACTGAAATGTATTTCTAGAACTGTATCAGTGAAATGTCTTGCAAAGACGGAACAAAATGTCATTTAGCATGTAATGCAGTGGAACTAATAAAAAGGCAGTCAGAACTGTAAGAAGATACAACTTGTCTGTGCAATGGTCATGACACACTGAACCATTTTGTTACTCGAGTTTAAAGTACAGTCAGAGACTCCAGTGATGCCACTTGTTATTCACAAACTTCTCTGAACTCAATGGTTCTTGTCGATTATATCATTTGGATGAAACATACCTTAGTAGCAATTTACTCACTGCAAAGATAGGTACCTTAATAATTAAACTTGGAAGTGAATAAATATGTGGTTTGATCATGCAGTAAGACTAAGAGAATGACAAACAGTTATGGCAGACAAGATGCAATAAAAAGTTTGTTTTTTTTTCTACTTAAGTTTGATTTTTTTTTGTTTGTTTTGTTTGCCTTATCAGTTTCTCAAATAGCAATATCTGAAATGCAACATTCTCTGATTGTACAGAATTCTCTGAAGAGTGGCACCCCATAACACATGTACCCATACTGGCTCTAATGCAATGGTCCTGAATCTCTTGTTTTCTATATATTATGTCTGATATTTGTCGTGAACTTCAGCAGTTCACAAACTTTAATTATGGGCGGGGTTTTTTTTGTATTTTCTGTGTTGACACAAGCTATAACAATTTATCAGTGCTGTTTTAACAAGTAAACTAAGAGGTTTGTTGTCAGTGCATCTCTGTCCATGAGTGGAGCAGTTGATTATGAGGTGACATTTTCCACAGGTTTTTCAAGTGCTGTAGTTTGTCAACATTACTGGACAAACTTCAGCCTGATAATGCATCCATCACAGGCAGTTGTGACAGCAATGACTTGTGGCAGCTTCAGGCCATCATAGTTTCCATCACATTCCAACCAGGACCAAGTGTCACATTTGATAAAACATGTGAGAATCCTTCCAAGTATTCTGACTGTTTGATGAAGTGCCACTCAGATATGCTTACTTTGTCTCTCAGGAGATGATCAGATGTACTTTGTATTGTGCAGATTTCATAGCATTTATAAACTTGATGTAACTGAACTATAACTTAGGACTTCTAATAATTCTCCTTCCGTATAAAGTATTTTCACAATAAGCATTTTCGAGGATGTAAGTTTTGCATTATTTTCAACAAAGGTGTGAGACCATGTACATAAAAATGTTACGAGGATTTGGTTGTATATAAATTATATTTTGTGTGAATTAAATGAATTAAGGTATTGACCACTCAAAGTAACAAATTTGTCCTTTTGTTTCATATTACTTTGCGGTAGGCACTAAATCCTTAAAAAATTTCAGTGGACTAATGTCTATGTTACCTAAATTACCCTCCTCAAGTGTGAAATTCAGTATCCTTAGAAGTATGGGCTGTTTTTTTTTTCTTTTTTTCATTAAACTGACTGGCAACTGTCATAGGAATTTTGTCAAAAGTATTGCCCATAATTTTTGTTTCACTTCCACAGAAATGCCTTTCAGACTACTTTACATAAGTTAGGTTTGTAATTGTACTAAAGCGTCTGTAAATGTAAATTACATTTCTGTTGCTCATTTTTTTAAAAGAAAAGTCACTGTTTTTCAAATATTTCAGATGGATGCCAGTTTTGCAAGAATGCATCAGACAAACTCATGGCCTGTGACATAACAAATGTGACCAAAATCAGAGAATTCTTGGAATCTATCAAGCTTGGGGTAAGTTTCATCTGCGGTTCATCAGATTAGACACAATTGTTATTCTGAAATTGTACTGTTTATAGATATTAGTGGAACCCTGTATTTTACTATTTAAACTTTGTCATCCACCGATAAATAAATGTGGTCTATTAAGAGAACAGATAATGGACATGTGATGCATTATTCAGATTGCAGAGATGCCACTAATTTTTCCTGAAATTCTCTGAACTCTGTGATTTTAACATGGATTACATTAATAAGTTAGTTCTTTCAGAGAAGGACCTGTGATCCATTATTCATAGATGTCATTAATTTTCATGAAATTCGCTGGACTCTGTAAGTTAAACATGGATTATGTTATTAAGTATTTAGTTCAGTAGCATTTTACATGAGGCAAATACAGTTCTTTTAAGAAAGAAACAAATATGTGCATAGATCAGTAATAATACAGATAGAAAAGATTTATGATTGGGAAAAACACCAACAAAAAAAAAAAAATTAGAAAAACCCATTTATTATGATTTTTGCTTTCAAGCACAATTTTTGGACTGCTCACAAATGGCTCCTCTAACTGAAAGGCAACATGCTCTGATTTATGAGAATTCTCTCTGACGAGTGACATCTCTAATTATTACCATCCTTGTTAAGGATGATGACTCAAAGTCTTTAAATGCATTTGTGCTTCAAATATTTCAAAGTTTATTCTGCTAGTTGTCTTATATATTAGTATCAAATCAGGTGTAGAAGACATCCTCACGCGATATTGTCTTCACTTCTCAGATCAGGCAGTGTGTTGTAAATGATGTTAGTATGACAGCATTTTCTCTTTTGGGGGGATCTTGTTTTGGGGAGCCATAGGAGGGCAAAATAGTAGGCAGGGTATTGAGTTGGAGGCAGATCAGGAGCACAACAGTGCTTTGGACAGCACTGGATTAAGCAATTAAAAGTATGTGAAACAATAACTTTATTAATTAAAATATTTGTAAGTGCATCTTGTTTTAATTGCTGATGTAGATATAGATGTGCACAAAAAAATGGCCCTCACCCTCCCCACCATGTTGCTGATCTACATAATAATGGAGTGGGGGGTGAGGGGTGGTTGGATCACCTTGAAGCTGTGTATGTTGCCAAGAAAACCATTAATTGTGCATAATTCAGTTTACTTCTTAGAAGAAGTGGCTAGGTATACTTTTCTTTGAATCAGCATATAAGACAAATTTGGATCTGTTATATAGCTGAGTGGTTGTTATGAATATTAAGGAATATAGTGTACTGTATGTGGTGTGTTCTGGTTTGAGTGTGTGAATGCTAAGATCAGTGAAAATTTATGTCTTTCAGTTTGTTCACAACTTAAACAAACTCAAGAGGTTTTTAAAGGAAGCTGAATTGGACCACTATGCCTTGTACAGGTATGTTATATATCTCTAAACTTTCCCCTTTGATTCTTTTCTGCTTTCCCCCTATCCTTTTATAAGGAAATTTAAGCAGTTCTTTGGGTGTACAAATCAGAAAAAAAGTTTTTAGTTTTTTGTTTTCGCTCCAGTTTTAAGAACCCTTACAAAAAATGAAGTTTTGCCGTAAAGCTTAATAAACCTCTTGAAGATGGATGTGCTTTAAGCTGTTTTGATATGTACATGTATCATTTAGTCCGTACATGGCCATGTATCAACCCACATTCTAGGATAAAGTCATTACCGTAAGCAATTAGCAATATATCAGGTATTAGGTTAGTGTAATAGTCCACAACTTTACATGGGCAGACTAAAATAGTCCACAATTCTACATGGGCAGACTGAAATAGTCCACAGCTTTACATGAACAGACTAAGTATTATGTTGTGTTGAAATATTCCTATGAGGACATTTAACAGTTCGGTCATGTTTCCACCATTTTCTGAAATGCAGTGATCTCACAGTTGCTTGAGAGCCAGGAAAGTTGATTCGATAATTATAATCAGCAGAAGGAACCACACATTTTCAGACTGAGGATCTCAGTCTGGGTCTGGATCCCTCTAATCAAATGCATTCTCTAAGTAAATATCAAATGATGATTTAAACGTTCTCCTTTAAAATGTCCATCAATATTATTTGTGCTGTTTATTTCTTCATTTCTTGCAGAGCACTGTCCTATCTAAAAAAGTGTGGATGTGGAGATCTGTTGCTGAGGTATGTGAAGTTTGAAGGAGGACCAGAGACTTTGAATGTGCTGACTGTATTAGAAACATTCATCAAGGAAATGAAACAAACTTTAGCATGATTATCAGATTTGAAAGCTTTCAAACTTATATTAGGTGATTATGTGGGCAAATAATTATGGCTGGGGTTTTTCTTATAGGTTTAATGTGTTGCCAGATTGAAAGACATTGTTGGCTTGTCATGAAGTATTCATTATGAGTATTTCTAAAAGAGACAAGGAGGTGATCTTGTTTGCACAGCATACACATAGTAAATTGCCATGATCCTTTCAGAGTTTAAGACTGCTAAGTTTTCATGTTTTGAAAAGCTGAATAAAGGCTTTCCTGCCAAGAAGTATTGCCTTACTTTGGGCGCATCTGCCCATATACATGTTTTGAACTTCCATAGGGGATAAAAAGCCCTCCTCTTTGAAGATAATTTTCTGCAATAATAGCATGACACAGTTGGTGAACTGTTCAGAAGCTGACAGAAGTGTTGTGTCTTGAGGCACCGTCAGTATGAGAGAGAATAATTAGGAGGGATTCCTTGTCACATCTAACACCCACCAGCATCCAGAATTCTGTTATGTCACAGATTTCAAATTTTAAAAAAATTGGACAGACAAGTTAAAAAAAAAGTCAGATGTATCAAAGTCCCTTTTTTCTCATCATTCAATAATGGGCCAGCCTTTTCCCCTTTTCATATGTTGTTACATTTTACAGTGAAATTCAGTGCCACAGCGGCCGAGTAAGCAAAGGTCATTGAAGTTGAGTTGTGATTTGAAAACTTTATGTTTGATTGATTTGGTGCTTGTTTGTGAAATAATATATAAGAGATTGAAGGATAATTTAAGCTCAGAAATATTTTTACCAAAAATCATGTTTCAATTGAGTGTTGATAATTTTCAGACTTGCTTGGAATATGCCAATCTGTCTAATAGAGGAAAAAGTCCCATAACAGCATAACTCCATTTAGTGCTCTCTTGTATTGCATGGCGCGGAGCATATCTTTTTTTTAAGTTGATTAATTCATTTGTCATTAAAGAATATGGTGTAGATACTTTTAATTTTTTGTTCATAGTCATGACTGTGATGGTTAAAACAGTTATTTATATGTGTATATATATGAACAGAATTGTGAAATTTATTATTCCATGTTTCATAAGGTACATCTGATGTGCATTGTGAGGGATGAAAACTGTAGAAGTATTATCTGATCATGATATATTGTTATGACAGAAATGATACACAATAATTTTACAAGGAATAAATCCTGTTTGTTTACAAGACATCTGTTAGTGGTGTTGAAAATGTTTTGCACCTTAATTTGTGTGAAGATATTTAATACAACCCATAACCAAAGGCTGTGCGGTATGTCGGCTCTAAAATACATTTTCCTATGTGTTTGCTTTGGCTGTTGATCTTGAATAAAACTGTTACCATCATAGATATAGTTTGCCATGAACACACCATTGGAGATTCAAAACCTTAGGCTCTACAGAAGACCTTGGGTATCGCTTAAAGCATAACTAACACATTTGTTTGAGCCATAAACAAATGTCACAAATATACTGAGGTAATAAACACATCATCATCAAGCATGGATGACATGGGACTGCCACTACTAAGAACATTATCTGCATCATTTCAAGGGTTGCTTGACATACTGGCATAAAAGTTTATGTGCGAATAATACCATTATGCCATTAGTCAAGAGACCAGTGATTTGAATGCATCCATTCTGAAGTTGGAATATACTAAACAAAATGTGAAGACTCATCTTGTGTGCTTATAATATTTATTTCTTTAAATAATGTGCAAACCAAAGAAATACTCATGTCACACACATATGAGCTGAAATTGCATTACATAAATCGTTGCCTGTCGTAGCACTGTATAAAATCCAGCATTTGCTAATAATCAGTGTGCTCAAAGACTTATGATTAATTAAAATGTAAAGAAAACCATTCTGGTAAAATGCTAACAAAATACTTGTGTATGAGCGGTCACATTCATACATGCACACACTTTTGGGGTATGACAATCTCACAATATTAAGGAAACCTGGAAACATTAAAATATACTTGTACCTACTTTCACATCTGCCATAAATAAACAATCTGCAATATGCTTGGGGTGGACCCATAATTGTGTGAGCTATGACATTGGTAAATTGAAGTGAAATGTGGCAAATAAATAACACATCTTCATGACTGAGAAAGCAAAGGTTGTAAAAACAACCTCTTCTTTTGTTGCTTTGTAAACTTTGCCCCACCTTTTCATTCATTAACTGTGTTATCATAGCTTCTCCGAACCTTTGTGGTAATATTCATGAAACATTAATGAGTACTGAGCAATAATTGTAGCTTGGTTATATTCTGAAGACAATGCTCTATCACGTCAGCTGAGATAGACTGCAACATGTCCAAAGCCTGAGAACATGTGTTCGACATACATATTATACATGTAACACTTCTGTACTGTAGAGCTTGTTCAGACGGAAAATAACTAAAAACCACATTCTAAAAATTTTTTCATGTTTTTTAAAACATACTTTGTGCGTTTAGGATCACCACCGTAGGAGATGAAGAAAGCCCTGGAACTTGGAGCACTAAAACAACACTGTCTTTCAAAATTGTGATGCCATTACTCAGCGGAGGCTTTCCCTTCAATTCAGTGCTTGATTACTGACCCAAATAAAATGTCTTTGTTGTTGCAACAGTACTTGAAGCCAGACTGCTATGTTTTGTTTGTCAAAAGGTGGAGCAGAAAGCTTTTCATCACTTAGTGGCATTAGACCTAAAGAAAGATACTTTATACTCATGACAGCTAAGTCTTTCTTCCTACTGCTGCTTTGGAGCCTAGTATTTTCATCTTGCCATGTTATCAAATCTCAGGCAAAACTGGTCTAAAGACTGAACAAGCTTCTCATTGTTCATTGTCCTGAATATATTTTTGGTCAGAATTTCCTCTTTAGGGATGCATGAGGTAAAAACAAGCGTGTTGTTTATTATTATGTTATAAATGAAGTAATGATGACCCCCATTTTGAATCAAAGCACACTGCTAGAAGTGTCTATACACACCAGATATTCAACAGAAACACTGATCTTAATCATATCTAATACCCTATAACAAAAAAAAAAGTTATCCTTTTGCTTCATCCTTGCAATCCACATGTCAGTAGCCATCCCGAAACAAAACACTTCGGGGGAACTGTGAATGCTTGTAATACAATAATTGAAGTTAGATAAAAAATTTTCTTATCACAAAAGCTATCTTCATGTAGACGATTTCAATTTTCTCAAAACCCAAAAAAGATAGCAAGGATATCCGTTTTTGTTGCAAGATCTTTGATATGTCATTACGGCTTTTGCTATTTACACAGTCAAAAATTAGTTAAGAGCTGAAATCAAAGGGACCATGTAAACCTTCCCTTGTTAACCAAGATTTGGACTAAAAGAGGTGCCATATTATGAAAAAATGATCAGTTTCAAACTTTGAACAGTTAACTGATATTGGTCCCACTGTCTAGCTGTCTCCTCTCCCTCGCTAACTCTGCAAATGTTGCAGATATGCAACTCTTCAACGAGGTCCTTGAAATCAGACAATGTTGCCTTTCACAGATGGCTACTCACCCAAGAAACTGCTTGGATAAACAAATTCATAATCCAATTTTTTTTTTTTTTCATCTCTTTGCCTTGGACATTCTCTTTTTTTTTTAGTATGTTTGTATGCACTTATCAATTTATTTCTTACACTATATTATGCAAAATGTTTATATAAAATTATTGGTTCTTAACTAAATGATGCAATCTGTACTGAAGCTGCAGAGTTTCTGAAAATTTTATGGAGACTAAATGGCATCCCTGCAGCTATATCAACAGCAATCAGAAGCACATCATCTGATAGAAGAATGCATGAAAATGGCAGCAACTTTCTTTTTTTATCCTTCAAGCAGTGGACAATGAAAAATCTTTTCTACTTAGGGTCAAATGACTACGGTGAATGTGATTTGAGGATATGTCTAACAGACGTAATTGTCCCTGTTACAGATGTAGAAGAAAGTTGTGAACTGGCATTGAAAAACTCTGAACATGGTCAGTTAAAACAGCACAACTAACATGGCAATGGGATGTGAAAGCACAGACAGGAATATTGACAAGACATGGTTTTTAACATGGCTCAACATGCATACAGTCTGTGACTGCAACATTAATACTTTCATGTCAGTAACCATATAAACATTTATCGATAAGGCAAAGTTATCATTATAAGCACACTGGATGACAAATTATAACATCACTGTGGGCGGCCTTTACAGCATCTTTAACAATTATGCGATGCAAATATCTCTGACACTATGTGGGTACCCAGAGAAAAACAACCTGAGACAAGTGTGATGATCTGATCGAAAATTCTTGTGCAGTGTGACATTTCACAAGTTTGAAGTTAATCATCATCAACGTTCATCCGTTCCCGTCTTATCTTGCTGCCAATAGTTCTAAATGGTGCTGTCACCACCATCTTTTTTTACCTTTAAGAATATTGTGTAGACAAATTATGATTCAAAAGAAGCACATGGAAACAATCAGGACATTTGCAGATCACAGTTATAAAGCTTTGACATTATCTTGCATCAGTGTTTGTATAGCTTTTATCTGCAACCTACAAATGAATTAAAAATGGAGTAAATAAATCATTTTAAATCTTTTACTATTTGTAGAGGGTCTATATCATTAAGGGATTATCTATACTGTGAATATACTGCATGGTCCAGTGAATGCCTTAGTGCTATGAACATTTAAAGAATTCTTATCCATGAATTGTATCCTCTGAAATGTTTGACACATGAATAAGAACCATAAAAGTTAGAGGCTTGAAAAGGGCGATGTTGTTCATTCATCTACTATCTCAAACATGAATACTTACTACACAATGAATAAAATGCACTAGTCGTAATGCCATTAGTAATAATATTCTTAACAAATTTGTCAGTAACTGATTATGAAAATTTCTTCTTTTATAAATGATCTTATAACATTAGACTTCTTAATGATTTAAATGCACAAGTCTTCCATAAGTGAAAATAAAACATTTATACATCCATCCATCTCACATTACAAAATTAAATGTTTCTCCTTGCCTGTTCTTTCCATCTCCACTTCATAACTCATTCGAGCTACCCTGGTTCAAAGGTTCATTATATGGAATGCCACCTATAATAATCAAGGTTATGAGAATAATAATCAACCCTGAGTTTGTACAATCAAAGGAGTCACTTACTGAAAAATAACCAATGTTCTCTACAAAATGTGAGATGACAAATCAGTTCTGATGAGAAAAATCTGCACAGACTTTCACACAAACTTACAAACTTATTAAATCCGTAAAACTATAGAGCAGATGAAGTTCTTTG
The DNA here is from genome assembly GCA_033807755.1 of Ellobium chinense. NCBI lineage: Eukaryota > Metazoa > Mollusca > Gastropoda > Ellobiida > Ellobiidae > Ellobium > Ellobium chinense. Next base: position 499,134 of record JAWQUT010000143.1, read on the forward strand.
CTGTGCCGGGGGGGGGAATGAATGTTCATCATGGCCATATCATTTCTATAGATCTGACAGTGTTGATCATTTTATGACTCTTATAATGTAAGGGTGAGTATTTCAAATTTTTCAAAACTTCACAGGTCAGCTGCTGTCCTCTTTGTCATCATTGTTTGTGTGGATGCCTTCTCCTCCATAACAACCTGACTTCCACCCCATCCTTAAATTCAAGCACCGCTGGCAAACTGTACGTGCAGCTTGCACACTCCACATCAAATTTCTTAAAATTATGAATCTGGCTAGGAATTGATACGACATACTAATATCTCCTGCATGATATGTTATCTTTCTCTTTTCCTCCTGACCCACAAATGGGTTAGTCTATCAGGAAATTGCATTATCCCTTCAATTCCTTGAAATAAAAATGAAAAATAAAACCACCCTGAAACTAACAACAACTCTTGAATCACTGTAGTGTAAGGCATCACAATAACAAAATGTTTGTTAAAATCAATAACGCATTTTTGCATTCAACAAGGTTATATTAATCTAAGCATAAAAGTTGGAAGAAAAAAAAAAGTCTTTCTATAAACTTATGCTTTGTTTGCTCATAAATGTGACGTTAATAAACAACATGTTTGCAAGTTTCTTGTGAATAAGACAGAAAAAGAGTAATAACCACTGAATGCTGCATCACAAAACACAAGATTCTAATACAGTGTGAGACAACAATATTAAAGAAATAAGGCAAGGTAATATACCTCTCTCTGTTCCACTCTTCTTAGAATCAAATCAGCCTCCTACATTCAAGGCCCAAATACATGCTCATGAAAAGTCACTAAGCTCAACAAAGTAGATTAAATCTAGAAATGCCACAATGTCACCACAATGTAATATAACATCTACTATCACAGGTCCTGCAGAATGTAGGAGCACCAGTATATATTTCTCAGATTCTCAAAGATGAAACATTATGCAGGAAAGAAAGATACGAGAGTGATGTGAAGTGAAAGACTGCCTTACAGTGAAAATGTTTTCTTAATGTGTCGTCATGAAGAAGTGTCTTGGTGTTTACTTTATCAATACCTTATAATTGTTGTCATCAGTCTGAAGGATCTTCATCTAGACTCATATACTTTTTCTCCAGAGGACTCAGGCCCTTACACCTCTACAGAAAGTAATGTTTTCACAAAAACTTGATTATCAAGAGGTAAAGTATTCAGGTATGCATGCATGGTGTATGCACAATTTTCAAGTACTAGAAGCCCTCCATTCCATCTCAATTTGGTTCAGCTAATTCCTACCCCTAAATTCTCTGGACTATCTTATAAAATTTGATGCCATCAATAAAGAAGTAGAAATGTAATGGTCTCAAGATGCTTACAAATGGTGTACATGAAATGTCATGCTTGCCAACATAATATACCTAGGCAATTAACTTGGAGACATAGAAATTTGATCGTAAAAAGGAAATGTAGAACCTGACTAAAGGTAAACCAGCACTAAGACTAATCCAAGGAAATAAAACAATGCCAAGACAGACTCTGCCAATAAGGAAAGCCAGTGATGACTTAGAACACTGTTCAAACCTTTTAAAACATATTGAAATACCATAGTTCACAAAAGACTTAAAATTAGAAACAACTGACAGAGAATAACAGGTTTATCCAGAACAAACTGGCAAGAATAATGTACTGAGACCAGAGAAAAGTGACTTTGACTAAGAGCAGTGATCTCATGACACTGCAAATCTGAAATCATGTAGATTGTCAACATGAGTATCAACAATACAACAGTGAATAGGAAACAAAAAACAAGAGACAGCACAAAAAGCATCTTCCTCAAAAGTAATTATGTATAGCCAATCTTGTAAAATCTTGTGCCCACAACCTATGTAAAAATGTCATTCTACCAAGGGATTCAAAAACAGGGACAAATAAATATGTAAGGAATTCTCTTTGATCTGGTAAACATGCAGATTTTGCTATTCTTACAAGAAATTCCTAAATTTTCAATAATAAACCACAAAAATATTTCAAACCTGATCTGGGACCCAACACAGATATGGAGATGACATACTACATCAAATTTTATGAGGAAAATATGAATTATTCTTGCAGTCATACAACATCAAATCAGTGGTTGTGACAATTAACAGTAACAAAAGTTGCTTTGGCAAACTTGCAATAATCTTGCAGCTTGGAACTGAGTGCACTGTCTCTCCTCCTACAACAAATCTAGGCTTTGGATGCATCACCATTAGCAACAGCACTTGTGCCATTGGATGTGGCCAGAGGTTTAGTGGTATAGCAGGCCTCCAGAAAAGCTCCTGCTATCTCATGCACCAAGCTTCTGTCAGGAATGCTCTGGGCCAAGCCATAGATTGCCCCCTGAAAAACAAAAAAAAAAACCAACAAATTACACTGCATGTTTCCACTGACAGCAAATTTTCAGCAAATTTTTTTGTTCTTGGGAATTTTATAACTTTACGCTGATGCAGGCATGTTCCAGGATGACAGATGTTCTTTACTCACTGCTACTGAGCCCTATAGTTTTGTTTCAAAACTCAAAGTATTGTCATATGGAGTGTGGTTCAATGACAGTGATGCCTATCACAGTGATAATCCCATTGGGAAATCACACTCTCAGAGCCTTCAGAGTAGAAGAGCTGGGGGTTTTCTCAGATTGGTATGAAAACCTAGGAGGTCCCTTCTGCAAGCTATGTATATTAAAATTCCTTTGACAGTTTTAAAATTGTCGAGCTGGTGGTTTTCTCAGATAGGTATGAAAACCTAGGAGGTCCCTTCTGCAAGCTATGCATATTAAAATTCCCTTGACAGTTTGAAAATTGTCAAGCAGTGGGCCAAACAGCAGCTTCCAGACGGTGATACGAAAATTCTAACTAGTAATTTTGTCTTATAACTAGAAAGGTGAATTATAGCCTTAACTGTGCTGATGAGTGAAGCACACTAACTCAGACAAACAAACAAATTTGTTCTAAAGCAAGTTACACATTGGAGGTGCTTAAACTTCTCATCTCTGATCTTGGATATTCTGTTGGTCAGAAACACTGTGCTAATATAAATATAATGATCTAATTCAGACCAGGGCCAACATTTGACATAAATGTTGTATCAGTCCTGGGGCAGGAACCAGGCCAGATGGGTCAAAAATTAAAAAAAAAAACCAAAACAACTACATATGTCAACAGTTTTTGTGTTTTTATTCTTTTTTTTTTTGCAAAGAATAAAAAACCAGAGCAAAAATTGCTTTAGATTTTGACCTATCTCATCTTGTTTCAAGGTGCCAAGATGTTTTTCTTATATCTTGAAACTACCCTATACATGGAATAGGCCATGTTGGCATAGTGACAAGTTGCTGGAAGTTTACTGACAGCAATGTTGAAATACAATAAGTCATTCAAATCAGTAATTTGCATTTTCTCATCGCTTACTTATTCTTGAACATGGAGTTTGTATATTTACAGGCATTTCTCTGTGTGGTGCCTTTGTCCTAATAGTTGATAAAACTGTCAATAAATGCCTTTGCCCTAACAGTTGATAAAATTTTTAATAATGCCATAATATGGCATAACTACAGTATGCTGATTATATTTTTCACAGGAAAAGTTTACTAATTTTATGATTTAGGAAAGAAGAGCTTAATGATGTATTTTCTTTCCTAAAGATTGCAGAAGTCTTAATTGGTCCAAAATCCAAAATTATCAAAGTCAACAACAGCAGTACATAAAATCTGTCTTTAGATAGATTGTATGGAAATAATGTAATAACCTGAAACAAAAGCAGCGAAATGCAGTCCTGAATTTGTAAGAAAAATATTTGTTACAGACAGGGTTTCCCAATGGCTTCAGTGAATTTCATCTGTGCAGGCCTGAGATGTGTGAGTGAAGGCCAAATTTTTAATCTCTTTTCATCCAAATTGAATTGAGAAAAACCTAAATGAAAAGTGTCTGGGAATTACCTACTTCACAGGAAATTTCATGTATAACCTGGTCATGTTTTTCGTCGGCACGTTTACTCCTGTATCAACTTGTTTTGGAGATAACTTCTACCCACTGGAATGGGATGAAAATAGATTCCTGTTTTTATTTTAGGCGGCAGGCCTGAAGCTATAATAGCAGCTTGCTGGGCTACCATGATGCACTTTGGTGAGGATGGATATGTAGATTCAACAAAGAAGATTGTTTCTACAACCAGATACATTGCAAGCAGGTATAATTTTTACTTCCTTTCTCTTTTGTCCAGTATGTCTTCTCTCAGTCCTCTTTGAACTTGTGATGAAATAAAACAATAATGTAACTTGATGGTGCTAACACATAAAGGGAGGACTGCTGGATTTGTATTATGAAGACCGAATTTGTAGTGAGAGGAACCAACTTAACAATATCCTTAGTGCAAACAGTAGCATGATAGTTGACATGTTTAAGCAAAATGTTGGCTACCAACCTACAGACCTGTCATGGCTATCTCAGAACATTCCTGTAGCTTGAGAAAAAAATTTTATTAAATAGTTCAGTGAGGCTTTTACAATTTAGTTCCTGCAATCTAAAACACAGTATTGTTAGAAGTTGGGGCTGCAACTTAGTGCTTGTGAATCATCTTATGGGTAAAAAGACATGCACAAAACAATCACTTACAGCTCCTCCACATTCAGCCTTAGGATCTTTCATGCATTCTTTTACAGCCTCCTCACAGTCCTTGATAAACGCATCTGCAACACCTTGTTGAGTATGCAGCACTGTCACACACAGATGCAAGCTGCGATGAACAAAATGTTTATTTTAATTTCTAAAAAAGGGCACCAGCTTCAAATGTATTAATTTGTCCTCATTTGTAGGGATTGACTAGCATGAGGTCTAACTGCATCTCCATCTGTATATTACATGTATTTAGAGCACTGAATGTTTAAAACAACCTTCAAGTTGCTCAAGTGAAACCAGTGCTCTGAATCATGAAATTCAGTAATTAAAGAATGCTGGAAAACTGACCATACTGCAAAAATGGCACCCACAATGAACACATAGAGCAGAGTATACAACACACTGAAGATTAAAAAGATCACAGCCCTCAGTCAACAGATACTGATGCTGAGGTCTATTAAACTTAAATGCCATTAAACTGCTAGTGAATTTTCAGCCAATCATGCACTTTATCATCACCATAACATAACACTACTGACAATGTCAGATTCAAATTCTGTGAATTGACACACCCTCAGTTATGATCATAAGACTATCTGTCCTGAAAAGAAAAAAAAAAAGAAAAAAATGCAAGGCTCCTAGGACAAGTAACAAATCAGACAATGGAGAGTTTCTGAATACCAAAGGCCTTGTTTGTAACAAGTGGTCATCCTTCTTCATAGACCAACCTGGATGGGAACTGCAGTGAGTTTAAGTTCCATCCCTTCTCCACAAGAGCATCAAACAGGCGGAAGACATTGAAATCATTTGATCCAATCCCTACCACAGACACAAGTGGCTCTCCAAACACAAAGATGCCATTAACGTTCTTCAGCCTGTGAAAAATGAGACAATATAAATGCACAGTTTAACAAAGTAAGTGGCTGTCACATAATTTAACCCCTTTCCGACCCACATGAGATACAGTGGAGTATGCATAGGGCATACATCTTGGGGCCTACCAAAAGTGTACTTATTAACAGATAGACTTATTAACTGTACACATACCCTTAACAGAAATACTCATTAACTGTACACATAACCTTAGAGAAAAAAATATCGTGACCAAAAATATTGTACTCAGTATCCATGTTTACATACTAAATGTGTCTGTATCAAGTGTGCTCCACTCACACTGTTCTGCAGACAGGATTCCTTGATGTATAGCAAAGGTGACAATTTGCCATTGTGCTGGGAAGCATAAGTCATGTCTTTTGAAAAGATTGTCATCTTGTTTTAAGAAGGGATGCAATATATCTTTACAATGCATTTTCTTTCTGAGACAGTTCTTTTTTTTTTTAATAAAGTAGCTTCACTCACACTGAACAACAGCCTTGGAACATGTCAACTATCATGCTACTGTTTGCACTAAGGATATTGTTAACTTGGTTCCTCTCACAACAAATTCAGTCTTCATAATACATGTCCTGCAGTCCTCATTTTATGTGTTAGCACCATCAAGTTACATTATTGTTTTATTTCATCTCAAGATTAAAGAGGACTGAGAGAAGACATACTGGCCAAAAGAGAAAGGAAGTAAAAATTATACCTGCTTGCAATGTATCTGGTTGTAGAAACAATCTTCTTTGTTGAATCTACATAGCCATCCTCACCAAAATGCATCATGGTAGCCCAGCATGCTGCTATTATGGCTCCAGGCCTGCTGCCTAAAATAATAACAGGAATCTATTTTCATCCCATTCCAGTGGGTAGAAGTTATCTCCAAAACAACTTGATACAGGAGTAAACGTGCCGACGAAAACATGACCAGATTATACATAAAATTTCCTGTGAAGTAAGTAATTCCTAGACACTTTCATCTCAGTAATTCTGAGAGTCCAGTTCTTAGTTTGTCTTTCCTAATGTTAAAACCAGATTCTTTTAAAGCCGAAATGGAAGTCATACCCTCAACTATCATTTCCACTCAACGTGCATGTTAAAATGTCTATATGACAAAGATATGGCTGTTTAACTCATGTTTACGTCTAACTGAAACACAATACTGTTTAAGACAAATGCTTTTAAACTCTTTCTAGACCATTATAGGACATAACTACCCTGGAATAACATTTCAAACCTCCTGTGGTTGTATGCATAATCCATATGTTAATTATCATACTGCATTAACAACAATGAACCCTATTATTGTCTTGGAAGTTTCTTTGGTTACTGCAGTAGGATTATGCAAACGACCATAGGTCTTTCATAAACCCAGAAGCATGCTCCAGTATCTATTTCTGCTCCTACTATATTTTTTATTTCTTTTGAGTCTTCACTTGCTATACATTCCTAACATCCCCACTATCCCCACAGCATATTCCTCTTCCATCTGATAATTTGTCATTTTGCTATTATAACCATTTCAAACTTGTCCAATCTTACCTGCAAATGTGGGTGTGGCATAAATACCACCAGGCCAATCTGGCTGGACAAAGAATTGATAAGACCGCAACTCCTTATTTCTGTACATTATCACAGATGATCCTTTGGGCGCAAATCCATACTGGAGGACAAAACAGAAACTTTCCTGTATTCTCATATAGGACAAAGCACAATGACCAAATGTACAGCCATTACGGCTAAACAGGCTGTTTTTCATTTATGAAACCTCATGGAGAAACTAAGCTGCAAATGAACATGAAAATGTTAAAACCCATGGTGATCTCCACTGTCAAATGCTCTACCTAATGTCTTTAAACAAGGATTTTTAACGATTCATAAACATCTGCACCCACTTCATTGCACAAAATATTCTGGATGATGAAACTTTGCACTAAGGGGACACCATGGAGAGATATAAATCTTTTGTAATTTAATAATCATCCAACAGAGCCATTCACACCTGCAGAAATTCTACATTACCTGCACAAATTATACAAATTTTGTGATTGTGAATGATCTTGGGCCAATACTACTTCAAACTTGTGAGAAAGAAATATTGTCTGTGAATTTCTTCTCTTTGATTAAATACGATAGCAATGCAGGCAACTCAGGTCTAACTACATGGCACACAACTTTCATTCACCTACTCTATTTTTGTAATATGCTTTCAGCAGACACCACCCAGCAATGCAGGGTTCCCAGATTAGCTCTTACAATACTAACCTTATGAGTATCTGCAGATATACTTGTCACTCCTTTCACCCGGAAGTCAAATGGGGGAATGGGAAAGCCAGCTTTGTCCATGAAAGGCAACAGGAAACCTCCCAGGCAACTGTCTACATGTACTGGTATGCCATACTTCTGACCCAGCTGCAAAAGAAAAGAAGGTCACTATAGTATAATAAACACTTCTGGGACACAAAACTGTTCATCTAACATGTCTATAACCAATGAACAGCTCTAGGCTGATGAAAATTAAACACTTGCAGAAAGTGGAGTTGTGGGTCAAAATCTACTGTCTAAATGACTTGCTGTCAGCAGTTATGTTGAAAATAGATTGACTACGTTTAACCACATCTCCTTGGGGTCACAGAAAAAAAATTGTGATCAAGTAAGTCACAAGCAGGTAGTGCTGTTGTTTTAGATATTTTTTTTCTGTAATGAGTTGGAGTGGGGAGAGCAACTTCCTCTGAGTTCTCTTGACCCAGGGGCTGTCACTTGGCAATCATTTTTTTACAAACACCACCTTACTGATGGTGATCAAAACTGCCCATCCCCCATACATTTGATATAGGACATGATGGAAATGGAGAAATTTTTAAACAGAAGTAAGGAGTAAAATGACACAAACTGGGATCTCAGATTTGAATCATGCAACATTTCATTTGTCCCTTGAGCACTTCCCCATTCACTTTACCCTGTAAGAGCATCTGTTTGTAGTCTGCACCTTTCCTGCTTCCATAATGCTGGACACTCCACTCACTATTAAACAACATTTTCAGAATGACGAGCATCTATGATGTAATCAGTCATTCTCTAAACATATGCTACAAAATATAAAGGCATGGTGCTGTACAATAAGGCAGGGCTCTTTGATACCTCTGACAGCCTCATAGGTGGATAATTATGATAACAGGTCTGCCAGTGGTCTTTTTCTTTGCGTAGTTTCAAAGATCTGGAGATCGATGAACTTTAATCTTTCTTTGTACTTATGAAAGCTGAGATGTTCTGATTATCTAGAATAAGTTGCAATTATTCTTTGACTTTTGTGTAGGAAAAATTCAGAAAATTCAGATTTTTGGAAAGAGCATTGTAATAAAATGAAAGTTGCAATTAAACAGAAACAGAGCTGGCAATATGATTCCAATCAATTCTTCAGAACTATTTTCCCTTACTTGCCCTAAATTCTGAGGAAATGCTTATCGTCTGTGTGTATCTACCACAAAAACAACAACAAAAAAGCATGATGGCTGGCATTAACTTTATGAATAATATGTATTTGTAATTCCACAGACTGCATAGAATTTAAGTAGTCGATCAAAACATAATATCTGATGCCGATCTTTGCTCAGAAATACATACCAGACCTTCCCAAACTGTTTGCATTTTTCCTTAAAGATTTAACAGTAAATGAAGGAGCTCCTTGATTTTCCATGACAAAATCTCGAATTTTAACATTCACTTACACGGAAGAATTTTTGTTCTACTATTAGTATCTTTCCCCAGTCACTGGAAACTCTTGTTAGAGTGACTCTAAATTATTGTCAGGTTATTGAAATCTGCCCCTTCAACAATGGTCACAAATAATATGGAGTTTGAAAAATCAAGGAATATCTGGTGAGCGGAGGGAATAAGCCATATACGGTCTGATGATAAGAATTCAAAGTACCTGAGTCCATTAGCCTAGAATTGTTACTACCATTTATAAAACAAGACGGGAGAAATAACATACCTCTGCAACTTCTAGTACTGGGTCAATGATGCCATGTGGGAATTGAGGGGCTGAAGCAACGAGCTAGAAACACATAACAGAAACATGGTTTAGTACATTCATTGAAAAAAAAAAAAAAGCACATGAATCTGCACTGAGGTGTTAATGCTATTGCAAAGTGAATGGATTCCAAAACATGAGGAAGAAAATGAGACAAAGCAAACAGTGAGAGGCTGAGGAACATCATGAAGATTAACAATATCAGACTTTCTAGTTCAAAAATTCAAAAATAGGAACAGCAGAGTGTTTCTAAATGATCAATTTCTCCTCTTATGAAGCTGAAAATGTATAAATTCAATGCTGTGTCTTATGTGGCCTAGAGATATTTTTCACAAACTGTTGATTCTCTTCGCCACTGAATTGACAGATCATCCAAATCAAACCATTCTCTCTCAAACATTATTCTAGACTGAAAAATAAATCAAAATTTAACCTACCACACATGTCTGTTTGCTAATGGCCCTCTTCAATGCTGAAATGTTGACCATACGAGTCTTCTCATCTACAGGAATGTGAGTTATCTTCATGTGGAAATAACTGGCAGCCTGATAAAAAATGTTAAAAATGCACTATAGACACAACACAGGCATCACATATTTCAGTTGTATAATTTGCACATCCTGACATTGCTTTCTTCAAACAGGCTGTAATGTACTTCTGACCTATACTTATATTAACTTGACATCCAGGAAAATGTCATTACAAAATAAAGATATGATTCGTTCCTTTTGTTTCCGACATGCCTCAGGATTTGATCATGCGTGATTTGCAACTTGATCACAAAAGAGACACTTAAACTACAATAATATGAACATAAAGATACTTCTTTATGTGCACATGAACAATGACAAGGAAAGGGAAAGAAAGAAATTCCAATGGCACTCACAATGTCCATATTCTGTGACAATAGGTTGTCTTGCATGGAATGGTATGAACAGCCCCTACCATTATTTTCTGCACTTCTCATGCACATATTGCTACGGTGCTAATACAAGTGGTATGGTATGAACCTTTCCGCACATACAGTAAATTTCACTTTTTGTCATTGTCATGTGCCCTTTGATCACTGTCATCAAACCCAGCTTCTTCAATTATAATTGCATTCATACAGAGATAACAGATAGCCTGAGGAGATGCCAAATGGATGGGTAAGATGACAAGAGAAAAAACTCATAGAATTGTATATAAGATAAGATAAGGATAAGATTAAGTTAAGTTAAGTTAAGTTAAGTTAAGTTAAGTTAAGTTAAGTTAAGTTAAGATAAGTTAAGATAAGATAAGATAAGATAAGATAAGATAAGATATTTATCCCCGTGGCATGGTGAAATGGTACTGACCTTGTCAAATGCTGCATGGGCTGTTACTGGAACAATTCTGTCAAATAAGACAAAAAATATACAATAATCACTGTTGTAGTACAATCAATGGTATGGAAGATAACTTCCAATAGTCAATACATCATCCATAACAGGGAGATGAAGTAGTTTAACATAGCAGTCCCTTAGTTTATAGTATCTGTTGCATTTTCATAGCTGTGCCAATATCTTTAGCCTCAGGAATACACAGTATGCTAACACTGTTATATTTTACTATAATGTTCTATTCATTTTAACCCATGGCCTTTCTCTCGGTCCTTTTCCAAAGTCTTGTTGTGAATACACCAACAACCTTTGATATTTAGTTTTTGGCTGCATTCTATGTCAGTAAATGAGTAACGTCAATGTTCTCTGAATATTTCAGCTGTATCCAGTCTCTCCAATTCGCCAGGTCTGACACACAGTCAAGTCCACTTAGTCCAAAACTGCTTAATCACAACATTTTTCATACAATCAAATGTTCTTTTCTAAGTGAAATTTTCTATGCTCAAGGTTGGTGCTCCTGAATTAAGTCAATTGTATGAGGAAAATGGGCCCCTTACATTTCTGGAATTGTGACACCTCGTTCACGAGCCATGTTCCTATAGGCCAGCATTGCCAACATAATACTCTCTGTGCCACCCATTGTCACAGCTCCACATGTGTTCTGGTCGCCATTAAACATTGTGCAGCACATGCGTACCACTTCAGCTTCCATCTTTCTTATGTCTGGAAAGACATCAGGATGCAATGGGTTTGCCCATGCAAACATGCCATATGTCTGTAAAAAAGATCATAAAACAAATACAGTGGAACCCGCTTAAACGGGACGGCTCCGTTCCTGACAAATCATCCCCCTTAAGCAGGCGTCCCGCTTAGGCGGACTATCCATTATAAAGTGATTTCTTAGATAGTTTGTGTGTTTCATTCAAGTTACGGGATAATGATTACTTGTTGCTAGTGAGGTGTGACAACGAAGTCAGATTTAAATTGTATCTGTACTGTTTAAAATATACTTATTGCAGTCTAACTGAATTTTCAATAGACTTGCAGAGCATATTTTTAGTCATTCTTTGCGGGAAATGGGAATTTTGGTTGGCTTCAAAGAAGCACCTAAGCCTTCTCACCACTCTCCTTTGAAAATTAAGAAACGATTTCTTTTAAAGACTGGGACATGTCTACATCAGAGAGAAAGAAAGGAGACAACTAGAGAGAATATGAGACGTCTAATATCTCTTAAGTCGAGATGTTTGCTGCCCCCCATTTAAGTGATCAAAGCTAATTTGGGTTCGAATTTACATGATCGTAAACATCGGCAAAGATAAGCGTCACACTTCTTGCTCCATATCTGGCCAAAGCGCGACGTGAGCAGCATGTGTCAAAAAGCCTTTACGCAACACGAATGATGGTCATGCCCATGTGAACGACACCCCGGCTGAGTGTTGTGCAATAGCGCAGGTGAGGCTTGTAAGTGTCAATCATTGCCCAAGCTAAAGAAAGGATAAAGTGTGGCTGACAAGGGGCTGGGCTTACTTAATCTTGATCCGTTGATTCTTGCGCAGGTTAAATGACGAGCGGTTAGGACTTCCGCTCTGATTTGTCCATGCGTGCACTGAAGGGTCAACTGCCTGACACAAGGCTATTGGGAGGTTGTGTCAATCACTTCTCATGTAACGTAAGGGGGGGGTAATCAGGACCGTCGGTACAAGGTTCTTTGTAGCTCTCAAATTTTCAGCAGCTGGGCAAAGGTAAACAAGCACTGAGACACAGTGCGATAGTGACAATTAGCAGCATTCCTGTCAAAAACAGCGTGTATGTTAGAGAGATCTGGCTCCAAGTCGTCTCACTTAAACGGGTTGCCATCCCACTCACGTGTATAGATTTAAATAGCAAAAATTCTGTTCCCCAGGCATTCGTCTCACTTAAAGCTGGCATCCCGCTTACGCGTGTCCCGCTTAAGCAGGTTCCACTGAATTAGTAAAAGAATAGAGACAAATAATAAGGATAAATGGTAAAGCTCTTTAAAACATGTTTTCTTTACCTTAATGGGGTGGCATAACAGGAAAACCTTGAATGGGACTACATAAGAATGACCAACTTCAAACAAATATTCAAACAAAATTTTGATTAATGTTTACAGCCTATAAAACAAAACCTCTAGATATTTATCTTACCAAAATTATTGTTATATGTGTATGCAGGAGAGTACACTCGGATGCATTTAATTTGTAACATTCCTTTCTCTGTCACTGGAAAGCCCTCAGAGCCTGATTGAGATGATGACTCCCTAAATGCGATGTATTTATTTTTAAATGATGTATCTAGACAATGCCCACTCATCTCCATCTATTAACATGTAGTCACAAGTAATGTTGAAGTGACATCAAGATATGGCTGTGGCATCACAAAATCAAGAGTTTGATTGTTTAAGATCTGAATGTGCCATCAAATTCTCATATCCTGCTCCCACATCAATGGCAGTCAACATCAATCATTAACCTTCTCAGAAAATAATTCTTGGACATCCATTTCTTGATACCTTCTATGACATACGTACATGTAAACTTCAATTAGAAATCATTGTTCACCTTTGCCATGATTGCTGTTAGACTGTCATCCCCATTGTAAACTGTTCCTGACACCATGCCCTTCTTCCATGTGAGATTTGCTGTGAAGATTATAAAGTTGAATCATTGCCTCAACTGATATCAAACTTTGAGATCAAACATTCAAACCACAGAATAACATAGAGGGTAAGTTGTGCTCAGACAGCTATTTTCATAAACTTCTCTTGATTTATCTCTACTTATTTTTACTATTAGCTAAAAATGACAGTCTCTGTTCCTGTTCCTTTCAGTCTGAATTTTATGGTGAAAGAATCCACCCCCTCACAAACAGGTAGTGTGCCAATTAATCTCCCTACCATAATTCATGACTTTACTCTGTAAATTTACAAGCCTTTTTAGTACCACTCACATATTTCATAATGAAGTTCATCCGTCTACTCTCTCCCCTCCTCTCCCATATCATTGCACATATTTACCTTACAACAAGATGAGAACATAATGGGTGTGTGCTTGTCTGTCTGAGAGAGAGAGAGAAAAAGACACAGAGAGAGAAAGAGAGAGAGAGAGAGAAAAACTTGTTTGTGAGAGAAAGAATAAAGAGCTAGTGAGTGCGCGCGCATGACAGCGAGAGAGAGAGAGAGAGAGAGGAAGGAGAGAGAGAGAGAGAGAAAGAGAGAGAGAGAGAGAAATGAATAGAAGGGTGGTTAGTTTGTTAGTTTGTGAATGTTTTAAGTGCTCAAAGTTTATCATGGGAATGTGCATGTAATATATTATCATTATTTATCACTACAATATCACAGGCCCAAATGCATATATTTACCACACTTAGGAGTTAAGTTTCTAATGTACCCTTATAAACAGAAATTGTCATTTTGAAACAGTCCTGAGCTATATGCTCACATGACAGCAAAAAAAAATCTGATATGACTACTACTTAAACTTAGCATGGTACTGGAAGGTTCAAATAGTGAACTGCTAATATTGATATAAATTTCTAGTCTGGACTTACTCATGTTCTTGTATCTCTGCAATTCTTCCATGAGACGGTCCTGAAATGAGTTTGAAAAGACATAATATTGTTACATATCCTTTCTGAAGACTATTCACTTCTTCCATGTTTTTCCATCTTCCTAATGACTTACTCATTACTTTTCAACAATATGTGAACAACTATTCCCTAGCTAGCTGTTCTGGTCAAACCTGAAATTTGAGATCAAATAAAAAAAAAAGGCCCATGATGACAAATCCAAACAACTGCAGGACACCTGGTGTGGAGGGAGGGGAGGCACTGCTCTTAGGTACAGTTTCAAGGAGGAAGGAGGGAAGAAAGGCAGGGGAAGAGGAGAAAGCCAGGAGAGCAAGAAAATGAGGATAGAGAAATGCAGAATGAAGAATTATCAGCAGTACTAGTATAGGCCATTTATCTGTCTCTGATCCATCAGTGGCTCCTTTTACCCAATAGCATTATGTATGGTTAGTATCTCTCTTCACACATAGTGAGCTAACTGTTTCAAGCCCACACTGAAACATGGTCTAACACTAAGACATGCACATGTATTTACAGGTAAAATGTCTCCATCAAAGTAGCACAAAAGAAGGTAAGTATGACATAATATTAATAAGGCTGTGAGCAAAATGTGGCACAGGAAGCCTTATTGTGGCTCCCAAATAGAGTTCATGTGGTTTACAGGATTATATTAGCACTGAATGGACAGTTTTCTTTAGTAGTTAACTGACCGCATTTCCAAATATCGAGCACAGTATATGGGCCTTGCTGAGATGAGGCTCACATCACTTATCAGAGTATCATGAAGGATGAAGGGCCGCAAGGGGAGTAATTGCAATATTTCACAATTTCAAAATGATTCGCGAATGTTAAGGTCACAGGCCTGTAAGTCTACTTTCACTTTTTGGTCCTACTTTCACTTTTTGGTCCTACTTTCACTTTTTGGTCCTACAACTTAGGGGGTATATTTCATCTCCCCTTTCCCCTCTTTTGGGGTATATTTCATCTCCCTTTTCCCTCTTTTGGCATGTCCTGCTTCCAGTAATAAGGGCTCCAGGAAGGAAATTTTGATATCACGGGAATCTGTGTCCATTTTACTTTATTTTACCAGGCACTATTTAGCCCTGGGCTGGAACTGCCAGGTCAAGGGTGTGCTCAGGCGGAAGAGGAGGGGTTTGGCGTTGACCAGTGAAAAATATAGGCTCTGTTTACAAATAGCAACCAAGCTCAAAATTTCATCGGGCTTGCTAGGGTCTTAAAAGTCTTAAAATTTGGGCCACATAATGAGCTTCAATCTGGTATGGGTCTGGGTGAAAGCTAAATCTTTGGGTTCAGTGGGCAGCTCAAAATGTTAATATAGCCCATAGAGGAAAAAAGGGTCCAATCCTCTTACAGGTCTGTAACCATAAAAGGCCGGCGGGGCACAGCACTAAAAACCCGTTTTTACAAAAAGTGAAAGTGGCATCCCTTATCGGTATAAAAAAGTACAGCGGCATAGTTTCCCCAGCTCTGACTACTTTCACCGTCACGAAGCGGCTACCAGTATCAGGATGGCATGAGACAACTATGACTAGGACGGACCCGGAGCTGATGCCTAAACACCTGCGGCCATCCAGGCCCTAAGAACGCAGATTGTTAGACTGCCTCCGACCAGCTTCCGCCCCAGCGACCGGGCCCTCACGTGCGCCTTAAGGGAGGAGCCTCGTGCGACCCCAAGGTTTGCAAGCTGGCCAGGCCGTGACCAACTCTGTGAGGACCTTGACCCCCAAAGGACAGCGGGGTCTCGACACACCATGGGCTTCGATGCCAGTACCCGATCGGGTTTCCCCGAGAAGCATATCATATAACTCCTATTATTCATTTATATAGCAATACTTTCTTTGCAGTACCGAAAAGCTAGTGCAGATAAAGATGAACGTATCCAAAATAGATTCTTCAAAGTCATACCGGTATTTAAATCATGACCAACATGTTCATCCGGCTGTGTGGCATATTACTATGTTGAAGGACGTTGTATATTAAGCTGGAATTGTTCTGCTTCCTAACACTGAATCTCTTGAGGGAGACAAACCCGCCATTGGAACCAAATCACTCTCTGCTGTAGTTGCAATGTGCCCTTCAAGTACATACACAGTGGAAAGCTTTACTTTACTGGGGGAGGGAGGGGGGTGAGGAACCGTGAATTTCCATCATCAAATGAATCACGCCAAAGGCTCAACGTTGGAAACATTGGGTAGACTATTTATGTAAATTGTGTTCACGGGTATTGCAAATAAATGCCCGCCTTTTCCTAGTGCAGTTGGAACGACACGACATGTTAAGGATCTCCGGATCCTACAACATCAAAATTATGTTCGATACAAATTTCTTTTCTCTCTTTCATTCTCTATAAAGGGCTTTTACATAATATATATATATGTTATTATTATTATTATGCTCTCTGTCTCAAGTGTAGTCTAGTCTACTAACTTACATTAAATCTAGATTTATGTTTCAGGTTCGTTTCCTACGTGTAGTCTACATCCTGTACGTATTTTCGTCTGTTAAAGACAAAAAAAACCCCCAAAAAACAGACTGCTTACACTGAAACAATAGTAGCGACACAAACATCACTGGGTACAAAATTTTCAGGAAGACAGAATACCGTGGGTTTTGTTTTTTTTTGGCTTGTAAAAATAACTACAGATAATCACAATTCCTTTTGATAACGTTTCTCTCTCCCGATAAGTTCCGATTGTGCGGAGTCGATATTATATAAGTCAGGATTTGACCATGACATAAATACATGCAAATATACCCAGATAACAAAACACAACGAATTTTCATTACATAATGTAGTCAAAGATAAAAACGAGAAAACTAGAGTGGCCCATTTCTGCATAAAAGTAGAAGGCTCGATTTATGAGGCTGTTTCCTCATAAGGTACCTTTTTTTTCTCTCTCATTAACAATGAGGACATATTTTATTTCTACATATAGTCCATTGACCCCATGTTGTTAAAAATTACATAAATAAAAACACAGCAACTTCCCTTTCTGGGTAAATTTTATTTAAAAAACATTGAATGTAAACACATTTATAATGATCTGTCACAAATACTCATTAAATGTGAAAATCATTTCAAAGTTCCACTTTGACAACTGAATAAGAATTTTAGAGCGGTATTACTAGAGCCGTGTTTTGCGTGAGAAATCTGTATGTGGAATAGGCTCAGCACAAGTGGCTGTAAGACTATGGTAATAAAATTGGAAATTACTGTGCAAGTTAACTGTATTAGAAAGTTCATAACCTACTAAAAGTGCAGAAACCGGAAGTTTTTGTTCTGCCATTAACATCTTGGTGGCAAAATATGAACAGCGGCGTTTCCGAACGTTCTCTAAATGGTAACAAAACTTAAATCATGTCATTGTTTGAAGTTCACCATCTCGATCCTAACCATGCAATTGGGATTTTGGTCCATGCTACTGTTTTGACCTGCAAATTACCTCGAACCAAAAAATCTGGAGTGTCATGCGGTTCTTTCGTTTTCTGCTCCCTTTGTTCTACTTTTCTCATAGCTATAACATAACGACGTGATATGTCATCAACAACTTTTGTAGTTATGACGGCTCATCTATCTAAGGTACGAAGGAAATTTACACAAACGTAAAAGAGTTCGACCTCACGCCGGAATTTTTTTTAAAAAGCTACTGATTTGGGAGTGTTTATATTGCTTAAAAGCTTTTGTTTTTTTTAAAGCACAAGTTAGCATATTTATTATGCATAACTGTCGTGATCGGAAAATACTATCGGCAAGCCTCCCTTGAAGACAGTCCAATTGTGTTGTGCTCTATGCCAGGGGCGTAGCGTGACGGTCCAGAGCGGGCATTCAGGATTATTTTATACATGGGTTTTTGTTAGAGTTTTAAAGTAGATCTATTAGTCTAGTAATATAAAAAACCAGAACATCGCAATATCTGTCACATTGCTCTGAAAATCTCATTTGCCTTTTGCCCTCAAATAAAAACTTAGGCCTGGGCCTACCTATGTGTATTATGTCGAGTCGTTGCTCAAATGACAATCCCTTTTCTTTCAGCTCTAAAATTTCAGAAACTGACACAGGCTCACTCTCAGTTGAGGAACACACCCCACCTCCTTGCTGTGCCATGATGAAATTTCACGGGATGCACGAGTGGCGGTTCAAAACTGAGGCTCGAAATAACTTCATCAAATAATAAACTATCGATACCAAGTCCTTTAAATACTGTAGTTCTAGTCGGGAGTTGGGAGTTGTTTTTTTTTTCCTTAATTCTTAAGTGATAGATCTCGATTTTAGCTTAAAAGAAAGAGAGACAGATATAGACTAAGCTATCTCAACAAGTTGTCAAAGAAAGAGAGGATGCTTCGGTTAGTTCTATTCTACGCTCGCAATATATCGATATTCTGGATCAGTTTTGATCTCGAACCCCACTTTTTTTTCCCCAAAATAGCCCTCACTTGAACTTATTCTGAGTAGACAGGTTTTTCCGCAATCACAGAGTTAGCAAAAAAAAAAAAATGCTGGCCGAATGTGAGTCAAACTTATGAGTGGCTGAGTTAAAATCTCCAGGGAATTTCATGACCTGTGACCTCATGTTACAGACCGCTCTTATCTCCGTTTGTTCTTGATCTTCATCAGGAAAGAAAACAAACAAGCTATTAGCATCCAATAGCTTGCGGTTCAACTCACAGTATGTGGTATCAAAATTATCAAACTGGCATTCCTTTGGACTCTACCATTTCACATTGGTAAAAGGGGTGTTCAACTTAGACATATCCAAACATTCTTACCCATGATCTGCAAATTGGTATGGTCTTGGACAAACAGAAATCTTCTGCTCTAAAGGTGTAAAGGTGCAATGCTTTTCTTAACTTCGTGCGCTATACTCTCCACGTCCCGTTGCCTCAATAAGACCAAGCGGTGTGACGTCAGAGGCTGACACTGAAGGTTAATAGGCGGCCAGCGTGCGTCCCCAAAAAAACATCCCGTTAGGCCAATACATGGAGTAGTTATTATAATGTTTTTATTCGATTCGGCGCTTTTAAGGTACGCTCGAAAGTCGAAGTAAGATTGGATTATAAATGACGAGAATTTAAATAAGCGTATGATTTTATTTGGGCACTTAATATTTTGCTTACATTTTGGGGCATTCAATGAATACCTTGAATATTATTACGCTACGCCACTGCTCTATGCAGCTGCGTTTTCCGAACTTGACTGCCCTATCTAATGGTCTCCTCTTGCGTCTTGTCTCCATGTTTTTTTTTTATTTTTCAATTTTCCTGGAGAGCATGCCCAGATACTATAAACAACAAGACGGGACACCGAGACCCAAAAAGCATCCACGCCACCACTCAGGAAGTTGCTTGTGGTTGTACTAACTTAAAACATTCCTCAGATCTCCATTCAGCCACTAATAAATCTGTGAAAAGCAGGTATAGCCCTGAACTAGGCTGAAGGAGTAAGATCTCACACCCATGGGCTCTTTATATAAAGCCCATTTCAAAGTCCTTATCTGATTTGGTATGGAGATTTAGATCTAAATCACCGAGCTCTCAGTTGCTATGAATACCGCAATTATTTATGAGGTCGGAGCCTTAGGCTAGCTTATTTTTTCAGCTAAGCATTTAAAGGTCATTAAAACACACAAACACACACACACACACACACACGCATACAGAGAGAGAGAGAGAGAGAGAAAGAGGGAAACACACACACACACACACACACACGAACCTAAGCACATAAGAGTATCAACACTAAGAGGAGTGTTATCGTGAAACATTTGTCCAGAGGAAGTCAAATCCCCGGCATGGGAAAGCAGAGGAATCGCTAGATAAATGTCTAAACTAGTATAGGCTAGTCTAGTCGTACTTTAACAACAAATCTTCCCAGTGCATTATATTGTCATTTATTTATAAGATAAGTGTATCAGTTGTTGCCTTGTGCGGTGTTGTGAATGAACACAGCGGAAATGCTAATGCATAGACAGTTCAATATAGGCCGTAACATTACCCCCCCGCCCCCCAAGTGTAGAGACGAGCAGGTTGTAATAGTAATATGCATGCATCATTAGCATATCTGCAAATCAGCCCACCTGACATAATATGTCAATTATCTGATTGATCTCTAGCCTCTTACGTGTAGGTCAAGGCAAAACTTGCCAAGCCCTCCGCTAAGGGCGCCAAAACTAGGCTGTGGACATTGGTTAAAACAGGGTGATTGCCTAGAGTGTCTCGTCTTGTTATTTACAATATTTAGAGTGCTTTCT
>JAWQUT010000143.1:519938-570380 GCA_033807755.1 Ellobium chinense
TCTGACCTCTTTGGTGCGCATTCAGCTCTCTCGTTTCCCTTCCTACGCCCCCCCCACCCCACCTTGTCCCACTGCTGATTACGTATATTCAAACGATATCATTATCTTTATTCTTATCCATTTGCAGACTTAGTGTCTATGTTGTTTGTCTTGCCGGGGCTTTACTTTTGTTTGTCTTTAAAAAATGCGCGAACGCAAAAATGGATTTGCTCTGCGCGGTTTTACTAAGTCATCGCGTACGCTTACGCAGACTGAGCAGGCCCAGTGTGAAGACCGGGTAATGCCATTAATAAGACACAACAACAGTGAGATAAAAGACATCTATGTTGATTCAAACCCCACGCGTGATGCAGCGAAGACACGCAATGTGGCATCTTTATAAATCAGATAGGCGAACATTAAAAGCGCAAGTACCGAATATCGTATTCCTTGATGGCTTGAGAGACGCGAAAGAGCGAAGTTCAGAGCAGATCTACATCAAGTGCAAGTCAGCGTCTCACAAGGAGTTCATGCGGATAGATGCCGCACATGAATACTGGGAAATTAAGCCTCCCTTCGGGCCTTCTCACAGCCAGAGATGCGACCTTCAACGACAAAGTTTTCCTGATAACCTGTCCCAGTGACAAAAAAACTTCTGTAAATACGTCTTGACTGGCGTGAATGTCCATAAAATGTATATTATATGTCCCGTAAATTGGTACCATTACAATTACTTGGCTTAACAACCCCGAGGGCTACAAATAATTCACGATACTCCAGCATGCCGAGACCGCTTTGTACTTATACGTAATCAAAGAACAAACGTGACCTTGTCGAAAAAAAAAAAAGAAAAGAGAAATCTGAAGTAGATCATGTTACACAAAAATGACTCTTTCGCAATGATGATATGAATTCTGAGCAGCACGTACCACATTCATATTATCAGCAAAAGTGGGCCAAATTCAAGTGCACTCAGGGGCCGGTGCAAATAAAATGAGTCTGTGAACTGATAATTATTAGGATTTCTAACGCATAACTGTGTGTTATCTATGATTATGTCTGCATCATGACACCTACACTGATATCAGTTTCATAAGATTCGAATTTCCCAACTCATTCTACGCCTTTACCTATCCCTCAATAAATATTCATTATAGGTTAAACAACTTTCAAATTTCATTAACCACTTTGTAATGATAGTTTCCATGAGGCCACTGTATAAAATAATGCAAACCAAAATCTGGTGGTTTATTAATGTTTATATGGATAGCCCTGTTCCATTTCATCTCTTTCACATTACAGATGTTAAAAGGCCCTTTGTAAATTGAGTGGAAATTTCCTGACTGGCTAATACCCATGATCTGCAACATTCCATACATCTACCTCCAATAACTTTGTTAGCCTGAAAAGGCTGAAGAAGTAAGATTTCTCACTCATAGACTCTTTATGTGTACTGCCCATTTCAAAGAAGACAATTTCAGTATAAATATAAGAAATCTGGCATCAGTATACAACATATACTAAGTCATTTCACACTAAAGCCACTACCTGATTTGGCCAATGCTGGGTCATTTGGTGATTACAATGAAATTCATTTGAGACTTGAGCCTGTGTGCTTAGGTTATGAAAATGTGATGAACTGACACTTTATAAAATCATTCATATTTATTTGGAATGCATCAAAAAATAGAGATGGAACATGAGAACATAAGTTTCTTTTTATTATTGTTGGTATGATCTTGACCCAGAGATGCTGTAGAGGTGATATCATGGAAAAATGAATTTTACAAGATATCCTCCAAATAATCCCCGCCCAAGATCTTAACTGCCACTCTTCCATAAATGACTCAGCCAGTTTAATTACTCACTGACGATCTATGACAGTACGACTGATTATGAGTAGAGTATGTCTATAATATGGACATCATATATGAAGTAATCTGAGATGATGAATGTGTGGTAAAGTGCACTCCTATTGTGATTACACTCTGAAGCTTCCAATGAAAATGCATGCAGTTTTAAAAGAAAAATAGCAGTCTAGTTTCAATTTCTCATCCTTGTGGACTGATACATATGTGCAAAGATCTTTGTACCTGTTCAGCCTCAAGCCCCACCCTAAAGTATGCCATCTTTGCCCCAGTTTTTGGTTAAAACATATCAGAAAAAGTAAGTACACATTCATCCTAGCCTCACCTCAATATATTTATGAAGGACCCATTGGAACTGCCCACCAATAAAATAAAAATCATCATTTATTTTATGCTATAAAATGGGCACACCAAAATAATTGCTCTACAGGATCTTGGTTGTCATCTGCAATGAATGATCCTGCTATCTGTACCCTTATAAATAATAAAATAATGTTAATGATTTGTGGAAACATTTATGTAGATCAGGGGGCCTCACCTATTGGCTAATGGACCAGATTATGGGCTTATACATGAATATCTACTGATATGATATAATAATAATGACTTCTGCACTGATTTGTAATTTAGTGTCACACATTACAATGAAAGATGCATTCATTCAGCCATGGCCCTCAAAAGAGTTAACAAAACAGGTCTTTCCTGAAAGTAATGAAAAGGTTGGCACTCTTGATGAGGATCAAAATACATGTACTTATTACTTCGTTTATATCACTAGCTTTCAATAATCTTTGTTATACCAAGACCTAGATTGTCACATATGATATTCATATTTAAAGATACATGATTCAAATTCTCACCACCAAAAAAGATAAGAAATGACTATCTGAATTTGTAAAGTGCAGACCCACTCAACATTATCTAACTGCTGAGAGCATAAGCACTTTCATATTATCCAACGATACAGTCATTACAATAACTTTAATCATGAGAACTGATAATCTTCTTCCAATCTTAGATAAGGCCTGTCCGAAGTGCTCTGCTGATAAGATATAATAATAATGACTTCTGCACTGGTTTGTAAGTTCCCTATTATGAAGATCCTTGCCAATCATAAATGTGCCATCCTTTGGTTTATTTTGTTTAATTTGTCTGTCACTGTCCTCTTTTTGGAATCAGATCACAGTAAAAAGTGTCATTTGAGTGGACTTCATAAAAACTGTGGGCTGCATGTGTGGGTACAATTTAACAAATACCTAAGTTCTCTCCATAAGGAGCCCCCAATCTCTCCAAATTAAAGGATTTCCTCCCAGAGCCTGATAAAATTTATGTAACATTTTTTTTCTGGACACTTTTAATGAATCTAGAACTCACTGACAAACTAGTCATGAGCTTTTTTTATATATTCCTAAAGAAGTCAGGAGTTACTGAAAGTACAAATATTACTGACCTCTTTACGCTAACAAGTAACATCTCAGGTCCCATGCCATTTATTACTTCTTTTAAGCAAATGATTTCCTCCCCCAAATTAAAATCAGAGGCCATAACTATTGCGCACACTTTATGCTCTCTTCTTTTCAAATTTGTTCACAAACTTTTAAGAAAAAGAAGTGGACTAATGTCATTCTGCTCTTTAGATGCATAAGCAAAGGTGAAAACTCAAATAGATAAAAAAACGTGAGAGAAAGTTGACATACCTCCGCTAAACCCTGAGAAGGAAGCCTGCGAATGTAATCCCCCTCCACTGTTTTGTTCATGGTCTCCTCAATGCTCCTGGTTGTTTTACCCATTTCTTCTGCAATCTTCTTTTTCACCATGGGTACTTTTCTCATAATGCGAAAGAACTGGCGCTTGGCTCTGGCAGTAAGAGCTGTATGAATAAAAATTAACAGCTGCTGAACACTGAGTATTTCCAGCATCATCATGCATCATTTTCCCTTAAACATACAGCAAACCGGCAGTAGATGCTATCACTTACTGTGTGGAACAATTTATTCTACCTTAGTCCACATTCAAAAGGTAATCAAATATTCGATCCCCGTGTGCTATGATTTTACTGTTTTTCTCAGTTCCCTGCTTTGTCTGATGTGAAGTAACTCTGATCAGACAACTTTATTATATGAAAGACTCGCTGTTCAGATCCATGTGCCTTCAGGTGCAACATTAAAATGTCATATATTATGAGTGCAAAAGCATACAGAATGCATTTTCAGCATGAAGACAACTGAGCATTCTACTCACTTTCATCATCATGGAAAAGAAAATCTCTGAGGTAGATGAGAGCGACTGTTGTGCCACCTGTATAGACCACAATCTGCCATGGCTCAAGATCACTACACAGCCGATTTACCAGAGCCTTTGTACCATCAATGGCACTTATAACAGGAGCCTATAGAGAGAAAACAAAAAATATGAAAACAAGTGTAAGAAAGATGAGCAAAGACAAGTATCAAACAATGGTGCTGAAGAATCCTGTACCTATTTTGATTAGAATCTTTATTCAAGTCAAGCACTTGGTATCAAACACACTTGACATCAAGCACTGCACATGGCATCAAGTCTGCTTAACACCAGCCACTGCATTTGACATCAAGCTTACTTGATTTAATATATTTTTAGCAAGTGCTGCACTGGATATCAATCACACTTGAAATTAATCCGGTACTATAACTGTGTCCCATTAATGCTGAGTCCAGGAAATCAGAAACCTCGCTTAACCACTGGCGCTGCATGGAAATGCTTTTATTTCGCTGTAAATGTCATCGATAATCCAGAAATTTGAGCATCTGAATCTGATCATGAAAACTGGGACAGCCGATGTATATTTAATGTTACATGATTAAGCTTCGACAATTCAAGTGAAAATAAATCACAGGCACTGCTCTCTGATTATGTATCCATATCATCTTAATCCATTAACTTTTATAAATTTGATGGAACAATCTGGCCAACCTGTGACACAACCTGGTGGTGTTTACTTTACAAGAGCATGGGTCAGTCAGCACTGACTCTAATTATGCCGTCTCCCCTGCCCAATACACCAAACAAAATGCTACATTCAGCTCTCATGACAAGTTACAGAGTAAGCTGCTGGGATAAGGGAATTCAAGAGGTAAACAAAACTGATCTCTTGTAGCATTAAAGGACATATTTTCCTTTTCTCTTTTCTTCCTGCCAAGTGCCCTTTTATTGCTACTCATTCATTCATTCATTCATTCATTAGTTCAACAACTGCATAATCAGAAAAGATTTGATCTGGTCTCTGCTTGGTAATTATGTGAAGAAGCAGCTCTTACTTTTCTCTTTTCCTACTTTGTAATTGACCAAATAGTTTGGAAACTTTAATAGTTCAAACAACTACAAAGAATAAGAAAGGAGACACAACTACAGTAAAGCAATTAAGTTTTTTTGTATGTCATTTCTGATGCAAGATTTTAATCACAACTAGCAATATTTATATTACAAGGAGGTGAATTTCAACAGGGTGTCTATTTGATTGTTTGTTTATTTGTTTGTCAATAATGTTTGAAATCTACTACGTCTTGCTCTACGAAGATTGTAATCTTGTCATTTTTTTTTTGTTAGTGGAGCGAGTGAAAACAGAGTGGCTATAAAGTAGTCCAAGCAATCTCTCAATCTCTCTGAAAACAATTTCTGACATACGAAAGCCAACATCGAAAGCAAATATTGCACGAAAATACCTATCTTGAGCGCTCATTAACAAGGAGATGAATTTCAACACGATGTCTATTTGATTGTTTGTTTATTTGTTTGTCAATAGTGGTTGAAATCTACTACGTCTTTCTCTACGAAGACTGTAGTCTTGACACCTGTAATCAACTTCTTCTTTCACTAACTGATCAGTTTTAAATGATCATTATATTACTGTGATTCATAGCTTTCCTACAAATTAAATGTTCACACTGTCATATTGGTACACGTTTGTTAACTGCTGTCACCTAAGTTGATAATGTGCTTTTAAATGCACATATTTTATGTATTTTCTTCTAAAGCTGATGCGCCTGAAGTGTTGTTTGATATCAGCATGTCTGTGATGCTTATTTAAATGCTTACATACATAAAGTTTTCTATGACCACTAGCTGAGATTTCTGGCGGTGCCTGGGAACGGGGAAAGGATAGCGGCAAACAAATTCATATTTTATTTACGCACTTACAGTTACACACTCCTATTCCTACAGCAAAATCATTGTGATCAGATGGGTAGGAGGGTTTTGGTAAAGGAAACATCACAGAAATAGTGGTAGGTTTGCAGTGCAGCCATCAGGCCATAAATATCACCATAGGCCTAATGCATAACACAGTAAACATGCTAGCCTGTGTGCCTGCCCAAGCACATTGCACCTGACATTATTAGTCACAATTTCCATTCAAACTGTGCTTCACTGTAAATTTTATGTATGTGAAATGTGGAGCATGTGAGCCTGGGTTCAAAGTTGTACTTGGCTCCATGCCAGGCTTGTTTTTCATGATGTTTGAAATTCCAAAGCCCACCGGGCGTTTCATGTGCCAAATGTTGCCCATTCAGGTCAGGGCAGACTTCTGGGACTTTCCCAAGATGTGCCTGGGTTAAGATTAAAGGCAGAGGCAAGGCTGGAGTTAACATATTTCCTCTTGTCCTTAACACTTAGGCTATATTTGATCCAAATCCAAATACAGTTATATAAACTTCTAACCCTTTAGTCTCAAGATTATCTTATAGACTGCCTATGATTCATGCAATCCTAATTATCGTGTAGACAAGTGATAATGAACTATGTAAGGACTAAAAATAGCAAACTTTTGTACTATGGACAGTCCAGTAACTATGGTTGGCTGTAACTGTAACAAACTAACTGACTTGACTAGACTAGACTTGACTGCCTTTGATCAATTTATGGGCGAGTGATTCAGTTGAGAAATATCAAAAGAAAAACAAAAGACAATTTATGAATTATGATTACTGATAATCTATGTACACAGCACACAGCCAAAGTAGGATGAACAACTTTGGAGTGAGAACATGGAGGAATAAAAGAAAAATGAGATTCTAGATCCTAGTCTAATCTACGTAGACTATGAGTATGACAGAGTGACTTCAGTTTTACTTAGTTTAGTCCTTGAGTGGTTCATAGCCATAGGTTAATGAAATAGCCCAAGACACCGACACATACTTGGTTTAAATGGAGATTTAGATCTACATATAACAGAGCTACGTAAATAAATAATAAAACAGCTAGTGGCGCTGAAAGTTAACTTACCATGACTGACTCCTTCGTCTCTCCTGCCATGTTTCAATGTTTATGTGTACACTCAGTCACTCTCTCTTAGTAGTCATATGGCCTATTTCAACGTGACCTATTTTGATAAATGCCAGTTTGGCCTCTCTAGAGCCAGTCATAATAAATTATTATTTTTACAAGAACTGCGTTTTTTTTTTTTTTGCTTGTGAGAGCAGAGGCGGAGATAGTGGGGTGTGGGGGTAGGAGTGATTGGGTTTGGGTCGGAGGCTTCCCTATTTACAGTGGCAGTCCAGCTAATGGCAACTTCCATTTAATCGCAACATCTTTCACATAAACAAAACGCTACATAGTACAAGTGTGAGCAGTCGGGAAGTGTGTTAGGGTCACGGGTGAACACTAGGCTCGCACGTGGAAGTTAGGGACCGATTCAGGCAGTAGGTATCGGAAAGCTCAAAGAATACTATACTGATATGCCTTTCCACCCGGTCACACAAATAAATATACTTTCTACAGACTACTTGCACTCCTTTCAATTGTAACTTTTCCCATGGTCCCCCGCCTCTCAAGGAATTGCTATCAAGCGGACTTGACAGTATACTGGAGTATAGCCATAGGCACATTCCAGATCTCTAATTATGACTAACAGCAAGCAATGGAAAGCAGTCGTAGTAGCGATGCATTACGTATCTGGCTACAATATATGACTTTTGCTACAAGGGGAAATCATCTATAAAACAATTTCTACCATGTCCATAAGTGGTGATGATCAAGACACAGCGCAACATGTCTTAAGACAAAGTATGTAGCAGTCAAAAGTCATTATCCATAATACCAATACAGCAACAATTCAGATGCTCACTTTAATAGAACAAAATATGTGGTCGTGTAACTGAAGCTAAAGTTGAAGCCAAATTATCAATATCAGTCACAAAAATATGAAAGCTAACTAGACTGAAATTTATGGCTATGCATATTGGTCCCAACAGAGTTGTTACAGGCTGTAAACCTGTAACTAATCAAAAGATGTACCTATGAATCATAGAGACAGGCATTTATTGAAGTACAATTGAGCCCTGGTAATAAATCCACCCACAGGACTAAATTTGTGTTATCCGAAGTTTTGTGTTATCAATGTTCATATATTATGCTATATATATAAGAAACTAAACAGTCAGGACTTAAGAGCTGGAGTGCGCTAGGAAGACGAGGCTGTGATAAGCCTTGTTGTTTTTTTCTTTGGGCATATCGTTATAAAAGTTATAATACTGCAACTCTCCTGGGTTTTTTTCTCAAAAATTCTTTTGTTACCTCATGTCAGTCGACATTTCCCCTGAAATTCTTTTTATTTCTACAGAGCGTTGGTCCTCTATAAGCGAAATGAGTAAACAAACAGGGCACCTCCATCCACTCCTACAAAAAAAAATCTACTAAAGTGGGTCAGCCCTACAGTCATGATAACAGCATAATATTATATTCTAGCATATTATAATCTTTATCATATACACATTCAGTTTTCAAAAATATAAAACACCATCAGTGGTAAGGGAGTCGTCAGCCACGCATTAAGCATTGGGAACATAGCCCTATGCGTTGTACAATGTACAGTGCACAATATTCACAGATCCATACTTTGTGAGCTAAAATTTAATTACTTTTTCAGCTCAGCACGGTTGATAAGTCTGGCTTCTTATCCTGACGTCACATGATTTTCCCCGAGATTCCGCGAGATTAGAGCATGGCGGAAGTCGGCACAGCGAAATATAGGGGTTCGACAATGGGATAGAGAAAGAAGAGCGGATAAGGTAAACCGGTAAACTCTGGAATTACTCGCTCACGAAATTTATCAAATATGTAGTAGTGATTGTAGGCCAATGATTTCCCTGCTGTCAACTGCCAGGAAAACTCTCATATAATGATAGGTCCCATGTTTTGAAGTTACGCAGTTTGACAAGAGTCGACTCCGACTGGCTTTTTTTTATTCTTTCCCGTTTTTTTTTTTTTTGACTTGATTCTGAACTGGTCATTGATTTGGAGTATCTTATTAGTCTTATCTTTCACTTTCAGCCTCAAAACACGAACTCTATAAATCCTTGTTGATTGACAGATTACAAAACCAACATTGTTTAGAATTAGAGATGATGCTGTGAGTGTGAATTGGGCTGGCTGGTCGTGAGCCATATCTGTGATCACTGGAGTCTGGAGACCGTCAGATTTCAGCTGAGCACGGTTGAACCAGAATGATTGCAAGTAGAGATAGACGGGTAGTAGTCTATATATTATGGGAGGATTTCCAAACGCGCCTCAGACCTTAAAAATACGGAGTGGTTATCCGCACAATTGTACTAATAACTCACACTAGTCTAGTTATCCGAACAATATTGTACGTACAAATGCTGCACAATTGTACGAAAACTATACCATTGCTGTTTATTCGCACAGCTATTTTCTCTAAACAGCGCAATTTGACGAACCCGGAAATTCGATGATAATTTTGCCCGGGATTTCGAAAGGTAGACCAAGGCCAGGCCACTCCATTCTGATTTTATAGGAACTATTTAAAATTGCATATCAAAATGTCAGGTGCTGTTGGCATCTTCATACAAATTTGGTCAGAGGTTTAGTAAATTTTGAGAAGGATTTTTTGTTAAATATTTCTCAAATTCTCTTTAGTGTGTGGGCAGGGAATAAATGGGATCAGTGAATTTTTAAGGGGAGGGAGAGGTGGGGTTTGAAATTTTAGGGGTGAAACACTTGATCAGGTGGTGTGGAGAAAACACTTGACTATCAAGTTAGTGAAGATTTGAATTTTATAAAAAAAAAACAACCTTGTTAATAACAATGATGATTTTTTAAGGTACTCTTGGGAAAACACTCCATTTTTTTTTTCATCATTCACATTAGAGTTGCAAGATTACAAAAATGTGGCACGAATTTATGCTGCTCTGTAAAGATTCTAGTCCTTTGGCATTCATAACAGAATATTTCCAGACTGTGAGAAGGACAGCAACAAAATGCTATTCACTCAGTCATATTGAACTTCAAAGTTCCAAGCATTGATATTCATTTGCGTGAAGTTTTGACTGACAACTTTGCAAAGAGGATGGGGTTGGAAATCCTAAAGTTAGCAGGGATGCAAAATTATTTTGAAGTGCATAAATCTGTCTGTCTTCATTTTTTTTTGTCTTGCTCTAACTTTCAGTTGGATACTGAAACCAGATGTCATTACCGCGGCTGGTGTGCAGAATATGGCAAGCCGGGCCACCCAGAGCCCATCTCGATTACCCTTGCCTGTGAAAAGCTCCACATCTTCTCATGTAACTGTAACTGGGATATATGTGAAAGATTTAGTTGATGGAGAAAATATACCTCCACCCCTACAGCAATCAACTGTTGGTCACAGTAAAGAAAATGGCAATGCAACAGTGGAGAGGAAAGACCAGCTGCAGTCCCCACCAACTCAGAAAGGCACAGGATTTGAAACTTTTCTCATGACAGGGGAGATGATCATTCGCACCACTCCTCCTGTAACTCAGAAGTTGGTGAAACAGGATCCTGAAGTAAAATCAGGGAAGGAAAGTCATATTCCAAGATTGGGTCACAGTGACAAGAAACAACCAACACAGCTTCCCAAACTAACCAAACCACATCAGCTGCAACAAGGTGTTATTGTTTCCTCACCAAAACTTCCTTCAAAAATACCGGGGCCAGTTGTAAAGAACCATCACCAGCAGCAGCTGCATGCTGCATCATCACCTCATCAGAATCATTCACCACCTCCTCC
The DNA here is from genome assembly GCA_033807755.1 of Ellobium chinense. Taxonomy (NCBI): domain Eukaryota; kingdom Metazoa; phylum Mollusca; class Gastropoda; order Ellobiida; family Ellobiidae; genus Ellobium; species Ellobium chinense. The sequence goes on from JAWQUT010000143.1 coordinate 530,808, forward strand.
AGATATGGCAGCCACAACTGGTCAAGTTAGAGATTTTCCTTTGATTCATGCTCCTGTTGCTGAGATGGAGGAGCTTTCAGACCTCTCACAGTCATCCTGCTCTGAGGGTGAGCTAGGTATGGGAAATGGCTCTGCCACTCTCTCACCAAGTCTTCCTGCCAATCACCAATTTCATGCACCATCAATACCTGTCAGCTCTGACACCTCGAGGTCAGAGCAGGTGATTGAAAGTTTAGGGAAACTGCAATCCCCACCTCCAGAAAGCAAAAGTAACAATGCAGGCATGTCAGACATATCCTTTTCAGAACCACCCAGCTCAGGTGATAGCGGTTTCATTCATGATGGGCATATTTCTGACCCAGACCTTGCAGATAGGGGGTTTACAAGCAGTCCTGAGCACACTCTCACAAAGGATGAGAACTTTGTTTCTGATGAGACCCTAACAGATAAAGAGGGTGCACCATCAGTAGCTGATAATATATCTTCAGTTGCAGGACAGAATGCCTCTGGGCAAGCAGAGGTCCCCAGGCATACAATGGTAGCAAGCAGTAGTGGTGAGAAATTTGCTGTTCACAGTGGCAGTGGTGAGAGACTGTTAGTGCGTACAAGTAAGTCTCATGAAAATTATCTGCAAGCTGGCACAGGAATAGCTCTTGTAAGTATAGACCTTGAAGATAATTTAGCATACTCACTGGACACCTTAACGTACCATGATAGCCCAAACTCTTCCTTAGACAATGTGACGTCTGAGCCTGTTCAAATGTCCAGGAGTTTAGATAATTCTCCAGAAAAAAAGGAGAAATCTTCGGCATCAGAGCGAGAATTTATTCCTGGTTTTATAAATTTGGAAGATTCAAAGCCTATGAAATTAAAATTGAACAGGCAGAGAGATGATGATGGCAGTTTTCAAGGTGAAGAAGAAAAAAATGGAGAAATGAACAATTCTGGGAATTTCTGCACAGAGTATCTAGGGACATCATCACCATCTCACAGTTTTAAGACAATGAGCCCAGACATCAGTGAGGCAAAATCAGGTGGTGATGGGCAAAACAGTCAGGTATTAGACAGTTCAAGTGGAGACTCACTGCATCTGAGTGTTTTGAGTGATGATTCAGATACTGACAGTCTATACCATCAGCCCAGCAAAGCTGTGGACAAGCCAAGTGCTGAAAGACTGGCCAAAAGACTATTTAATCTAGAAGGGTTTCGAAAGTCTGACGTTTCAAGGCACTTATGTAAAAAGTAAGTTATAATGTCACTGATGGCATATATTTTTTTGTTTCATTCAATTAGCTGTTGCATTCTGTAGTGTTACGCTTTTTATCTACTACATACTGTTCTCTGTCTTTTTGAAATTTAAACAAATAACTCTCATAAAAAGGAATCATATTTTCTATATGTTTGATCACTTAAACTGAGGCATAAACTCATTGTCAGTGTTCTTGTATGTCTGAAGTTGCCCTACATTTCTCAAGTTTAGACTTTTAAAGAGCGGTTTAAGTTGTTGTTTAGCTTGCCAAAAAGTCCCTTAATGTTGCTATAACTATAAGGTCAAACCTTAACAACATACAATTCAGGCTACTGTCATGCCACTTCACAGAATGTCTACAAATTGAGTAAATTTTTCTTTTCTGTTCATGCATTAGGCATAATCTAAAAAAAATCTTTAATAAGATCTGCAAAAAAGTGACTCAGGTGCATCTTTGGGTTTAACTTTAGAAAAAAGAAAAGGTGCCTTTTCTTCCCGTATGGCTGGACTTTCTGAAGTTCATTGCATTTCTCTGTGTGTGTGGCCCATTAAGACTGAGGAAGGAGATGTGCTGTTATCTGCCATTGCACTTCATCATGTCATGACCTCTAACGTGTTAGAAACATCAGTCTGGAAAGATGGGGAAAAGAGAGGCACCTTGTTGCTTGAAAGAAAATTGGTTGCACTTTCTGCAAGAATGAGAATTCTCTCATCCTGTTCATGTATTCAGGTTAATTTTTAAGAAATTTCCTCTATTAAAGCCTCTGCAAATGAATGAAATAGGAACATCCTTTGGTCCTCTAAATGAAAACTTGGTCAGATAAGCCATTCAGTATTCATGATATTTGTCTCTTTCTGTACTCACTGATTTTTGTATATTTTCTTTGTGAAGGAATGACTTCAGTAACCTTGTGGCAGAAGAGTATCTTAAATTCTTTGACTTCCAAGAGGATACTTTGGACCTGGCACTACGCAAATTTCTTGGCCGATTTTCATTGTATGGAGAGACGCAGGAGCGGGAGCGAGTCCTTGCCCATTTCTCTCACAGGTTTATGGAGAGCAACCCAGGATCTTTCAATTCAGAGGGTAACTAATATCTCAAATGATTTTGAGGCACTGTATCTTGTGTCATCAGATATTTAATGAGATGTGAAAAGTTTGCATATGAATAGGGGTTAGCATGAGGAAAAAAAAAAAAGACCAATACATTCTCATTGGTGGTTTCTCTCCTCATGATGTTTTATTTATGTAATAAGGTAACTATCATGAACCAAATAAAGACGTACAGAAAGTAATCTTGTAATTAAAAGTTAAAAACATTTACATCAAGAGAGACTTAAGGGGATCTAGAGAGATCATAATATGATTGGGGCAGGCTTGAAGCAAAAAGGAAGCTAAAACATGCTCATGTGTCTGGTGATGGTTTCATTCCTCAAATTGTTTAAACATGTGTCAGAGTGATTGGTAACTCAGAGATTTTGAGGAAGTGTAATCTTGTGGTTAAAAGTTAATGGAGATATGATTTTATGTGACACAGGATAGGCTTGAAGTTGAAGGAATTAATACATGCTAATCAGTGGTTTCAATTTTACTTTATGATGGTTTTGCATTTCAGATGCTTGTCATACTCTTACTTGTGCAATAATGCTGCTCAACTCAGACCTCCATTCTCCTGTAAGTAATAGCTGTTCTTTTATCCTGTTTCAGTCCTTTCAAATGCTCACCTATTCACCTTGGACTCTTGTTCATCATCTTTTTAGATCAGGATACTAATGAGAATGGACCTTAAGAAGTCTTAAAAATATAGCATTTCTCATAAAATGCAGATATTTTAAAGGCTCCTTGAGGCCTCATTTGGTGAAACCATAAAAGTAGCTTTCCATAGTATAAGTTTTGGATGCTGGAAAGGCATGTATTTTGAGAAACTTATTAATTTCTTAATATTATCCTTTCCATGCAGTCAGTCTACTACTTTAATAATTTACTGCATGCAAAAAATTTGTGCAGGGAGAGAATTGGTGACATGGCTACACTGACAAGCTCTGTTTTGCATCGGTGGATTTGCTTAAATTTTATTTGATTATGTGACCCACAAAATCCAGCAGTGTCTCCCCTTCTCCATTTGCAGGGGAGACATCCTGAAATAGTCCTAATATTCAGACATTGCTTTTCATCTTGTTGTCTGACTAAATGATAAAATGAGCCATGTTTTTATATTTTTTAAGAATATCATGTATCCAAGACCTATATTGTCTCTTATTTGTCTTAAGATAGAACTTTGCTTTACATAATGAAATGAGTAACAAATCATTACATTTCATCTCTTCCACAAAAGAAATTAATGGTTTTCTGTAAACACATTTGTTCACAGCAGCCATATTATCTAGATATGCCTGTATATGTAGTTTCTACCAAAAAAAGCGGCATTGAAATTGAAATGCAGATCTTTGGAAAAAGAAAACCAGCATGGATTTACAGAAAAATGCCTGTGCAGCAAAAACCTGTGCAGAGAAAACATGCACCATGGAAAGCTGCCTTAAATCTCTACAGTTTCGTTTTTGTAGGTGTGAAACTAAGCACTGGACAGACACTAAGCACTTCTGAACAGATCCATATAGCTCTTTAGCCACCAATTTAGAACTTTTTTCTCTTGTCTTAAAAAGGAGTTGTAGTGAGGGCTGGGCAGAGGAAGACAGTGTTTATGGGAGAGCTGTGTGATATTGAGAAAGCACAGACATTTTAAGAACACTGTTTGTCAATGAAACAAAATAATATAGATTGAAAAAATGTGTCAGTACCTGCATAATATAATATTTTGTTTGTATGATTTTCAGAATGTTGGTAGGAGGATGACATGCCAAGAATTTATAGAAAACCTGGCTGAGTTGAACGATGGTGAAAATTTCTCCAAAGAGGTGCTTAAGGCAATATATCAGGCCATTAAGAATGAGCCCATTGAGTGGGCATTGTAAGTATTCTTTTTGGTTGATAGTGAGAATTAATACTTGTCTTTAGAATTTGAATGGAATTTTCATCACTTTACCAAGCATCCCAAGTAATAGTGACATTATTTAAAATGATGTAAAAGCTGTCAGTTTTGTTGCATCTCTGTGTGAAATATAAATATTAGTAGTTGAGTATAGGAAAGTTAAGTTTGTTACAGCCGTGCTAGTAAGGGACACTAATAATAACAGTTCAGTCAACTGGAAGACAGCTTATTTTTGAATCAGAAAGACTTTTCAAATGAAGTAAATACCATCAAAATTACACTAAGGTTTACAGTTTAAAATGTTCCTGTACATAACTGTAAAATGGGAAGAGCTGTTTTATGGCTTTTTTAGTGCAAACATTTGTGGGTGATAAGTGCAGTGAAGATAGCATCTGGGATAGCTTTGTTCACTGAGGAAATTTTTTATTCTTAAAGTATCATTGCAGGTTAACCTGTTTTTTTATTAAGGCTTACGTTTCTGGTGAGTTTCAAAATATTTTTCCATCTTCCTCATTTAGAGATGAAATGTCACCAGAGACAGAAGGTGTCCAAATAGCAGACACTAGTGGACCAGTTCAAGCCCCCATGCCCCAGGCTTTAGGCAGTAATCCATTCCTTGAGGTATTTTTACAGAACTCTGTGGATAAAACTTGTATTCAGTCTCTGTTAAAAGGGACTGTATGGTTGTGTTTTGAGATCACTTGGGTAGAAGGTTAAAATGGGGCTGCACCCAAAGTCAGTCTTAGTTAAGAAGAGTTGCAAAGCTTTTGTAAGCTTCAGACATACACATGACTTAATTATGTTTCAAACAGGCATTGAGTATAGACAAACTAGAGGTTTCTTATTAGTACTTCACTACAGGTCCTGTTAATTCCATTCAAATTTATGTGATTATTAGAGTTAGTTACTCATTTACTCCTTTCATTCACATATATCCTCGATCAGATTACGTTACATACATGGTATGTACAAATGCACAGCTCACCATGAAGGCAAGGGTATAGCAGTAGTACTGATTGTTTTATCTTGTTTATTCTGATAGGTTCCAGACCCAAACAAGACAACTGAATACAAGAAGGGTTATGTTATGAGAAAATGCTGCATGGAGCCCAACAAAAGAAAAAGTGAGTTTGAAAAAATTGAGGCTAAGCATTCATGGAAATGGAATCTTTATCTTCACTGTGCACTTCTTTTCATGTAGTATACACAAAGCTCTTGTATCATAGCTAAGTTAAGTCGACATTTTAGACTGAAAAGCAGAATAATTTTTAGGGGCAAATTATGTTTCAGAGGCAGCTTCAAGTTATTTATGTTTCTTTTTTGGCATGTGTTAAGGTGAAGTTTCAATCTGCAGAGATAGTAAAATTGTGGTTTTTTTCACTTGAAAGCAAAAAAAAAACAACTTAAGAATTTTTTTTTGTTTTCCTTAAAAAATTCTCCATTGAAGTCTATGGATATTCAATACACAATTATTTCACAGCTCCTTTGGGAAAACGAGGTTGGAAAATGCTCTATGCTGTTCTCCGAGACATGATTCTCTATCAGTATAAAGATGAGCACCAGCTGAAGAAAGGCAACTTTGTGGAGAGTTCCCACAATGCAATCCGCATCCACCATGCCTTGGCAACTAAGGCCACTGACTACACAAAGAAGCAGCATGTCTTTAGGCTTCAGACAGCAGATGGGGCAGAATATCTCTTCCAAACAGGGTCAGTTTCTTTGTGAAATATATGAAATATTTTATAAGGATTCTGATTTCATATATTGATGTAAAAGAAGGTGATGGTGCTGTTCTCAGAATTTGTCTGTGACTCACATTAATCTGTAGTGTGGTCTTCTTTTCATTTTCCTGTCAAGCAGTCATAAGAGTTTTGGTACATACCCAAAAAAAACCCCACAAATCTGAATTGGAAATTGTAAACAGGTTTTTTTCTAAAAATTAATTTTATTTTAGATTCTGGGCATGGATTGCAGCACAAAAAATTACGACAGTTAAGAGCATGTGAGGATTAAAAAAGGAAATAGATAAGTATAAATGACACTGTTACATTCATTTGATGTTCTGAAAGTTTCATGAATCCTTTGGTATATCAGAACTTAAATGTTGGCTTTAATGTTATGGATCATGTATGCTAATGTTTGTTTAAATATTATGTAAAGGAAATTATGCTTATCTTTAGACTTTGTTGAAATTACTGTCATTACATAAACTATTTTGATTATGTTTAAATACGTCAGAATATGTTTACACTTTACAGTGACACTCTTGGCTATGGTCATCTGTAAATTTCATATATAACTTTCAGGGACAGTAAGGAACTACAAGAATGGGTAGATATCATTAACCTGGTTGCTGCCTCCCTGTCTGCTCCTGTTTTGCCTGGTGCAGTTGGCTCTAAAGCCAGGTTTCAACGACAGCTTCTACCATCTTCATACACCCGTTTAAATTTGGTGAGGTTCTATGAGTTTTTTGTGACCTGCCATTGGTCTGTTGGTAGTTCTCTTGGAATATTCTGATTATAAATGGAACCAAACCACCACCAAGAAATTTGATGTCATTAATAATTTTTTATAAGGTCCCTAAGATGCTGTGTTATGGAATCCCCTTGCTTTTCATATGCAGAGTCTTTACATCTTTAATAGTGAGGTCATAGGTGATTCATTTTGATGCAGCATCATACTATAAGTAATGGGGATGAGTTTATGTAATTTCTATGCATTTCAGTAGAAACTCATTTACCATCATGTCTTAGTTTTTTTTTTTTTAGATTTAAAACGGCTTTAGAGTTTTAAAAATAACTCTTCTTTGTAAACATTTATAAAACCACCTGTTATTGTTTTGAATGTGCTGAAATAAATTCTGTGTTGGTCAGTCTATGGTCACACCACTTGGTTTGTTGTCTATTGTCAGTAGCTACACCCCTTATCGGACTTTTGCTGTTTAGGCAAACAAAGCTCGTTCGCAGAATGGGTGTTGTTTCTCACATTACAGCGGAAAACCGATAGGAAGATCCTGCTGTAAGCTCAGAAAAATGTTATGGAGATTTTAATAGTACAAAGTTGCATCGTAGAAAAAGGATACTTGTGTGGTGACTTAGCTAGCTTAGAACCAGTCTTAGAATCTGTCATGGTAAATTTGTAAATGACTCACTCAAAAATCATTTACTGCTTAGCTTGGCTGAATTCCTGCGCACTTATTGCTCAAAGATCATAGGCATACTAAGTTCTGTGGATAAAGCAGTCGTCTCTTATTAGTAGACCGGTATTGTGATCATAGATTTGATAACTGTCACTTTTTGCAAACTAGGCTTGCCGGAACTGCATTATCTCAGGCATTGGATTTGAGGAAAGCAAAGGATTACAAAACTAAGCACTACTGAATTTCAGTATATTTGTAAGTTGTATGAAACTGTACATTATTGTGTGCGGGTTGAAGCAAATTTCTGTCTTGCAACCAGTCAACATGAGGCTGTTGTTGTATTTCACCTGTAGCAATTTATTAGTATCAAATGAAAGCCTGTGTCAAGTACTTTCATGAGATGAAAACATTTTTGAGCGGGCACTGTTCTGGTCAGCCAGATAGCTATTTGAAGTGGCAGGGGGTCATCCCTGTGCAATGGTGAAAATTCTGAGAAAATTACCAAGCATTTTTTTTTTGCTATTTAAATCATAAAATCTTTCTCACATTGACCCAAACTTTATTCAGAAATATTTATCATTCACCCATGAAACTTAATATTTCTTTGAACAGATATTTTACTTTTCATTTCTGCAAAACAAATATTGCATATTGGAAGGCCCAGGTCAGCCTCTGACCTTGATATCTCAGTTCCTTGTCTTGCATCAAAAGACTCATTTCGACTGGGTGCCATACATATGTTAATAGATTGGAGATAAATTATATATAATAAATATAAGTCAATGAAGGTGTGATATAAACATTATTTTGGTACAGAGAGAACAGTTACACAGTCATGAGACTAAAGTACAGGACTTGGAACAGGAACTTCACTCACATCGCGCAGCAGCTCCTGAGAAGGGGGCAAAGTCCTCTGTCATTCAAGACTATCTAGAGAAAGAGACCTATTTAGAATTTGAGGTACTTGTTTGTGAGCAGTTTTGTGAAGTAATGTTGTTATGGAAAAATCAAATCTTCCTACAGTAAATTGTGGCTCATAAATGATATTTTTTTGGTATATATATTATCTTGCCTAAAGACATACTCAGGTACTTGTGGCTTTTCTGCATGTGATTGCTTTTGTATCTGACAGATTACTTGATGTTATTTTTAGCTCAAAAAGTGATGAATTTGTAAGAAATAGTTAGATGGCAGTCATATGCTAAAGAGTGCAGAGATCACACAAGTAGTAATCATAGATCTTCCATTCTTTGGAAAAAGGACCATAGATACCGATGCGGGTCAAACGCACCTTTTGGTACCTTGTAGAGAACATAATGTTCCCTGTCTTCGCATATGAGCTATTCTCTCTTATGTGTTATTTTTGTTTACTTTGTATTTTAGATGGCCAGCCACATGCACTATTAATTAATTGGTAAAGAGAAGTGCAGCATGAAAGTTTTTTTTGCATCTTCTGTGAAACTGATTTTGATGCATAAGGTCATTTTATGTAAAATGGCAGAAATGAGGCAAAATAAAGTTGCAGACACCTCAGCTGGACTTTACCTCACTTCCCATTTTAACCAAAAGGTGTCTTTGAACATTTCTATGTGACACATAGAACCATTTTTCTCATGGCTGATTTGTACTTTTCATACTCTATCTTCCAGCTAAAACGTTTCAAGACCTATGTTTACCTGTTACAAGGTAAACTGCTAGCATTTCCCGAATTGGAACCTTCCTTGGTAGAGACCACCATTGGGGAATATGAGGAGATGGGGGCAGGTCCCTCAATTGCAGTGATGCCTAGCCAGTCAGCAGCCATCTCAGTGATGAAATCCGGCGCCATGGCCAAACCAGTCCAGCGGAGCATGTCTGATAGGTACAGTTATCGAGCTGCTATATATCAAACTGACCGCGTCGAATATGACATGGTTTGACGGGAAACAAAGATCTTGGTCAGCAATGTAAAGAGAGTGAGGCACTGATTCTGTGCAGTTCATATTCATCTTGGTCTTTGGGAGAGAATCATGAAAGGCTCAATAGTTAGCAGAAGCTATGGAGAATTCAGCCTTAGTCCACAGCAACCTTCTCCAGTTTGTGTCAGTGTAGGGAAATCCATAGGTTGTTATTTGCCATTCTTCCTTTTCTTTACTGCTTGATTGCACCCTAGAAACTGATTCTTTTGTAAATAGCATACAGTCGGTCATAAGGCACTAATCAGCCAGCTTTTACTAAATGTGCCGTGCATAAAGGTAGGATGAAATTTTCTTTGCGGCATTTGCTGGATTTATTTGTGCTCTATTAATGTAGGATATTGTTTCATACTTTGAGATTATCATCATGTAAGATATAAACTTTTAATCGCTCTTTGTTCTTAAAACAAAAGAAAGTCTTTAATAGGACTGAGCTTAGGTTTCAGTTATGAAGTTAATTATTTTAAAGCCAATAGAAGAAATTGATATGTGGCACTAGTTGGCTAGCACACTGAAATGGCCAACTTTACTTCTTAGTAAATTCTGTGAAAGAAATTGAGATTTTAATTGTACAAAATTCATTCTGGAGAATATCATTCCTTGTTTTTTTTATGTAATTCATAAACACAGACTATATTAGATCTGTTTCATAAGGCACTGCAGCACTTATTTCTGAGTCTTGCCCTACAGTCATATAAATTCAAGAGCTGCCTTAGATTTTAGCATGCAGTAAGTTTTCTTGTATGTCACTGTTGTTCATAATGTTATTTCTGGCTCCACAATAACATGGTGTCTATTTAAAATTAGTATTTTTGAGGGCTCAACTCTTGACTGATTCAAACACAGCTAAGCTTTTTCATGCTTTTTTTCATTAATGACCTTGTCATAAACGACTTGGTTGTTTGATGCATAGTGGGAAGTCTTCTTTTCTTGATACTACAAGCTGCAACTCTACTCTGCCATTATGAGTTGTCTACAGAGTGTGCTTTTCATTAGAACAGTATTAGAAAATGCTTTAAGAGAAATATCTCTTTGCTTTATTGAGAGAGCTATATGTATATCACCAAAAAATTTTGTTTCCACGCATAAAAGTGTCATAACTCCTTTATGTGTATCCTGCACCAACAAGCATGCACCTATATGATATGAAGGACAAAATGTGTACATAGACAATTGCTAATATATTCGTTATCATAGCATCAGGTTAATATCACTTCCCAGAGTTCCCAGGGGAACAGTCTTCTAAACTCACTCAGGTTCAGCGCAAGCGGCCAGTTTAATTAGGTTGTGGTTTGTTACATTTGAGAGCTGCTAGCTCACTTGGTGATAAGATGCATAAAATGGCAGCTGGATGGCTTGTGCAGCATGTTTCCAGAAGAGTTAATTTATGGAGGTAATCCCCCATCCAAGGCTAAATTTTACAACAGTACAAGGGTATTTCCTTGTATTGGGTAAAGAGCTCAAATGTTTGACGAACGGCTACCTACGCCGCTCTTTTATGGAGAGTTATGCAATATCCAAAGCAAATTGATGGATGAAAGAAGCCATATAAGGATATGTTGGAACTTTTATTCAGAAATCTTGGTATCAACACAGACTCATGGGAGTAACTTGCTCATGATTACCTGTCATGGTGGTGGAAGATCTCATGAGGTATCAAAACAGCGGAAACACAGCGCACAACTCAAATGGACTGCCTGCAAAGAAAAATGGTCTAATAGCGATGTTCCCCAGACCATTCAGACGTAAAGTGTGCGAAAAGTCCTTCGGAGCGCACATAGGGCTGATCAACTATCTTGTGACACACAAGTACCACTGTGTCAATTAGTGAAAGGCCATGGTCTTTGCTGAAAATGATGGGCAAATATCATCACACTTTCCTCAAGTAAACCTGAACCTATTGGGATGACCCATGACTGAGCAAGTCACATTTCACAGGAATAGCTTTTGATAATGCACTTAAATGACAGATATATGCCTCCTATGAAATATTGGTGCTGTTTCAATCCCTGCTCTGAGAGAATGTTTTGCTGTGCTTTTGTTTTCTTATTTATTTATTTATTGATTTATTGAAGACCAATTTGATGAAAGGTTGGAGGACTGAGTGTAGAATGCACGTTAGCAAAAAGTATCTCTTTTAGATAATGGCATTTATGCTATAATAACTGAATGAGGTGATTCAAAGTTTCAGCAGGAATTGTTATTGGAAAAGCAAGTGTTCAGACTGATCAGTTGGATAGTAAGATCAGGACATAACATTCCTTTTTAGTGCATTGTGGAAGTGGCCAACAACAGGATTACCGTCATAGTCATTTTTGTGCATGATGAATTACATATTTACATTTAGAAAGCATCTGCAGTTTTGAATAAGATCTCATATGTTCATTGTTAGAACTCTCCACTTTTATTACAAAGTATAACTAAACATTTCTCAGATCTTTTACAGTTAATGATTGACTCTTCTCATACAGTGATACATTAAGACAGGATATGAATTGTTAGCTTTCCTACCTTCTACTCCTTCTCCTCACAGTCACTGTTTGTCTTCAGCACTTGTGGTTGTTAGAGTGTTTTGGAACATTTGTTCTCTTTGTTATGACACATTATACTGAGAAAGGATTTACGCATTTCAGTGTTTCATTAACAGTTAAGTGCCAAATGGTTATCCTTAAAGTAATGGCCTCCCTAATACTATATTTATGAATTGAGATCGTACTCTCTTTTTAACTGCATTATCCATTTCATTTCTGAACACTCCTACTGAATAATGGTGCTCTGTGGTTGACAGTAGTTGAAAGAGAAATTATGAAGGAGTCAGGAAGAAGCTCAGGTGTTCAAATTTGATAATGAGATATTTTTAAGTTCAGCACCCGTTGTCAAGGATTATGTTTCTTCAGTGAAGAACCAGGAATTAGTCCACATCCTTTTGAATTAGGCAACTGATTTTAATTATGAAGATGATTTTTCAAGAAAAAATTTTATTATCTTGACACATAGAGTATACACATTACAGTATGCACTCAGAAGGTGATTAGGACCTGTTTGCATATTTCTTCTGCATAACCCTTCAAAAGCAATAACCTGTATATAATGGTTGGCTCTCTTACCTACCTGCCTGCTTGCCTGCTGGGGTTTTACTGTAATTCTGCTTGCATGTTTTTCCTACTCACATTTGCAGAATATTTTTATTGCTGTGCAAGGCACATACGTACACACATTTACCACATAGGCTATGCAATCAGAGTGTCAGAGAGGTGTATGTAGAAGAATGAGGGTAAAGCCAGTGAATGTAGAGAGGCCCTAGAATTACAAGTAATGTTTACTTTTGAACAGATTGCAACCATGCACTCGTGGGAAACCTTATTTAAAAGATACGATTAAGATTTAACCAGTTGATAAAACCAGCATTGTTTGCTCTGAATGTGCTCACTCTGCATGAACCTAGACATTGACATTTTAAAGGTGCATAGAACATTGTCAGTTTTGTGTGAGAGCAGTTAGAAACTTGAAAGCAGAAAGAAAAGCATGATACCAAAAAGATTAAAATGTATAGAACAGAGATTGTGAGTGTAGCTAAATAAGGACAAACACAAGAATCCCTCAGTTTTTTTGTTGTTTTTTTTTTGGCTCCCAAAATTCATTATGTGTCTCCGATCAGTGGCCTGAAAACCACCTTTGTGGCTTAAGTCCTTACACTCAGATGCCAAGTTAAATTTTATATATGTCAAAACACGATTGCTCTGAAAATATGTTTAAGCTAAAATGAAAATGGTGATTTTATTCTGTATGAGTGTGATGGCTGCATATAAGCTAAAGTTGTAAAGTCATTATACATTATCAGCAGGCAGCTTGGTTCTTCCAAGATCATTCTTGCCCAACTGAGCTCTCTTTTGTCCTTGAGCATGATGTAGGAATAAATCAAGTATAAAATTTTGCCATCACATCTCTGCGTTTATTTTCTGACATGTGGAATGTAAAATAGCTTTTTTCAGAAAGCTTTGCCAGAAGATCTCCAGACATCGAAACACTTATTGACATTTTGTTGTGTCATAATCTGTTCATGAATGAAGCACCATTATGTTCCTCTCACTCATAGGTTATCAGCATCACTTTACCTGCAACGCTAGGATTGCCGTCACATTATTATGACTGATTTCTGTGTCATTACTGTCCTTAATCATGAAGTTTTAGAACTGAATTTTTCACTGTAGACCTATATACAGTTTGGCATTAATTCTGACAAAACCTAGAATAGGGAAGTTTGTGATATTAGAGCATTAGCTTGAAGAGAAAAAGACGATTAAAAAGCTATGATATGCAGCATAGGGAATTTTAAGCTAACCTAGTACCATATCTTAAACTGTAGGTAAAAATTTCATCCCACAAATATGGAATTTAGCCTGCTTAATGGTTCATATGTCACACCTTGCTTTGTTTCTGTGGTCACATTGTCACTAGCAACTTAACATTCACTGAGCAAATTGAATGTGGTTTTGACGTGTCAAGTAGTTGAGACAGTATGACGGTAATGTTGAAATTGTTCAATTATCTCAATCAAATTACAGTACTTGTTCTGTTTTATGTACTGCATGAATACACGATTGTTGGCTGAACTGAGTTCGATTCAGCCTTATTAATTAAGTACTTTGAATACTGTCCTTTATCATGCATGGATTTGATAAATATTTATAGCAGGTACACGAGAGAGGGATTATATTGACCCTTGTGCGTAAGGCAGAACTTTGTTCAGCTGTAATGCATATCATTTTGCCATTAACCCTCCACATATCCATTATGTGCCACTGTCATTTGTTTTCATGGCATCAGTAATAAAAATGTATTGTCTTTATTATCTTTACCACTGCTAGTTTAAGTTCACTGTGTACTGATGCTAGTGATACCCTATGCATGCTTACTTATGCCAGGCAACACCAGTCAGGCTAATATAAGAACAGTAATACCTCTATGTAAGGTTGTTAGGTGGCATAGTTTTTGGACTACTACTGCTACATCCATTTGAATTAAGCTGTAACAATTTAGCATTTTATATTTTCTTAATGTGCTTATAGCATAGGGAGTTGGAAGTACCCTGCAAATAATTTCAAGGTAAAAGGGTATAAAAAGTGGGAACTTGATCTCTGACCTTTCTCTTCTTTTAACTTAAAATACATTTTTGGGCCCTAATCATGAATGCTGCTTATGTTTGGTTAAATGTAAGATTCTTTAGCCCTTGATACAGCCAATAAAAGTCAGGTGGACCAAACATTACCATCTTCTTGTAATGGTCAACCTCAAACTCTCTGCTAGTACATTAACTCTAAGTTTCAGTTCTCTGATAAGCCTCAGGACTCTTGCATGCTGATGTGTATGTGGGCATTCTGCGCCCATGAACAGAAAGGACTGGAACTTCCTGATTGCTGACAGAAAATAAAGATTCACCACAGCAATAGGAGAAATAGAGAACGTGGAAAACTAGTTTGACGGCCTGTAAGTTCATGATATGGGAGCATAGCCTGCAGAGAAAAAGACGATGGGTGAAAGATTAAAGGATAATGAGGATAATGCAGTATGTGACATATGTAACATTCATACTTGGTGCTGGGAGATTAGTTTTCCAGCGGCAAGAACATACCTGCATCACTGGTTGAACTCTCTGTTTTATGGTGCCATCTTTGTTTCAGTCATCCTAATTTAATCAGTCCCATCCATTTGTGTATACTATACTTGTGTATTAAACTTAACCCCAGTTTTGTTACATATTCATGATGTACACATAATTATGCTTGATTTCATGTTGTGATTGCTGTTTTGTAAAGTGCAAGTTCCCATTGTTTTTTGATCAACCAGAGTCCATCGTTATGAAAATGGAATCCACTGTTATTATCCGTCATATATATTTTGCAGATATAATGATTGTTTTATAACTTTGTTTTGATGACTGAAGTTCTGTTCCTCCCCGATGCTTGCATTTAAGTTGACCGCTCATTTATTCATTTGCAGATTGTCACTCATGATTTCCACATGAATTTAATGCTGTTATTTCTGCTCATAATTATCATGGGTGCACATGAAAGTAAGAATGCTTTAGTTTAAAATCATGAAAGTCAGATGACTTCTACTTACTCTTTTGTTTTGTCCCAGACTGTGACAAAGGGCATTTTGAAGATGATACTCATCAGGAATTTTTTAGCAAATGCGAACTGAAATGCAGCATTACTTAGTATTGAATGTGAAAGACTTAAATCAAGAACGATATTATAGTGGTAGGCAAATAAGAATAATTGAGTGGTTCACATGAAGTTCTGATGTAGTCCAAAGCCTAAAATTTGTTGTTCATGAGGGACACAGATTTGATCTATACCTACTGGTATTAGTCCTGTATATAGATACATAGATGTCTGGTTGATGTAAAGGGGAGACACAGCCCTTTCCAGATATTGTAATGCAGATGAAATGGTGCACAGCTTAATATTGTAATGCAGATGAAATAATGCACAGCTTAAAGAGTTGAAAGTCAGATGTGCATTGAAGTGCGAAATTGCAGGCTGAAATGTTGAATGGTGCATTTTCTTTCCATAAGGGTGATGATCTAAGAAAAATGACATTTGCTACAGAGCCAGTTGTTTTCATGT
The DNA here is from genome assembly GCA_033807755.1 of Ellobium chinense. Lineage (NCBI taxonomy): Eukaryota > Metazoa > Mollusca > Gastropoda > Ellobiida > Ellobiidae > Ellobium > Ellobium chinense. The sequence goes on from JAWQUT010000143.1 coordinate 546,772, forward strand.
ATGTCTTGAATTCCTTTGTGCATGATTCTTTCTTTTGGTTTTTCAATTCTCTGTTTATTTTCCATCATAATGTATTATTAGTTTCCCGTATATCTACACCAAGACAGAAAATCCAGAAAAGCTCACAAACAACCATGTGTAAGAGAATGAAGAGATATGGGCATCAAACAACTGGTGCTGTTGCAAATAACAGTTGCACTAAGGTCATCACCTTTGAGAAAGAAATATGCAACATTCATCACTTTGGTGTGCATTTTAACACAGAAATTCCAGTGTACTTCTGCGGAAAAGTAATGCACCAGCAGTTTGGAAAGGGCAATGTCTCCTAGAAGCAGAAAAGCAGCCATTAAACATGACTGACAAATCCTGGATGCCTTTCAAGCTGTCCTTTGTCATAGTGACTATGGTGCATGTGACAGTGTTGAGTGAATGTTGTTCTCAGTTCATCATCTTTTCAGTTAAACACTCAAGACACATTCAGGGCAGAGCTTTAACTCACATTGACATTCCTTGACTTGGGCTTAGGATTATGTAGCAATGCTTAGGGAATGGACTTGTTGATATGATCTTACGTAATGGTTAACATCAGTGCTGAGGTCCTTCAAGAATCCGTGAAACACTAAGAACTGTAGAGATCATTCACAAATTCCCTAGGATCTCCGTGCACTGCCAGTACAATTTGGGTTATGCAAGCCCCATGAATTATCATGTTTAAAGGCAAGGACACAGTGTAGAGATAGATTATGTAAAGAATTACAATGGTAAATTCTCAGGCAGTTCTCTGCCACTTTGCTGAGTTTAAAAAAATTCCTTATGATCTGAAAAGGCCTTTTCAGTGATGATTATTAACCCAGTCTGTTTCTGGCTGTTATTTACATTTGTAGGCTATTTGAAAGAAAGTTGTCTTGACTTGTGAAACATTCGTGTCATAGACTAATACATAGCTACTTTATCATTCTTGTCATCCGTGTATGATCACAAATGACCAAGTTCTTTAGGCAAGGATTTTAAAATCATTTCAAGTGCATGGGTGACTGACTGTTGTTCTGGGCCTAGTTCACTTGGCAGTGGAGGGAATATTTAATGCTTTAATGTTGTTGTTTTTTGTGTGTGTGTGTATGTTTGTTGTATGCCATGCTGGTTCCTCCCATGGATGTGATCACTGTTTATTTTAATTGTTAATGTTGGTAGCTCGAAATGAGATTTAAGTTTCAATGTATGTATTGTTTACTTCTGGGTTATGTCATTTGTTTGAAATTCCCACCTCGCCTAAGAAAGAAAATGCATTTTTTTAGAAGTGTGTTTGAAATGGTGCTCGAGGCTTGATCTAGAGCATTATGAGTCTTTAGTCAGTGGCATTTTGTCCTTTATATCAGTGGTACGAAAGAGTGATGAGTCATAGAAAAGAAAATCTGCAATGTTATTGTGCTGTTTACACTGAGGATGAATTTCCAGTCTCTGTGAGATCTGCTTACAGTTTTCTTTATTTTATGCTTTGATCTAGTCGCTTAAAACATATTTATGCACTCCTCCTTTCAATTTCTTCTGGTGACCTTCTTCAGGCTTAACTTAAATGTTATCTTTGTAGTAAAACTGGGTGAGAAAATTCAGCAGCAGCCACTTTCCCAATGAAGTCTCTGAGGTTGATTAATTTGTATATAACAATAACCAAGAGATTGAGTAAATGTCACTCACTCATTGTACATATGTTCTGCTGACATTCATTCTGAAATTTAAAGATGTAGCAAACTTTTGCCTCATTTTTTTTTCTCCCTTCTTTGGGTGTTTGGTGATTCAGCAAACACTTTTGGTAACACATTATTAAGGGAGGCATTTGGAAGGAATCTATTGTTTATTTAAATAATTTATTCTTCTCTTTTGATAACTTCCTCTTTTCCTCAACTAATTAAGTCAGCATAACAGTAATTTACTCTGGAGGGCGATTTCTCAAGATTCTGTTCTAGAAGTATTGTTTTACTATGATCATGCCAGTCTGTCTCCTCCATAAACATGCCATAAGGTAGTTGTGAATGAATCCCATAGTGAGTGTGTGTTCTCAGTTTTCATTTGTGATTGTCATCTGTACAACATGTCGTATATTTATAAAGAACCACAGCAAACTGAAAATCAATCTATAAGAAATCATGACTGCGAAATTTCTCAGCTACATACTCATGAATTTTTGAAAGCTTCTGCCTAGCATGTCGATAATGAATATGCCCTTAGTGCATGGAAATAGTATACCTACTATGGAAGAATACCTAATATCGAGGTCTACCTGAGTCTTTAAGTTTTTAAGTGGTAAGAGTAATAATGAATCTGTGCGTATGAAGTTTATACCTAATAATATGGTATACTTATTAAATGAATACTTAATACAGTACAGCCATTGCTCAACACTAAATACTCTGCTTAGCATACTACCATTTAAACTCTCAACTGCTTTGTTCCTTATAAAAGGACTCTGGATAACACAAAACTTCTGATAGCACACCCTCAAAAGTTTGATGGGAAGAGTAGGTGTGTTATTAGAGTTCTACTGTATCGAAGTTCCACTGTAATTCTGAAAATTTACTGCAAGCTATGTGGAGTTCCTTTCCACAACTAGAAAGCTCTTTTGCATAAATAAACCAGAAAGTAGAAGCACAACATATGTGAGACAATTAAAGTCATACTGATTAAAGACAAGAAATATAATTGCATGTGTGATCTGAGACGTTAGCTGATACATCTTTTGTTTCTGGGTTTTCAAGGAACACATCTGTTGTTATGAGAGAATTTATTGACGACTTTGATTTGAAACATTTGCTTTCATTAGTTATACAGGTTTATTTATGAATTTAATGGTGAGGATTGGAAGAGATGATTGTTATCAAAAGGAAGGTGGGCTTATCATGAAATATAAATAGGCTAAGGAGCATGATCAAGAGGCACTTGAGTATGACTGTTAATTGGTGGCTGAAAGCTGTCCTTTTTTATGGTCCATCTGTTTTCTAAACCATGAAGATTGTGAGGGAGTCCCATCATTTTGTACAAGGTAGTCTGTCTTCTTTTTTACGCAAAGAATTGTTTTTTTTTAAATTTCTTAAAACAAGATAGAATCTTATTTGTACTCTGTGTTCATAGCTTTTGCATTGCTTCATTTGCATGTCTCCTGTGGTCCAGTTAATTTCCAAATAATTGTGCAAAATGCAAAAAAAAAACAACCTCACTGAAAAATCAGCGTCAAGATATTAAAAGCTTGATATGTAAAGATGCCCTAGTGCAATGACAAACTTCATTCCACAGTCTTGGACATGTTTTCTCATTTCCTATATTGATGTCTTGGTAGCGAATATTGAACAGTCAAAAAAGGGCCTCGAGGATGCTTAAGACAAAACAGAACTGAGGTGTGGTAGGGATGGGGGTGGAGGGATGGGAGAGCCACTGAAATGGTAATTGTAAATGGTAATGGTGGACAGTTACTAGGAACTTAACAGTGGGCTTGCTTTGCTTTGAAGCACTTGCCAATTCCTGCCAGCTTTCTTTCTGCATGTCATCCTCATGTAGGGAGTTGATATGTATATGTATTTCTTTATTCTGATATTTTTTTTATTTTTGTCAGCTGCTTTTTTTTTTTGTTGTTGTTGACAGCTTGTTTTATACAAATCTTACTGCTTTGTATTAACCTGATGTCCTAGTACTGGATTTTAAATATTTCATAGTGATGAACAACGTTTACACACCACTTCTATGATATTCATGAAATGTCCAAAGACTCCTGACAGTGACTCAGTGACAGTGATTCGTCTAACATCAATGGATTCAAATGGCTGTGATGCTGATATGCATAATTTCTGGTGTGTTCCTGTTCATATAGGTTTTAAGAATAATGAAACTGGCATGATTTTTCTTTTTTCTTTTATGTTTTTTTTGTTTGTTTGTTTGTTTGTTGTTGTTTTTTTTGGAGGTGGGGGTTGGTTAGCTCATTCCAGGTCTCCAATCATTGAGATTTTATTTTACAACTTGATTCTATCATGAAGTTGCACATATCCCTAATTATGTAGGTGTTAAAGATTATGTTCTTGTTGTAGTATGGATCTTCCTACATCCCTGTTTAAAATACTCACTTCATGAACAGAGATCTTTTTTGGGGTTTGTTTTTACAAATGAGATTATGTTGGGAAAATTTACAAGTGAGAAAAGTGTTATAAGTATCAGCAAGTTAAGGCAGAAGTGATGTTTGGAGATCTGAACTGGTAAGATACCATAACACTTGTGTTCCGCCGTTCCAGTGGTTTTTTTTGTTTTGTTTGTTTTTAAAGTTCATTCTTTTGCCAGGGATGGGGAAATTTATGGCATCGGCGCTTTGAAATTTGCCATTAGGACTATTATGTCTTTGGGTGAGTGGGGTTGGATATGAGGCAGGGAATGGGTTCAAGCTTTGTTTGATATTCAGTGTTTTTATTGTCTTGAGTCCTACCATTAATTTAAGGATTTCACATTATTAAAGTTTAGAACAATACAGCCATTTTTGTGTATGGAGGTTCAAGTTTAGTTTTGTTTTCTATTCATTTATATTACTATTCATGAAATATGGTCCCCCTGCATTGTTGTGATGAGAGAAGCAGATCTGATGAAAGGAATGCTTGTAGGACACTTGGGTAGCATAAATAAGATAGTCATGCTATTGTTTCCTGTAAGGTAGTTCCTTTTCTTCATGTTTGTGTGTGTACATATCTACATTATATACAAATAGTGTGGAATAAAACATACTAAAAATTCATGCTGGCTTATTTATTGATATATTTTGTCCTTTATTTTTGTTTTAATAACTGCAAAAGCATGTTCATTTGCTTAGTCAAAGTTCTGAATGAAAACCACCTGTCCTCATTCTCATAGACACTTAGGCATATCTTGCAAAACTTCAGAAGTTCAAAATGTATAATTTCAGATAATTATAAGCAGGTGCCAGTTCCCTGAAATGATTTCAGTCAACTGGCAGTCTATTCTAAAACTGAATTAAAAAAGAGAATAGTTCAGACCCAAACTTCAAAATGATATTAATTTACTTTAAAAAGCTTGCATTAATTCCAAGTAGGCCTCAAACCATCTGTTTATCACTGACTGAAGAAAGTGAATTTGTTTCTTCTTCCAAAGATTTGCAAGATGTGAATGTGGAAAGTAGTCATGTTCATGGCAGAGTATAAATTGACCCTTCTGAAAAAAAGATTTTCTAAAGAAGCTTAGTGAAAAGTTGTTCTCAGCATCAGATGGGCCGAAGATTAGAGATGATGTACGCATTTGTTAAGGTTAATTAGTTCATCATATTTAATATAATCTGATTTGACCAGTCAGCAATGGAAAGCAGGATGTGGTTGTAATCTACTGACAGGCAACTGCTTCTTCTGTTCTGTTGTGAGTGAACTGCAAAGATCTTCAAATGGTTTGTGACATGCACCATGGATAATAACTTGCATGTAAATGTCTTTTTCAAGAAATTTGAAAAATTCAGTCAGCTATGTTGCAAGTTCCCTCATAGCTCACTCCTGCTAAGGTTGAAGAAGGAAGTGAACAGATGTATTCTTGAAATCCACAACATAAGGAGACATATTTAATATTGCACACTGAAATCACAGTCCATATTCTGTCATTAATACTCACCCTTGCATTTTTCTTATGCTTTCATGCTTTTGGACATGGTAAGTTTTGTTTTGTGCACATATGTACATGTGAATTATGGAGTTGTTTTCAGTTTATTGATGTGAGATGTTTTGTCATGGATGAGCACCTTCTGATAAGCAGTGTATCATGGCTATGAAGAGACTAATAACTATGAAGAGTCTCAGGTCAATGCCAGAGTGACCCACATTGTGCTGTCAAGAAAGAACATAGTGGTGCCACAATAATAAGCTAAACAGCCTTGCTAACCTTCATTTTTGCAAATGGCTTATTTTGTGAGTGAAATTTAAAGCCTTTCATCTCGTGTGAACTCTAAGAAAACAAATTCCATTTTGATATGGATGGAAAATGGTAGGAGTTGCAATGGAATGCATATTATTTTCTAGCAAATGCTTGGGAAAATTATAAAAAGTAAGTGTTAAGATTTTTTTTTCTTTGAATAGTAACAGGTCTCTCTCTGTCCCTGCATGATGCAATGAATGCATTATGTATAACTTGTCTGAATTCTAGGCTGTATGTTGTTTGTCATTCCTTCCTCTCACTCTTCCTCCTCTTCCCCCCATTCACATTGTTTGATTTTTGTTGTAAGTTTACAAATCTTCTTGACCTCAAAACTTGAAAAAAGTGGGAGAGGGTGGAAGTGGGTGGAATGGGCAGGTGTATGTAACCTCACATTCCAGTGAGTTTGTTATATTCATGTGAACAAGTCAGAATGGTTGCATGAATTCAGGATTCCTGGTTTGAAGGGTGGTGGTTTGCTGCTAGTCTCTAAAAATTAAGTTTTCCAGGCTAGTAAACCACTTGAAGTCTTAGCTTTGACATGTCCATGAGAACATCATATATTGATCAAATATATTATAAAATGGGGTACATTATGCTCATTGATGCATCATATTGTTAAAAACAAACAGGTTACCTATATTCTGGGCATTGTTATTTGTATATCATTATATGTGTTGATTTGTAAGGCTGTATACTTCACTTTGATTATATGGAATATGACCTTACCGATTAACATGTATGATATGTACCAGAGTGCATTTTAAGATTCAGCATTAAGTCAGAGAGATTTGTAGTGATAGACGTTCTGAACTCCCATGTCTATCTCTGAGCTAGGAATCGTATGTATATATTATGTATTTCTTCCCATGGAAGCCTACTAAGTTATATCTTTAATATAGAATATATACACACTGCTTACATTTTTCTCACATTTCCTGTCACCTCAGGCATGCCGTGTACACAGCAGTACGGGTACCAATTGTACATTAATTGTTTCCCAGTCTGACACACCTGCTTAGCAAAGATTAGTAAATTGCCAAAGATGCCTGACTGGCTATATTCATATAGATTCATTATCAAATTCTGGACAATGCCCATGGCAATATGCTCATCGCTTTTGGTTTATAAGACAAAAGTGACCTCTTGCCCCCAGCAGCATGTACATTTCTTCACAGAAATGGATAAATATAATCAGTGAAATCATCACCATAGTAGTACTCCTAATTTCCCCTTACTATTTCTGGTGAGCCCATCAGTGGGTAGATGGAACCAATTCTGTATTGCAGACTCATGTTGTAGCTAGTTTGTCCAAAATTCAAATGTAATTGATTGCTGACAAGTGAATGAAAGTTTAAACAAGCAGTAATGTCTAGCCTGTGGTATCTTCTAATGCCCATACTGGTGTAAGCAGCAAAGTTTATTTACAGTTTCATGATGTGCATGTTGTTTGGTGATGGGGACTGGTACAGGAGCTGTACAAATGGACATGATTTACAATATTGAAGCCCCCCCNCCTGTTTTTTTTTGTGTACAAGTTTCGTACAGTGCCCTTTCCCTCATCCTATGTTGGGTAATACTAGGTAACACAGCTTCACCATGTCAGTTTTACAGACAGTAATAAAGACTAGGTTAAATTGCAGCTGCTCATAATTTGGACACCTCGTTAAATCTACAGTTCATGTATATGCTAACAACAATAAGTTAGTAACTATACAAAAGAGGACATTACATTATACGTTCTATACCTCATGTAAACATGCTTATGAATTGTGAACTTCACATGACATTAAAACACGCTTCATATTAAGCATTATTTTACAATATCCATAGACCTTTGGGATTGCAACTGTTACAGAATTCCAACAATTTCCTATGTTATACAAGAATTTCATAATGACTGTGTGTTTGTTTACACATTTTGATGGAACTGATTATCTCACTGAGAAAATTTTGGAAGGTGCATTGGAAATGAAATCCTCCTTTTTTAATTTCTTCTTTCAGTTGTCCCACGACCGTGGCAGAAGGTACCCCGACCTTGAGGCGGGCCCCAGTGGTGAACAAGCTCACAGAGTGCACCAAGTTGTGATTGAAGACTGCAGTAGCAGATTTAATGCACCCCCGATCAACACAAGACATTTCTTGATATGAAATTTCTGACATTTTGTATTCTGTGGAGATGGTCTGAAAGTATCTGTACGACTGAGCAGCATCTAAAATGGATGGAAACATTAACTATTGGCGGTAATTTACCTTCAGATGTACTTACTGATTATACAGTTAATTACACTTTATTACAGTCTGCTTTATCATACTTTTGTTGTAATTAAAGTGTTATTTTAGGGAACAGAATTTACAGAATTTAAGAGTGAACAAATGTGACCTATTTTCTCTACTGAGTAACTGAGTCAAATTTTGAGGATTTTGAGTTATGCATATCACTGAAAGCTGTTTTAAAGACCTTTAATTTGATATCAAAATCATTGTTGTGCCTCTACAGATGACTGAGATATTTGCACTAGACAGCGTATGAAGTGGGAAGTTAAGTTTTATGAAAATAATTGTCTAAGATTTTTAGCAAGTTTGAGAAGATATGCTTTTTCTATTCCTTGACATGGGCATTTCAAGATAAGCTACAGACATGAAATCTGGCACACTTATTAGGCATGAACTGTACTTAAATCACCTAAGTTTACAAAAAAAAAAAAAAGGTATTGAAGGTTATGTAATGTTTACAATAAAGTATCCCTTTTCAATAAATTCGTGAAAAATCATCAAATTTAACAATGTATTTAGACATAAAACACAACTACAAGACTTATTCAGCAAATAGATCAGTTATCAAGGTTAATGAATTTAGCAAAATCTCAATTTTGAGCATGAATATCCCTTTTGACTTCAATCGTTGAAATCTCCGCTTGGCCGTTGCGATTTAATTACCACTTTACCATAATGGGTCAGAAATAATGCTCTCCTCATTAGCATATCCCTTTTATTGCATCTTCTTTCATCCTCCTTCGGAGTTGAGATTAAACATGGTAAAGTGCATTACCCAGGTATATGAGTATCTATTTTGTGACCAGCTATACTTGAAAGAGGAACAGAGTAACTGATAGGGGAGTGTATCCGATCAAAATTTTACTCTGCACATCATAAGTTCTTATTTGGCTGAAGAAACTACAAAGCAGACCATTTCCAGTTATTAGGCAAAGGGTTTGCAAGAATTTTATTTACCAGTGGCAGACATCCCATTCATGCTGGACCCAATGAAGAATGGGGACTCTTAAGATTGGTTCGAACAAAGGACTGTGGACATTTTTGTTGCAGTCACTTTGAAGTATCATTGTCACTATCTTGCCAAGCATTTTTATGTTTTACACCCAATGCAGAATGCTGACGAAGAGGGTCATAATCAAGAAGTGCTTTCTCCAAGGCTTCGCGCTTTCAATAGCAAAGCTTCGGCTGCAGCAGTTGTTAAGCATTACTGTATTTACTGAACATTGACCACATCTGTCTAAAACTTATTCACTACCTCTGTGTGTCAGATTATGATGAACCTTTCCTTTAAAAGTTTCCATTATATTTTAAATGCCAGACATGTACCCCAAACCGGTGGCCCATTTCCTTTTTGAGATCGCTATTTATGTCATACAATTACAACCACATATTATATACGGTACTGTATTAATAATGAACAAATTAAGTTTTGAATGCATAGATAGAGACCATTCTGTATCGTAATATGTATCTTGCTGGTTCTTTTTACCAGTCTTTTCTGATGATGGTAACGTAGAAATAGTGTCAGTGTCTTTGCACTTTGCACCAGGATGGCAACAGGTTATTGCAAACCTTTTGGACACTCACATCAACATAAGGGTGTCTATTCAATGTACATGTACAAGTTTCTTGGTCATCTTTTCTATTTGTTGGCTTGTTGCTGTTTTTTTTTTGTTTTTTCTTTTCAGATCTGATTTTTTAGCTTTTCCAAACATGTTTGGTTTTCTGCCATCATTGTGCATTTCTGTCACAAGGCCCATGATGTGCTGGTTGAATTTGTTGCCCTTAGCAGTTCAACACCACCAAACCTTCTGTATCATTCTATTGAGGATTGATGATGACATTAGGCACCTATGATTATATATATTATGTGAGAAGGTTGGGATGGAGGAAAGCTTTGATTCCTTGAGCTTTGTCCTTCCATGAGATTACCTTTAACCTCATACTATTGATTGACTAGACTTTATTTTTTTTCAATTAAGTCAGTATGCATGTTACAGCAGTTTGTAAGTTGTCTGTCAGCATTATCAAGTCTACTTTGGCTCAATAGCAATGATATGACTTCATGAGATTACAATAGTAATAGATTAAAAAAGAAAACTTAAGATGTTGTATTCTTCTAAGCTACTCTCCTAATTACTGACCACATAAAGCATTGATGTGTCGATGTATGGTAGTGATTTTAAGTTGTGATATAAAGTAGTATATTTTGTAAAACTATGACAAAGCTTTTATCCACTGGTCTGGAATCCCTTCAGGGTAGCACGTCCCTCCAGACTATTTTCTTTAATTTCTATGAAATTGCTTGTTATAATAAATACAGTCACTGTTGAATGGAGTCTGTAAGATTGGTACCATGCACGAACTTACATGTGTATGTTGGGTCCCACTCACTCCTTAGCCAAAAGAAAAGCTTACTTAATTTCAAAGTTAAATAACTTCAGTCATTTGAATGTTATGGATATTGACTGCTAACGCCACTAATTTTAAACATCTTGGTGTTATGCTAGGTCACCACTGAAAAATTAAAAGGAAGTGTCTTCAGAGGTGATATGCCATCTATACTAACATGAAATTGATAGGATGAGCTAAATATTTGTGGTTGAGGAAGTTTTGCGTTATCCATTTAGAGTTCAGTATAAGGAGCTGATAGTAATAGTTGCAAGCACCAAGTTCAGCATGATGTACTTTCGAGCAATATCAGATATTGAGCATGATTTCTCACCAACTTCTGTTAGCAGTGGCATTTTATTTAAAGATAAGTGACAGTGAAGTTTGTTTTCTCTTCGCCATCCTGTTTCGTAAAGGCTGAGAAGGCAAAATGTCAGTCACAAAAAAAAATGAGGAGAATGATTGGTGCAGCACTTACTATTTACACATGCCCATTTGCAACATGGCATATCAGTTGTAACAGAAATGAAATCAGTTGAGGATCATGTGTGCCATATGTCAGAAGGATATTGAGAACTTGCCATACATTGTTGTCACCTTGAATTGATGCAATATTTTTGTAACCTCCATGCGCCCAATCACCTATGGACAAGGGGAGAGGAAAATTGTAATGGCAGCTGCTCAATGTTTCCTGTCTTACTGGCACAGTAATTGTGTTATTGAAGGTTCTCAGGAACTCATTATCAGGTAATTGGAAGTACGTTTATTTTATCATGAATGAAGAGGGCCTTTGGATGGGGATTTTCTTTTTGTTTTGGTTAACCAAATTTCGGGTAAAACACTGCCATATTAAACCACTCTACAATATTTCACTATGGTTGCTGGGACATGCTAAAACATTCTTTTCACAAAGCATTTCTTTATCTCCTACCAACCAATTAATTGGAATAAATCTTGTCTTGCTTGTTGTAAATCAGCCCTAGCTGGAACAAGCTTCATCCCAGAGTTACTCAACGAAAGCTTTTCAATCAATTATGGTGTGTTCCTTTATACATCATCATTGGTGCCAGTTTCACCTGTGAAGTAGTTGAAAGAGTATGATCATTATTTTACCTCACCAAGGATAATCTGAAATATGCTTAACCTGTCCTTGCAGAAAATTGCATTTCAGACCCTCAAAATTTGCACCAAGAATAACAAAATTTGCATGCAAAATATGGTAAAATTTGTGCCAAAATTTGCAAAACATTTGCGAAAACAGCTTTGTTATATTTATCACTATGTCGTATTGTTTACCAAGGAACCGCTGCCAAGGTGTAGAAATGGAACATATTTTCTGTGTTCACATTGATGTAGTATTGCTACTGCGGCATAAAAAGTACATTGTTCAAAAGAAATCGGCAAAATTTGCACCAAATTAACGTAAAATGTGTAATGTGGTGAAAATTTGCAAAATTGCAGCAAAGCCTCCTCGGAAATTTGAGACCAGGATTTTGTGGGGGAGACAGCTTAACACGAAATTATTTAGCGGATCCTGTGAATTTTGTATTAAGTGTACATGTTTTTGAGAGGAGATTATATCTGGAATTAATGTGCTTTAAAGTTCATCTCAATTTCCCTATATGTCTTACTGGACTTAAGTTGAACCAAGTAAACTCTTTTTTCGGGGACACCCCATTTCATTACACATGCACTTACCAAATGTACAATTTCACAGACAATATCAAGTTGACTGAGAACTGGTACCACTTGCAGCACAGTTGCCTTTACCTGTATTTGTCTGAACTTTTGGTGATTTAGTTACAACAGGTTCCACAATTTGACAATGGGTCATATTTCCAGAAAACAAGTTATGCCCTGTGACACTTCAATTTTACTTTCAAATAGGTACTGTTGTTGAGACAATAGTTTAGCACTAGTGGAATGTCTCTGCCTGTGTAAAATTTGACATGTTTTGTGCTTTGTGGATAGCCTTCTGTGTACATTACATACAGTATTTTATAATGTAGCTCCTGAATACAAATTCCTGTGGTAATAGTCAGGGAAGCACTAATTTAGTACCTCTGATGTATCAAATATGGTTCAGTGGTTCCTCATTTCTTGTGCTTCACTGAATTTCCTCTTCTACAGAACCAAAAGCTGTTCTTGACATTTCACCACAGAAGCTATCAGAATTAAGACTAATAATTATGGCTCAGTATGGTGCCGTGAGTTGGCAAGGTCATTAACATATATCCATCTGCAACGAAGTGCTGTCTCAATTTGAATCACTTGTAACATGATGAGTGTTTTTTTTTTGACATGTGAGTGATGTGTTGCTGTAAAGTGCTGACAGTACCTGCTTTCCTATTGTGATCTGATTTTGTTTGTATGCTCAGCTTTTTGTTCACTATATTGACCATAAGCACTGACACCCCACTTTACAGAAAACCAGCACAATCTGCTGTTAGCTTAGAGAAAATACCATGTTAAAAACTAGTGTCCTATATCGTAACTGGAGGGGAAGAAAGAATGTGTGCTTTGTTTCCTTCCAGGTAATATAACTGATGGCTGGCAAATTTGTGACTGTTGTGCTCATAAAAGGGTACTATTTAAAATAAATGGATGCTAATTTCATTAGCTCAGAATTTCAACTAGTTTTGGGTGCAGCTAATTTATCTTGATGATGCCAATTTAAATGCCAATGTTGCCATTTTAATTTAGAACTTTCTAAAGACGCTGTATATACTGTAATTTGTGGACTGTGGTGGCCTCCTTACATGCGGCATGTTGTATTCAGTTTAAATTAGTGTATTATGAACATATATGAAATTTTATGCAAAATCCAGCATTAATTTGTCTTGCCTAAGAAGCATTCTATTAAATGCTTTGGATTGCAAAATTCCGCTCTTTGCTTAATTCAGATTAAGCGCACAATACTGATGTATTCAGTGAACTGTACCACATTCCTTGGTTTAGTGGTAACTAATACTCAGACTGGCCTAGTAAGAAGTGTCATATTTCCAGTCCCAGGCAGACACATACGTGATGGAATTTTCCCCAACTGATTTACATGAAGCAAAGGCTTGAAGTTCTTATTATTGCCATAATTTGTGTTAAATGGCTAAATGACTTGCTTTCTTCTACATGTTTGTTTCAAGGTAATGCATGTTTTAAGGATGTGTTACATTGTATGAAAACAAGTTTAAAGTTTGAAATATTGTAGATATTATATTAGTATAATGCTGTGCATTATCCATTATTAATGATACAATACAGCACTATGAAAATGTGTGGGTAAAATATTGCTGTCTTGATCATATGTCTCCTTGTTATAGAATTTCGTAAATAAATGACAAATGCAGGGTTGACATGTTTTGAACCCTATAGGGGCTCTGCATGTCTGAACAAGGTTATTGTAAGTATATGTACATGCACTGTAACAAACTGCTCAATACTTGTAAACAGTGTCTCTGTAGCTGTCAAGATTTATTTAGTGTCTTCCCTCAGTGAAAGCAAAATGAAACTGAATTGGTCATAGTTTCAGTTCATCAAAAGTTCATGACCACTGTAAACATTGCTTATTAAATCACTAGAGATATTTTCCCACCCCTTCTTTTAGTGAGACAATATTCTGTTTGGCTATGGAGCATTCCCAGATGTCCAAGAATTCTCAAATAGATGGCAGCTGTGCTGAATTGCTCTTTGAGCTTGCAGTTCTGGTGAACAGCAATATTTTACTCACAGTACTTGGTGAACAGCAATCTTTTACCACCACGGTACTGTTACCCTGAAATCCTTGATTCCTTTTTATTTTCACACCACCTTTAAAGATCTGCTTCCATCATTGAATCTAAAAGCACATATTGTTGTATCAGTGCCAAACCTGTTTGTCTCATGCTTGCTTTTATCCTTCATGCCTCAAAAATCTTGAATTCCTCAGTGCATGAATATTCCTAATCAGCAGAGGTTAGTTCCATGCACAATGTTATATTTAAAATACTGTACACACAAAGTATATTTATGGAGGTTTTTGTATGAAGCATTCAATTAGTAATCAGTGCAATCAGAGCTTATATGCATTTCAAGTTTTATCAAACAGTTTAATAAATGAGGTTGTACTAAAAAGCATGACTGCCTTGCTTTTGTGAGCAATTGTGATGTGTGTAAGGGTGTATGCATGGGTAAGTCAGTATGTGGTAGGTTTTGTATGAATGAATGAAGGTTCATCTGTCAAAAAATCATAATGCAGTTCTTATAAAGAGATTTTGGGATGTACAGGATGGCACACTGCACTGTCAAGTTACGGAAATATGTGTTAAAATCCTGGCTACGGTTAAAAAAAAACAACTGACGCTTTTTTTATTAAGAGGCTTCAGCTCACTTTCTTCATTGTCTGACCTAGCATGGACTTCACAGTGTTGTGTATCCAGTTGCAATACATGCACTTAGGCAGTTATCCAGAATATCTTTACGAGATAAAAGTAAACAGTGTTAATATGAAAATGGTTGACATGAAAGTACCATTAAAAAGCAAAGGAATTCGATATTGTGGGGGGAGAATGCTTCATAGCGCAGCAGCCTGTGTCAACACTCTTCAGGTAAGGGAGGGGGAGAAACTCTTCATGGGCTAATATTGCCCACAGACATAGTAATACAGTATCTAGACTAGCAGTACTGTACGAGTATGTGACACAAAGAAACCCCAAACCATTGCAAGCCTGCTTTATGGTATGGTGGAGGTGAGAATGGCCATGGGGCCAGGCTGTGCTGGAGACCTTCACCTCTTGACAGGCTTAGGAGGGTTTAATCTTCACAAACAGTAAGAAATGACATTTCACAAGTATTTAATTTTTGCAAGTTCCGTATGATGCTGGCGCTGATTTTCTCATGCATTGAAACAATTAGGTCCAGAGAAGTAACTTGGCTGGTGACATCACAATGATCACAGGACTGCCGATGATAACTAACTTTGCATTTCTACAGTAGAACTGATTTGCACGCCAGATCGAGACCTGTGAATTCTTGGAAGCTCAGAATGAATGCTGCGAAATTCAGTGTCTTGCGGAAGATTGATCTCCTTTGAAATTGGTGGATTTAAGGGATTCTGTCTAAATCGAAATTTTACATAAAAAAAACATTTTTGATGCTGTGGATTTCGTTTGAAACATTGTCTAACAATCAGGGGTGCAGCAGACAATGGCAAATATTTAGAAACTAGAATAGTGTGACAGCTGCTCTATTATTTATTCTACATGTACTTCCTTTTTCGTGTTCAAATGCTGGACTTTTCAGTTTTCTGAAAATTGTAAGAACCCTGCCATCTCTAAACAATGTATTCGTGTTGAGTGATGTGTTCCACTGTCTCCATCACACCTGTAATCAAGTTTTATTTGTCCCTACTTAAATGCTGCTGTTGGTTTTACAAGATGGCAATTTACCCTGTGAATCTCACATGACTTGTATACTGTAACTTGCTTGTACAGGATTAACACTTTGTCAACCACAGTTGCAATACTGCATTCAATTTCACTCTACCAGTGTTACAAAAATGCGACTGGGCTAAACCACAAATTTTACATCACTGAAGCATTTTTAGGACAAGGACTGAAGGAGAAATTAACTGGACATGGTACACATTGTTAAAATAACCATGGTCTGGTAAGTCCTAACAGATATCCTCACCCAAACAAAAAAAAAAAATAACCAGTGTATCACTCTAAATTTAATTTGCATATTATAGAACCCTGTAAATTTAACGTTCAAGGGACCAGTTCAGATTTTGGAGTTGTCAGTTAACTTACAGATGGAGACAAAGTAAAGGGCTGGCTCTGTTCCATGAACAGATGTGGAATTTGTGAGGTTTGAGGTCATGAGATTTCTACTGTCTCAATTCAGTATTTATTACTGCAGCTGTTTTTATATTAAAGAATATGCATCATGAAATTTGCCCTGGATTTAAAAATTAATAACAGCAATGTTTTGTTCTTCAAGCCAGCATTTTTGGTGATGCCACAGTACTTCTTTGCTGTTAATGATTTTGTTCATGGTTCTGTGAGCTTGTATTTCTTTAAGAGATAGTTGTCTTTTGTTACTGACCATTTTATTTATCATGTTACTTTTTATCATCCTTCCAACAGATAACAAGAGCACCGAACCCATAATTACGCCGTGTGGCCACAAGCTGGGTGTGGCATTGGGTAGTGCTGCTCTTAATACAATTGCCTGACATCATGCAGATCAAATTCTTAAAGAAACTTTTCTGAAACATTATGGTCTATGTTGCTGTTTGACATAATAGTAAGCAAATTATTCATCTGCAAATACTGTATTGGTATAATTTTACTCTAAATTTTAAGCCAACTTTGATGACATCCTCACTGAAGCTGAGGTCTTGTTGAACGGAAGGTCTCTGCAGTGCAAGTCATGTGAAAAATTGTCTATCTCTAGTGAGGATCTTCAGCTAAAACTAAAAAGAGTACTTAACTCTGCATCTAAAAAATATTACCGATTGCTTCCCAGACATCATCGCAGGCTGATACATGTACCGATTTATTTTTATTTTGGGTTGGGGGAGGAGAGAAACAAAGCAGTGTAAAAGTTGAGAAACGAATGGTTTCAATCACCGTCTCTGATTTAAATTTCACCAAGCGCAATGACTAGTCCAAACAAAAGGCTTGGCCAGTCAGCAGCCGAGCATATTAAGCGTTCCATTGTCCATTCCCCTCGCCCTTGCACTGCAGACTTCAAAGGCTTTTATAACTGATCCGCTCCCTTCCGATGATTGCCCAGATAGTCCTCTTTCCTCCATCCAATCCCTTCTCTCTCTACTCCGCGCTTTCGCAGATGCAACTAGTATTACCGGTATCCTTTCAGGTTGACTCAGTCTCGTAGACTGTTGTTGACAGTTGTTACGTAAACCTTCGAGAGTTGTTTGCTGCTGACACTTTTATCGCGGGTAAAAAGGAAGCGTGACGACCCAACTTCAGGTCAATGACCTCGTTAGAGCCGAGGTTGCTAGAATTTTGTATTTGTTTGATCACTATTACAAATGAGGGAAAAAAAAACAAGAGATTTTCATTTCCATTGTTGAATGCGAGGTCTTGTTGGATCCGAGCTCACTGTATTTGAGGTTCACTGTATATGACAAATATGAGGCAACAAAGACTGATTATTAATTTTACATTATTTCTTTCTATCCAAAGAGTTTATGTGAGACTTCTCTGAAGAGTGGTTGTTTACCATACTGCTAGGCTTCAAACCTCTCTCTTGTGGAATTTTATATGTCATAACGAATGATACACTATTTGTTCCTACAGTTTGAACCAAGTAAATCAAGAACAAGTGAAATTATTAGTTGTCTATGGCAGTAAGTTTAGGAAATAACACCAATCACACATAATATTTATCCACATGCAGAACACCAGGCATTGAACTCACACATCACAAAAATGACAGAACTGCCATTTAAAGTACCAGGATACTTTATTTCTTAAAACAGCTTCTCCCAATGCTTACAAACGTCTACCACGACGACCTCCCTTTCTGCGAGTACTGTCAGATGGAATTGGTGTCACATCCTCTGTGGACATAAATTGACAGCAATTTAGCAATTCTATTGATCACATGCTGCTCACAAATACTCATAAAGACTGGAACAGCGCCTAATTAAAATTTTATATTTCACAAGCTGAAATATGGCTACTCTTAGCGGCGTGCCAATATTACAGCAATATTAAAAAGACCACGGACATCAACTTTCTGGTGGAAACAGCAAATCCTAATAAATGTGATGTCATTCCACACATCAGAGAATAGCTCTGGTGTAACAACTGCAACACTTGGGATACTTCTATCATAAACATGAATTACACCCTTCCTGGCTTTCGCTGGTGAGAAAAAGACGATATATTTAGCAGTGTTTTCTCCAGAGTTCAGATTTCATACAAGTTACCATCATTTCCAGGTTCATGGAAGGGAGTGGTGAAAAGTGTGTCACCATCAAACCCAACAGAGAACTGCTCTGAGAAGTTCTTTTGAAACAGAACTTATTTTCTCTCTTCCCCCCATCTCATTCCATCCTCTATCTTTGCACCCAATTCCCTTGCGTCAGCCTTTCCCAGTTCACCTGCTTTGTAACCTTTATCTATTACATCAAAGAAAGTTGTAATACTGCATTTATTCATGTTATGTGATCAGTATAAGTTGACTGAATAGCTGAGAGACCAGTAAAAGAATGACCTCAAACTGTTTGGCTTATGTCCAGTGGCAGGTAGTAAACCAACGTCCACTGTCCAAATGTCATACTAATATTCCAAATAATAACACTGAAATGGAGCACCTTTGCAACTGGTTATTGTTCATTCTAACTGGCCACTTTGAAAGAAAAAAAAAAATCACTAATGCCAGGAATGACAAAATCGCAAGACTGGTGTCTCTGCCCTGTTTCGATCTCACACTTTTGATTCCATGAAGAATAATGCCAACTCTGGAGAGCAGGAAAAATATTGGTGCTTGTTGAATAAAAGTTCAGAAGGATTTTGATATCTTGGGGTGAACTGTGCGATAAAGTGGTCTGGAGAGAACACTATATAGGCAAACCTCATTACACTGTCCACCCCCCCCCCCCCCNAGCAAGTACACGTATAAACCAAGCAATAAGCCCAATTTTTTTTCGCTAGGTACCAGCACACTGAACAATGCTAGGGTTATATTAGGCCTGGTCTGGGCTAGATTTACAAAGCAGTACTGCAGGTATCCTTGACACTCACACTTGACTGACAGTGTTTGCTTGTAGGCTCTTTTACATGGCCTAGGATGGCTGCAATTCTAAGCATATATTTAAACATGCATCATGTCTTGTTTACGACGTATCACTCTTATCAGCCTAAAAATTACACCAGGTATCAACCATTGTATTACTCATTTTTACATACTCCCAGTTTGTCCAAGAATATGGGGATGTGCACATGTGTGATATGGCCAGCTGAAGACAAGCGTAAGACGTTTGTATTTTGCCAACAAATGATAAAGCCATTGTCCATCGTCTATCAGAACACAGCCATATGTCTAGTAAACTCTCTATAAAACTGAACACACCCAAATCATAGCACCTACTGAGCTGTTGAAGTTGAAGTAGTTCAGAAAAGCTATTCCACTGTCACTGCTCCATTCGCTGTATGATTTGACCAGCTAAGCTGCTACAGTGTAACCATTCTAACCTGGCGAGTTTACTCACGGAGAATAGACAGCACTGGTGTATGAACTAGTTTTTCTAAATACTCCACATGACACTAAAAGTTCATAATTCTATTCTGGCTGCCTGCATAACCAATTGCAGGCTTTGATAGGTTGTCCTATTTTAATCAACCAATAATGAATGAGAAAGACGACTCAATTGTTGGATATCCTGATTTTTGATTCCACCTTATTTTGTCGTCCATAAACCCAATGTGTCGTATGAGGAAGATAAAAGGATCAGTGCTCACTCAGTGAATGGTGTTTTGTCACTATTTTCATGCCCTAAAGGCTGTAAATCATCTAATAAATCACATTCTTGAAATGACATTCAAGTGAGCCTTGTAACTGTATGGCGCTAAAACTGAATGCATGGTTAGACTGACCCTGCAGACTCAAAATTCCCCATTTTCCTCACTGCGGCCGCAAAATTCGTGATTTTCAGGCCTACTGTAGCGCAGGACGAGCACGTTGAGTGTTTGATTTCACTCTGAGCTGCAGAAAATATTTAGGATCTGATGCTGTAAAGCAGGCTCCAACATCAGCATTGGACATTGTGCAGTTCTGGAAGTCCATCCAGGAGACTGTGCCATCGTTTGCTGGATGTGTAAAGCGATACAGTGAACCTCAGATCTAGCGAGGTCGCCGGGACCGACCGTCAGTCCTCGTTTGAAGCTGAGGTCCCGTTGGCGTTGAACGCAAGGTCTCTGCAAGTCACGTGAAACCTGATCTCTATCTCTAGTGAGAACCTTTAGCTAAAAGGGAACTTAACTTTGCACTTCAAAACTATATCTGGTTGCTATACTTGACTCCAGACACCATCGGCGTGACATCGCGAGAAAATACATGTACCGGTTTAATTTTTTTTTTTTTTAAATGTAGACAAAGCTGTGTAAATGTTGAGAAACCAATGGTTTCAATCACCGTCTCTGAGTCTGCGCTTAAAATTTCGCCTAGCGCAATGACTGGTCCAAACAAAAGGCTTGGCCAAGCATATTATTATTCCATCGTTCCATTGTCCATTCCCCTCCCTTCCCCTCGCCCTTGCGTTGCAGAGACTTCAAACTCCCCTCCTATGATCGGTCAGATGGTCCTATCTCTTTCCTCCATCCCCTCCTTCCCTACTCCACTCCTTCGCACACGCAACTACTGTATTACTCGGTAACCTTTCATGTTGACTCAGTCTTGTAAGTTGTAGAATGTTGGTAGCAGTTGTTACGTAAACCTTCAGGAGTTGTTCACTGCCGACGGTTTTATTGTGGGTGGAAAGTGAAAAGGGTATGCGACGGCCTAACTTCAGATTGATGACCTCATTAGAGCCGAGGTTGCTAGAATTTTGTATTCATTGGATTAGAAGTACATTTACTATTACAAAGAAGGAGGAAAAAAACGAAGATTTTCATTTCCCTCGTTGAATTCGAGGTCTCATTGAATCCGATCTTGTTGTCGAAGTTCATTATATATGCACGCAACAGTCACTTCGTCCAACGTAGAGAGGATCTTCTCCCTCTACAAAAGTACAACCTGGTTCTTTCACAGAGGAGGAGGAGCCTTAGTGAAGACGCCCATCGGTGCCTGATTTTTTTTGGATTTCAACAACTTCGATGGAAATAATTTTTTTGATTAAAGGAAATAATGGATGTTTTATTGAATTTTTAAGGATGTTGTTTGCATGTGAGGTCTTGCGTTCTTAAAATAAAGTTTACAATTGAATTTTTAATAATAGGTAACTGTGGGGAAAGGAAAAACCAAATGCAAAATTTTTACAAAATTTGCCTTTTTGGGGTTGCAAAATTTTGATTTTTTTCTTGCAAAATTCCACAGGGACAGGTTAGAGATTAAACTTCACATACAAAATATGAAAATTTCATACAGGTTGGAAGCTCTGCATATCACACAGCCCAAAATATTCCTGAATGTATAATCTTACAGCGCAGCATAACTCCAAACAGCGGACACTTACCAATGCGCCCAATCTTCATGCCTGAGCGGGCCAGAGCTCTCAAAGCAGACTGTGCACCAGGCCCAGGTGTCTTGGTTCTGAAATTCAGAGAGCAGTGGCAATGGTTAAAACAGTGGTTATAATATCAGCATCAGATTGATAAAACCACTGCCTCCAGCAGCCTTGCTTTTTTCTCCTCAATTTTCCTCTAAATGAAATTCTTCAGGTATTTTGCAATGCTGCTTACGCTGGGAAGTGATTGTGAGGAAATTTTTCCTTTTAAAATGAGGGCATTTCGAAACAAATGAGGGAATCTGAACCTACACCAAATGTAACTACATGTAGTAGACAAAAGATATAATTAAAAAAGAGTTTGTCACTTTTTATGGCACGCAGGGCTAGGATAACATATTTCCTGGTTTGCAAATATAAACTGCACTAAATTAAACCAAGTAACTGAAACTTGTGGCCAACTGAATAGCCAGTAAACAAAACAAGGAAGCAGAAAAAAATCAGGAAGGTTTGTCAGACTAGTCAGAGTAGGCATGGCTTTGCAAAACATATAAAGTACAGACCAGCCATCGCAAAGGAGTCATAAATACCGCTGCACTAACTGGGTAAGAAAATCTATGGTGGAAAAATCTGTTGCTGTTCTTAAAATGTAAGATCTTAAAAATGACTCGCTTCACTTTCAATAAATCATCTGTTATACTAACTGAAGTTGAATGATGTGGAAGAGATAGATCTGTAAGATTTGATCTAGCTTCTATCTCTTTCAACAACAAAAGAAGTTTCCCAATGGAAATTGAGGATGATTTGCATTATAACACACTGCATGAAATTTGGGAATGAGAATGAGCATGAATCAGAACATAACTAAACTAAAATAAACATACTGAAATTCACCACAAAGAATATTTCCCCAATTGGCACTGCATTCAAGGATACTGATGCACTTATAGTGCTAATACCACATATTTCCAAAAAACTCCTTGTAACTTAGCAATCAGACTCTGCTATATTATTTATTCTATAATCAGTATCAGAAGATGTGTCAAAATCACACAAGATCTTGGTCCATAGCAACACTGGTAATTTCAGAGTCTGCTCATTCTGCAATGCAAATGAGAATTAAACAATTTATAGTCGACTATCCCTTTCGCCCAAGTGCACTTTAAAACAGAAAACAACAACTACTGACAAATGTGAACTGATGGGGACCTCTAGTGTGATCTCCTCCCATGGACAAATGTTGCTGGAACCACTTTATTGCTGTAAATGGCATATCTCTTCATGTGCTGATAAAAATGTACTTGCCTACTTCTTTTTGGGACCATTTTTATCATTATCTGCAAAATCCTTAAAGTTTCTTCTTGATTAAAAAATGTTATGTCTCTCTTCTAGTCATTGCAAACAAAATAGCCAGCCCTTTTACACTGGTCTATTATGACAATATATCCCGAAGAAAAAAAATATGGTGAGATAAAGAGTGTGAAAGAGAAAGGAACATAATGCACTGTTGCCTTTTGCTACCACTCTAACATACACATAAGAAGTCTTTAGACAACTTGAATCACAGCATACATATCCACAGTATCATGACCCCAACTCCTTCCTTACTTGCATGTGACTCTGTGTTTTACTTTCCAAAAGACTTATTGATTTACAGAATCAACTATACACGGAAACCTCGTTATACCGCCAAGTAAGGGACAAACAGAAAAATGGCGGTACAACGAAAATACCATGTAGAACAAGGGAAATAAGTAATTTATCAACATTGGACTGGCTAACATGTCTAAAATAATGCAGTTATCTCCCTTATCTCTCCACTAGACATAAA